>JBAWJQ010002506.1:600000-1165643 GCA_037783105.1 Bactrocera zonata
ACAAACGGTCGCACACGCACCGGAGTGAAGTAGCGGCAGTTTGCGGTGTTTGTGACTCTGAATGACAATAAATTACGTCCCTGCTGCCGCCCACGGCCGCAACACACACCAGCAACAATTAAAGCGTGCGCCTGCTGAGCGTCGGCACATTGTATTTTAAATTAATATTTATGTAGCCATTGAATGCACGCGGCATGTGTGCGCCCAGCCAGCTGGTCGTGGGGGAGGTAACGGCAGAGTGCCGCAGATTGTGGCAGATGGAATTATGCGCCTTCGCAGCTCGCAATTGTGGCTTGCTTGGAAGTGTTTGTGGGAGTGGGCTTGCCTTGTTCGCTGCTTGTTGAAGTCACTGTTAACATAACGGTCATACATGCAAATTTTACTGGCCCGCTTCCAGCTGGGAGCACAGCTGTGCGGTAATCGATGTTGACAACTCAGACAAGCAATACAATTGCCACTTACTCAAACGCTCACCGATTAGTGCTACACCAAACACCGAACAAATATCTCCAACTGGAAATTTGTTATTTAGAGCAAGCAACAAGCACTAAAGTAAGGTAGTGCTAGTTTCGGTTGGGACTGCGACTTATGTGCACAAAAGAAAATACTTAACAAATTTTGTTGAATTTTTACGATAAACCGTTTGCTATGATCTTGTTTAGTTTTATGGAAACGATGCTATATCAGTTCGTGTAGCACAACAATGGTTCCGTTTTGGAAACTTCGGTGTGAAAGATGACCAGCCTCGTTACATAAGCAGCCATGACATCACTAAGAATCTTAACACTCCTCATCAAACGGTTTTGAACCATTTAAAAAAAGGATGGCTGCAAAAAAAGCTCGATGTTTGGATTCCACATGAATTGTCTGTGAAAAATTTAATGGAACGAATTAACATCTGCGATTCTTTTCTGAAACGAAATCAAATCGTACCATTTCTGAAGCGAATGGTAACAGGAGACGAAAAAGTGGATTAAATACGATAATATTGTGGGAAAAACATGATGGTCCAAGTGAGGTGAAGCTCAACAAATGACGCGAAGCCAGGATTGACACCTCGAAAGGTTATGCTGAGCGTTTTTAAGGATTAGAAAGGCATCTTCCACTATAAGCTGCTTCAGCCTGGTCGAACTATTTATTCTGTATTTTATTGTCAACAACTGATGAATTTGAAGCAAGCAATAGAAAAACCGTCAGAACTGATAAACAGAAAGGGCTTCGTCTTCCATCGGCAAAAACTGGAAATGCTTGGCTGGGAAGTTTTGATGCATCCACCATATAGCCCTGACCTTGCACCATCGGTCTACCATTTGTTTCGGGCAAGGCAGAACTTCCTTAATGGAATAAAGTTGGCTTCAAGAGAAGCCTGTGAAAATTACTTGTCGAAGTTTTTCGCCGAGAAACCAGAAAAGTTTTGCACTGATGGAATTATGTCTCTGCTGGAAAAATGGTAAAAAGTGTTCAACTAAAATAGTACATATTTGGTTCATTAAAATTCATTATAAAAGAAATAAGTTGAAGTTTTATTAGAAATACGAAGAGACTTTTTCGACTACCATATATTTGATATCTATCGTTTCCAATGGGTTTTGTACTTATAATCAAAAACTGACTCGACTAAGGCTTATTGCTGTAATAGCAAACTGTTCAATTAATATTTATAAACCCCTTTGTAGTTAATTACACATGCCTAAGGCAACTTTTGCCTTGTTAGAATCTTCACCCTTGCTTCGGTTCGCTTTCTGGCAATGAATGCACAACTACTCAGAGCACATTAAGAGCAGAAGAGCAGTTTTATGTGGAAGAAATATTTCAATAATAACTCCTTCATTTTCTTTACTAAAACCATTTAAATAGCGGCCCAGCAAACGCTTAGCATCTCTGATGCTAAAGCCACAATATTAACGGTAAAATCGAGGCAAGAAATTTTAATTAAACTACACTCTTTCGCACAGATGAAAGCCTTTTGCCTATACACACGGGTTTTTGCATAAATGTACAAAAGCGAGCAAATGTTGCATGCACTCACAGCTGTCGGTGGAAGGCTTGAGGCTCTTCTGTGAATATCTGCCAGTGGCAGCCACTCCGGCCGCAAGGTTATCCTGCCAAAGGTCTTGTAATGTAAAACAGCTCAAAAAAATTTTCAAATTTAGGCTTACACTTGCGCTGTGATAAGCATGCGTGAGCGCAATAAGATTGACGCTTCCCTAATAGTTTGCCTTTTGGCAACTGGAGCAAAACGAAAGTGCTCTTTGACTCTGTTCTTAGGCGATTTCAAAGTGTTTGGGGTTAGCTCACACAAACTCAACTAATAAATACAAGCAAAAGACGATCTACAAAGCTCGACAGCTAATTCCATATTGACGAATAAAGCAAGGCACTAGACAGTTTTAAATAGTATTTATAGCATGGTAGTATAGTGCAAAACCAATATTGAAGTGAGAAAACTGTTCAGCCATTGTGCGATGGTTTCAGTTTCGACAACGGAACAGGTGAAAAACTTACTTACGGAGTATACACATCAATTGACTGATGTTTTTGTTGTTGTTGTTGATATTTTTTTTAAATACTGACCTCCATCTGCAAAAAATAAATAACCGTTGAAGTAGGCGACTGGTGCTGATTTATGAAAAACCATCTAAAAAATCTCAACCACTTTTTCTACGCCCATTGATAGGTGCAGCGGCCCAAAAAGCTTTGGAATCCTTTTATTAATGATGACAAGCTGTCACTTAACTGCGCCTAAGCCTCAATTATCCACAAATTAAAAGCAATTAAGTGAACAAACTCGAGATGTCAACAAAATGTGTTGTTGTTATTGTTGCAAAGACCTTTGTCACTTTTCAATAATAATGTCCTTTGCAAAGAGGAACAAAAGACACCATCACAGAGTAGCTCGAAAAGTACAAAGGGAAGTGTGTGTGTGTGAATGTTCACAAAAAGATTGAAAGGCCAAGGTTTAGTCAAAAAAAAGCAATACTCGAAGGCAGTTTTTTGTTTTGCTGAAAGGGCCAAAACTGGAAACATTTTGAAAAACAAAAAGAATTTCAGACTAAACACAAATTAATCTCACAAAAAGTGTTTGGCTATACTCTTATGGATTAACAGAGGTTTCCGTATTACCACCTCGAAAAAAAGCCAGATGGACCTTATTTGTACCTTTGTATAAGGAACTGTACACTTTCGGAGACCAATGTATGTGCATAGAACTACAAAGAATGTTATAAAAATGTGCTCTCCTCCACTTCACACGTGTGGGTCCTCATGCTCCAAGCCTGCCTCACTTTCGCAGAAATGTCTCTTAGCCAGAAAATGAACGAGACACGCAACAAGTTTTAAATATTTAACCGCCTGTCAAATGGCTTTTATGACTAAAGCAATAGCAACAATAAACAACAAACAACAACAACTGCTAACAGTAATAACAACGACAATAACAAATTGTGCGTAACGAACTGGTGCGCCCTGAACGAAACTGCGTGCGGTTGAGCGGGGCAAGCCGGGTGGCCACTCTTTTTGGTGACACTTTTGGACAGCAAGATGACCCAGTGGCAAAGCGAAAGGGGTAAAAAGAGAGGAAGCAAAAAAAAGTAATACTTTGGGCACAAAATACAAGCCTGTTACCGAAGGGCATGAGTAAATGTATGAATAGAGACGATAAAAAAGAGGAATATGTTGGTGTGTGTGTGTGAAGGGCAAACTGATGAGAAAATTCAAATTCATTGAGGCAGCACATGGGCAGCGCCGTACAGCCTGCGGGTCTACCAGGGCGCTCAACCTCAATTACCACTCAACTAAGATGCTTTTTTAAACAAAACTCACTTGCATTGTTTTTGCCCTGCGATACCACACACACACACACACACACATACGCGAATATGTGCCTAGAAACAGTTGCGTTCGCCCATTTGTTACAGTTACAGTTACAACCCTTTCGAGTTGAATGAGTGCCACTAGTGTGTCACATCGTCTGTGAAGGATGTTTTCAAGTGCACACACACGCACGTGCCTGCCTATACACACAGACAGACGCAAGCGTTGAGTGTGAGCGTGTCTTTACAGCAGAGGATGCATAAAAATTCAAGGGCACCATGCCAGCAGCACAAAAATTGTAATTTACGTGGCGTGGCAAGCAAACTGATACAAAACAAGCTCACACACACACACCCACACACTTGGATGTATGCAAGCAAACAGTTATCTAGCAGGGTATAAGCGGGCGGCAAACTCAGATTTCGCAGCGACGCACCCACGCAATGTCACCGCTTGTTGCTATGCATTTGCCGCCCAGCTCGCTGTGTCGGGGGGCAGCAGCGTGTGTGTGCTGTGTGCGCTCAGGCGACACGCTGTCTGCTCCGGACCGTTCGAGCGTAGCAGCTATGTGGCTCAGCAGCCTTGTAGGAAATTACTGGTCAATTGAAATTAGCAAAATTAGCGCGAGGCAGCAGTTTCGTGCAGCGGACGAAACATATGTGGCAAGTAAGTAATGCGGGCACACCAAAAACTCTCCAAAATAATACGAGTGCGTTAGAAGCCGTATATATGAGGTCCATATGGCTTTTTCTTATAGGGATGCTGTTAACAACAACAAATACACGGCCGCTGCAAAAAATATTCTTCATTCACAGTCTTATGCAGACACGGTAGTGTGTATGTGTGTGTTTGAAGCCTGTACATTGCTACACAGCCCCCCACATGGCAATAAATTTCAAATTAACCCTTTTTTTATAGGTGACAGTGAGTCGTTGTAACTGCGCCAACTATCATTGGGTTACTGCTGGCCTCTCACAGATCAGAAGTTGTCAGATTCGACTGTGCTTGGTTGACTCTGCCACTGCCAGCTGCTCTATCGGTCAACCATAAATGTTTGGCAGATATGAAGCGTAAAAATAAATGGAGCACTGGATTTTTTTTTTACTTTTTTAAACTCTTAAGTATGTATATATTGAGTAGCCGGAAAATTCTTTTCGTATTTCTAATCAAACTCCAACTTATTTTTTACTTATAATGAACTTTAATGAACCAAATATGTACCATTTTGGTCGACCACTTTTTATCATTTTTCCGCTAGAGGCATTATTTCATCAGTGTAAAACTTTTCTGGTTTCTCGACGAAAAACTGCGAAAAGTAATTTTCACAGGCTTCTCTTGAAGCCAACTTTACTCCATTAAGGCAGTTTTGCATTGACCGAAACAAATGGTAGTCTGATGGTGCAAGGCCAGGGCTATATGGTGGATGCATCAAAACTTCCCAACCAAGCTCTTCCAGTTTTTGCCGAGTCATCAAAGATGTGTGTGGTCTGGCATTGTCCTGATTAAAGACGAAGCCCTCTCTGTTGATCCTTTCGAGGCGTCAACATACTTGGACCATGCATCTTTTTCGTGCATTATTTTCGTACAGGTATTTGATCCACTTTTCGTCTCCTGTTACCATTAGCTTCAGAAATGGTTCGCTTTCATATCGTTTCAGTAAAGACTCGCAGATGTTGATTCGGCCCATTAAATTTTTCACATTCATGTGGATAGGTCGGCCAGAGCGAAGTGCACCTTTTACATCGAAATGTCCAGAACGGAAGCGAGCGAACCATTGTTGTCCATCGTCTCCGCAAGCTTTAGAAAAGAAACCTTTTATTCGATATTTGACAACAGATCAAATATCAGGTCTTAACAGCGCAAATTTAGTAGAGGCTTGATTCAATTTCTAGCTAAGCTCATAGCGAAAATTATATGTGAAACACCGAAAATAAACGGAAATTGTACCACAACAAAAGTTGCTCTTTCTGTTTTAATTTTTAGTTCTACAATTAAGTAATTTTCCTTTATTCTACATAAAAGATACATCTGCCGACACGCACACATGTATGCATATGCCTTAATACATTACTACCACTACTAAAGCATTTGTCTAGGCGATGCTCGGCTACTCGCGTTCCATGTCGTTGGTGCTCTAATTTACTTATTCGCTGCCACTCAAAGTTGGCCCTGTACACACACACATATTTAACAATCTGCCTGCCACATAAAGTGGTCGTCTTGCATAAACACTCGAAAGTATTTTAACTAAGAATCTGTTTCAGCTTGATTGGAAGTGCTGTGCTTAAGTGCACTTAAAGTGTTTCATTTGAAGATTGCTTTTCCAACGGCGATATTCTGCCACACCCATTCACACCAGCGTTGTCACAGACTTTGTCTCGTTAGCACAAGACGAGGGCAGGCGACGGCTAGGCGAAGAGCAGCTTCTAATCAAGACCCTACTAGCTTTCACACGTACTCGTTTCGTCTTAAGTGTTTTCTGATAAACTCTAAACTTCTTTCCGCGTATCTTGTCACTTCACAACGCCTCTCTTGTGACTGCGAGACCACCGTTGTCAATTTTCTGATTCCTCATACATATATTTTGATTAGAAATATCAATTTACAATTTTTACTTTGTTCATTAGTTCTCCCCTCTTCACTCCGTCTCGCTTCATTTCTGGTCCTAAATACTCGTATACTGTGTTTTTGCTATTTTAATATTTCGGAATTTACTTGACACTTGGGGTGAATAATCGTAAGCAGATTTCAGCAGATCCGGGACAAATGCCGGAAGCCAAGTGAAGTGAAAAAGTCGTTTGCCAAATTTCAATGCCATGCCGCATTAAGCTCAATTAAAATTGCTCTGAGCCGCAGCTGACCGACGCCGAGTGTGGCCTGTTTCTTGGTCGAGTTTATTGCTGAGCGAGCTACGAGTGATTACAGCTGCAGAACGGTGGGGTCGAAAAGCCACTCGAAGTGGCAACGCTGATGAGAAGCAGACACATTTTGTGGCATCTAAAAATTTCAATTCCATTTACATTATTACATCGGAAAGCCATCTAAACCGAACTGAAACGAAATTCCCAACTTTGCTGACCCACAGTTGAGCTTTGGAAATTTCTGTGTGGCGAGCGAATGCTAGTTCGGTTTCATTTTATTGAAATCGGCAGACTCTAGCATTTAATTTAATTTTAAAGTAATTTCGAGCAGATACTCGTGTTTGCTGCTGTGCTAAGCAATCTGTATTCACAAGCTGTGGATGTGAGCTTACGAGGTGGCTGTGGCTATTTTTTCAAAGTGATGTTTGCTTTCTGCAATTTAATTAGGTTAAGCGATACTTATGTGTAGTAAGCCATAATATTTTAGTAAAATTGGAGCTGCAAGCAAAAAATATTTATTTTCCGAAATTGTGTTAACTTTTGGCATAGTTGGTGAGCTTGCGAAAACAATATTGCTATCATAAACTTTGCAAACCACATCAAGGAGAAACTACTTTGAAGGCTTGCATTATATTTGTAGAAAAAGTAACAATAAAAGTCACAAATCTAGAGATCAGGGAAGATAACTTTATATGCAATTGAATAACTAAATTCAAAAGGTTTAGACAAGCTGATATTTTTGAGGTCATACCAAGTACGTTTAAAGGTAGTTGGGAATGAATATTAATTGTAGTACTATTTGGCACACAAAATCTATTCACGATTACAGCCTGATCCCGCATTAGAAGATATGAGTTGGTATAACCAAGAAAACGCATAATCCATCCCCACATGGTTTTGTAATATTTCATCTCATTAGAGATCGCTCACCCATTAGCCATAAGCTCCAGAAACACCTTTAAAATTATTTTTAGCTCTCAGATCACTTGAAAGATGTACTACTTTTCTGGAAGAAGGAAAACCCGTCAAACAGTTTGAAAACCAATAAGTTAAGGCTTTAGGAAATCTGTGATTTTGTTGCTTACTCTTAAAGAAAATGTCCACCTCTTACTTACTATAGAAACATCATGGTCTTTATATTTATGTAGTCTATTGTAAGACTCTTTAGACTCTAGAAATACTCTTATATACTCTTTTAGACTCTTAGAAATACAAATGATATGTTTGTAATTAGCGTTGGATGTGCCATTTTGATGCACTATCGTCTTGCAATCTCATTTTATCTTTGCGCTAAAGACATTTATGTCCGCTTTGCTTTATGGAGACAGCTATTTAAGTTTTGCTGCCTTATGTGTTCCAAGTACACAGACGGAGTGGAAAACCTTTTTCTAAATCCCTTCTAACTTGCAGCTAATATCTTTATAGATCAGACCCATTTTAAGCGCGCAGAACAGGCCGGATCTATAATAAGTACTTCCTCTTGGAAGATGCTAGCTGAGTTAGGTAGTCGGATAGAGAGAAAGATAGAGAGATTTGAAGATCATCGGAGTATACACCTGCCTTTACTCCGCAGTCAATTTCGAGCCCATAGGTATAGATTGAAGCTGTGTTATCCTCTCTTACTAAATCTCTCCTCAATTCAAGTATAGAGGGTATCCTCATCCGGAAAAGGCTACGGAAATGTAACTTTGGGAGATTATAGTCCAATTTTTTATAGCAGAACTTGTTGTTACTTTCCGAGTAAAGATTTCTAGAGCAGCTGATGCAGGAGTATATTAAGCGCATCCGTCGGATATGACTTAATAGCCCCGGTAGCCCCTGTAGGCTGCTCTCTGTACTCTTGTTAGTTTCCTGATATTTAAGTGTTTCTTTAAATACTCCGTACACCAGAATTGGCCTAATGACGAGGATATATATCCACATAACTACCTATATTAGGTTTCAGGCCCCATAATGTTTTTATTGTATGTTTTTAGCTTTTTAAAATTAAGAATTATCTTACAAGTATTGATTGAATAAAACAATTTTTTCAGTTTTGAGTTATGAAATATGAAAACTTCTTGCAAACTTGCTCAAAGCTTTAAGCAAGTATCTACTCAAACTTATCAGAAAACAGTGTCCGATTTACATGTTTATCTATAAAACACCTATACACGCCTTACACGATAAGGCAACGTTTTCGCAACAGTCAGAAAAATCTTCGTTTTCAAAGCATAAATTACAATACTTACATACTATATATACTAATAATGAGGGTATTATTTTGTAATGGAGCGGTTAAGCTCCTAAACTGTTCTTCTTAAAGTAATTACTTAAATATAATAAAAGAAAACATTTTTTGTGAGAGAACCATAAACAAAAGATAACAGTAAATATGTAAGTTGAGATATCTAAAAAGCGTGTTATTTACATAGTATAGGTATTAAAAAGTCCGAAATTTCGGTTCGAGTGCTACAGAGACGAACTGCAATTGCTACAAATCTACAAATAACATATATATATATATACAAAGGAACAGTAAGAACCAGGAACACTATGTACAAACTTTATTTAACACGAAACTCAATGTAATTTTTTTTTTTTTTTTTTTTTTTTGCTTTGTTTCTGTTTTGGCATCCCACTACAACCAATTTCTGAGTTAGTAACGCGCATTACAACAACACGTTTCCGCTACTCAAAAAACAACGGGCATTTGTGGTTATTTTCATTTTATCAAAACTCTTTTCAACACACTTTCCGTAATTATGTAAGCACTATGCAGGCCAGTGGTTAGATAGAACACTTAACGGTAAATGTAACAATGCAGTCAGTGGCAAAACGAAAATCTCGCGCTTGCAACAATGAAAATATCTCGTTTGGATTGCTTTTTGTGTATTTAAAATTTTGTGTGGACTTTGGCCAATTTGAATTTCGAATTAATTTCCTTATTGATATTTAATTAATGAAACACAACAATGCTATAAATGCATTCGCAGTATTTCCGCATTAAACTACTGGCATTTCCGGGGACGCTACGCTAGTGAGAGTGGGGCGTTCTAGTTGCGCTAAAAAATGTAAATTAATTCAACTAATTTGCATGCAGCATCCGCTAATTAATTATCAAATTGGCTAGAAAAACTCAAACGCGCGGCAACTATTTTATTTTATTCTATTTTACGAGTATCATCTATTGTATTTGTTGTAAGTATGAGCGTGCTAAGAGAGAGAGAGAGTGAGACAGAGAAAGTTAGATTTGTGGACTCTACATGCCTCACAGGGTTTACGTTTCGGGGCACATCACAGCAAAGGATCTGCGTTAACGCAAATTTGGCGGAATGCCGGCTGCCGCGGCTCTTTGTTTTCTGTTTTCTCGGCGCTTGACGCTCAACCCTCGCGCTATCGTCTGCGGCCTCTAAGCGCGATCCCGGCTTGGCCACTCTGGGGTCCCTCGGCAATGGAGCGGCGGTGCAGTGGCTGGCTACAATCGGGTTTCAATTACATTTTGCTGTACCTCACCTCAAAAATTGATTGCATTTGGATGCAGTGTGTAAAATATTTCTCTTTTTCTTCTTCTTCTTCCTTCTGGTTATATATCAATAAATTTTATTATATGTTTTTTGTTTTGTTTTTCTTATGCTCAACAACGAACAACAAGTAAAAATAAGGAAATCTTTGTTGGTTTTGCTTTTGGTGTTTTAAAACAACGACAACAACAACAACGAATTGGTGCTGAATTTTCTTACTTTGGCGAGTGACTTTTTGGGAAGTTCACGTGCGGTCGGTGCGGTTGTGGGCGTGCCGCGTTTATTGCTGCGGTTTTTCTTTAACACGATTACGCGCATTGTGACGGAGGCGACGACGGCGGCGGCGACAACGACGGAGAGGAATCAAAGTTAAAGCGAACGATTGGATTTGTGTTTGAGATCAAGTGTTGACGACGTTTATGGTGACGTGTTGTTCTTCTTCATTAATTATTAGTAATTTTTTAATTGAAAATTTTTATGTTTTCTGACAACGAACTATTTTGGCTTTGTATATTTTCGAATTCTATACAATTTTAATTAATTAATTCTACAGCTTAATTATTTCACGGTTATTTTGCTTGAGCAACTTTTTAGTTTTTCATTTTGTGTTTCGTTGTTTTCTTAATTATTTTTACTGCTTTACTTAAGGCTCGAAGTTTTCAACACATTTTATTTTAAATTCTTACCTTATTATTTAATTTAATTTTATTTAATTTTTTTTTCAATTTTTAATTTTGAAATATTTTCCTACTAACATTAGCTATGAACTTTTGAACTTATTGATAGTTTTGTTTTTGTTGTAAATGCCACTACTTCATAAAAGTGTGCTTTGTGCGTGTTTCGTTAGCTCTTAATCAATATGTTTGTATCTGCTCGAGTTATCTGCATTGAATAAAGAATGAGATTGCTCAGTAGACTTAATTCTTTTTAGCTTTTTAATAACGGTTTAGTTGCAAATTCTTACAATTATGTCAAATATCGAAATATTATGCGTTTCTCCATTTGTGCTTCTACTTTATTTTCCAGTTTCATAATTTTATTCTTCATTTAAACTTATTTTGGCTGTTTTCAGTGCTAATACATACATACATTTATATAATACATATTTACACTTTTTCTTTTTGAACAACTCTTCTATTGACCTTTGGTTTTTAATGCGATTATTTCCAATTTCTACACTCGCTTATTTACTATATATACAGTTAAGTCCTTGTGTGCATAAATGTTTCACTAAAGCTTCTTTATGTGCGCGGAAACAGTTATATTTATGTTATATCGAATCTCATTTTATGAATAAATAAACTCTAAGCTGTTCTTGAAAAAAATATAGACATTCCATTCAGCTGTTATACACTTTGACGCAATATGATTTAACTGAAACACTGACTTGGACTGAAATTAAGGAACCAAAAATGGTCAATCCCGAAATTAACAGCTTTGGAACTATTTGGAAATTCTTTCTTAAAAATGGTAACTATATCAGTCAGTTTTTCATTATCTACATAAAGATGATCAGGTGATAAGAATTAAATAAAGGGGTTACATGAGTTTCTCGGCTTCAAAAAATGTATATTTGTTTACCAGGTTGTTCAATAAGAGAGGGCGTTGCTACTAGCCCAACATTTCTTTATGTTTGTTGGTGCAATCTTCATATGAACGTATGTGAAGTTTCATTTCAATCTGTTAATTCATTCTTTATTTACAAAGCAGTTATTGCGTGTCGCAGAATTGTTTAACAGTGGGAAAAATTTAATATCGTGCAGTGATAAAATTCTTATTTTTAGAAGATATAGCACCAAAAGAAATTCACGAACGAATGTTAAAATTGTATAATGATTGTTCACCTACAATTAGAACAGTGAAAAGAAGGGTTGCTAAATTTTAACGTACAAGCCCTGAAGACGATCCACGTGATGGACGTCCACAAAACACCAGAAATATATACATGATATGGTTTTGGAAGATCGTCGATTGACTGAGAGAGCTTTAGTAGAGGATCAACACATCTCATTAAGTCATATTTTAACTGAAATTTGGGTTTTAGAAAGCTGTCCGCATTCGCTAACAATGGAACCAAAACAGATTCGAATGCGACTTTCCCAACAACATTTGGAACGTTTTAAAAAGAATGAAGTGAATTTTGTGCGACGATTCATTACTATGAATGAGACTTGGGTCTGTCACCATGATTCCGAATCAAAACAACAGGCTAAAGAATGGTGTGCACCTGGTTGTTCGGCATCGAAAAGAGTTCATGTCGGTCAAGAAGGTTATGGCATCAGTTTTTTGGGATGCGAGAGAAATTTTGTTTGTGGATTACTTGCAAACTAGTAAAACGATTATTTCTGAATATTTTAGCAACCTTTTGAATCAGTTGAATCACGAAAAACTTTGTGAAAAATACCCGGTTTGCAGAAGAAAAAAAAAACTTTTTATCAGGACAATGCACCGTGTCAGAAGAGCATTTTGACAATGGCTAAATCCATGAATTGAAGTTCGAATTGTTGGAACATCCACCGTATTCACCATATTTGGCCCCCAGCGACTTCCATTTGTTTCCAAAACTCAAAAAATTTATGCATCACAAGCATTTTTGATCAAATGAAGAGGTCATAAGGGCTGTTAACGCGTATTTTGCAGACCTTCCGGACTCTCAAAACAGAGATGGGAGTATCGTGGACCAAGTGCATTAATGTTCAGTGACATTATACTGAATAACAAAGTGTAGTTTAAATCATAAAATTGTATTTTTCTTATGTTTAACGACGAAACTTATTGAACAATCTGGTATCTTATTGAATTCTTTAACATCTTTAGAAATTTTTCCATAATTCTCAAATTGGTCCGAAAAACAGTTTTGGAGATACGTCATTTAAAAGTTGCGCGCTCGATGTCAGTTATATAGTCACTTAACAATTTCATTGAAACTAGTTTTTTAAGGTCAAGTCTTTTCTCGAACTACTAAACGATCTTAAAGAAGCTTTACATCGGCCCTGAACGAAGTATTTTTGTTTTGTTCAGTTGCAAGTATTTACAAAAAGCCGTCGAGAAGTTTCCAGCAAAAATAATTTTTTGTAACAATGTCAGCCAAAAAAAAAATACTTTTTTGTTTTCTCTCCGTCCTTTTCTAGTTTATAGCTCTAATTAAAATACTTTGTTTTTACTTTTTATGATCATCTGAGAAGTTTTGTTGTCAACGCGGTGATATCTCTTTTTCAAGGAATTGTTGGATATTAAAATCTCATAGCCGACGTCTCAATATTTAATTTTTTTCATTAAAAAAATTACTGATAATAGACCGTTTTTGCTCGCGGAAATCCTTGTAACCCCTTAGTTGTTTTTCACTAGATCTTTAAATAATTCAAAAGTTTCGATTTGTTCACAGTCAATAATCACAATTCTTCCTTGAAAACACTATTGGTTGAGGCTTTACTTCTCGTTATTAGATTGATTTGACACAGACGCCAGTCCTTCATGTTTTCTTTATAGTTCGGTAGCCTCATTGCAAATCTAAGGGCCAAGTAATCTAGGACATTTATGGCACTGAAGACCAGCTTTAGAGCTTCAATTGAGCGTTGGTAAATTACAGATTTCTTTTTAGATAAATTTTTCACTTTGAAATAAAAATCAGTGGAGTAAAAAATTAGTGAATATTTAGTAAGCCAATAAGTGATAAATGAAAATCGAAATAATAATGAATTAGCGTGTGTCACTACAGTTAGTTTACAGTTAATTTACAGCAAAGGTGGCGAGTCTTAGCGTGAGTAGTTAGTGGCTGCATTACATTGCGGAAATAATTTCTGGCGAATACCATATGAATAGCGCAGTTTTAGTAGTTGAAGTGGATATAGCAAGAGAGTTTCGGTGAAAGTACTTGTGAGTTGAGTGGAAAATTCACTAGTGGGAAAACGTTTTACTTACATAAGTCAGTAAAGACTACTTAAATTTCGTATAATTCAAGTTTGAACTTTTCAGCTTCACTGAGGAAATATTAGTGGGGGTTTTTAAGCTATTCTCCGACGATATCACAACTTACTTATTTTTCTTTGCAGATTTCTTATTACTTATTTATGCTCTTTTGCAATTTGTTGGAAGTCGCACTTAATGAATCACTCAGGAGTTGGAAACTTAGAAATACACTAGCGATTATTCTTAAACGATACTTGATTTTTTAGTTCTCACTAATAATATTATTTTTTTATTGTTGTAATTTTATGAATTTTTTCTGTAAAAAATATCAAGGAAATGTCTTAATGCTTTGAGGAAGTTCTAAATATTTCGTAGATTAAGTTTTTAAGCGCTCAGGCCTCTCAGAAGCTATGCTCAGCTCACAACTTGATTTAGATTAAAAAAAAAAATCTGAAACCCCCACCCCGATATAATTATGAAATAAACTCGCGTCAACGAGCTAAAATGAGGCCAAGTATTTTGTTGCTTAAAAAAATAATATACTATTCGAGCCGATCTTTCGGTGGGACAGTCCAACATTTTCGCTGGAAGAAATCTTTTCTCCAGCCTTAGATATTTTATAGGGAAATTGTGGATATATCCTCCGAATTTTCTTGCAATAGTGGGGCCCTAAACTACGTTCTGTCTTCCCAGGTTGGCTTAAAATCTTAAGCCCACTGAAATATGAAGAGAAAATCGGTGAAATCCCTGCCCTCGGTACACATATAACCAAATGAGTATAAATGTCCAAATTATTTGCAAATAAGTGGACAAAATTCGAAGAGTACTCTTCCATTCAGTTTATTCATAATTACCATAGAAGTTGGGGAGTTTGATACATAAAATGATTAATTTAATTTGTTTTATTTTCTCTAATTTTTTTTGCTACTACTATTTAACACAACTTTCCTAGCTAAGTTTATTTACACGGGTGATGCTCATTACGCAAAATGTTTTTTGTTTTTGTTTTTTTTTTTGTCACAAAAATATCACGCGGCTTTTGCTTGCGATTTCCATCACGCAAAACTACAGAAAAAATTTCGAAGAATGCCCCAAGGCACACTCGTGCTCGAGAAGGCACACACTGTTTTACCGCAAACACTCAGTAACGGATTTCATCGAATTATGCGAAGGGAACCCGCGCCTAAAAGCAGACTGAAGAGCAAACGCTACGACACGCATTGGTCGCACGGACACGATTGGCTAAGCAATGGCTGGTTCGGCGGCCACAGCGACGGCAACGGCGACGCGGAAGTGTTTCATTCACAAAACACCCATACGCGCACGGTATCAGAAATAGTTCTTTCTCCCGATGCACTGCTTTAGGCGTTTGGCGGCTTTAGCGTAGGCGTAGACCAACAGCTTGTGTGGCACGCAAGCGAATAGCGATTTGCCGTTAACCGTTTTCCGTTCGAAATAGACTCGAATTGTCGAAGCACGTGACTGACTGTGCGGTCTGTAAGGCCTTTCGCTTTTATATGTTGAGTTACACGAAATAGATTTACAAGTTGCAGCTCAGCATTTCAATTCGGGTTTTTCCGTCTTCAAAGACCACTTTTTGTTTGTATGGCACACTGTTCGGCGCAATACGACCAGCTTTATTGTTGGCGTGACAGCAACTAAGGCGCTCTCTCTATAATGCTCTCGCAGAGTGTTATGCTTTCGCTCTCTCACTCTTTTCGCAACTCTTTTTTGGGCGTTTATGCTCGCCCCTTCGCTTCACTTCGCCTCATTTCACTTCACTGCGCTCTGCACCGAGTGACAGGCGTTTTGGCGTTTTTAATACTCGACTTTGACACTTCTTGCATTACTTCGCAGAATCGTTATGACTTCATAATTTTTTTAGTACCCCATCAAAAAATGGAAATACAAAACCTCGCAAAGCCGTGCGAATTTTAATGAAGTAAGTTCTTTTTGAAGTTATTGCACTTTGCTAGTAATTTTCATACTTTCTGTCTTCACATTCTCATTCTGACTTTCGCTTGTGCTTTGTGCAGCTATCTATTTATAAACACTATACAAAGTAGAGTAGGTGCGGGTGTGGGAGGAAGAGAAAGGGTCGATTGCTGCTTTATTTTTAACTGTTCACCACTCATTCACTGCTTTCCCGTTATTCGTTTCCTTTTTCTTTTCAGGTTATGCACTAATATGTTTTTGTTTACAAATTCGATTAGGAAAACTCCAGATACGTGCCGTCCCACGTGGATAGCGCACTGTCTGAATATTTACCAAAATATTTCGAGACACAGTGCCCTATAGGCCGCACTTAGACTAGACAAGTGTGGATGGAGAAAGCCGCCTTAACCCAATTTGACTCCATAACTATTCCACTTTCACATAATCACTTTGCTTTGAATCGCTCGAATTTTCAATATTAATTCACCTTTAGCTTCAATCACAGTCTCGCATATTTAGTGCCGCGTCTGGTTTATTTTTGTTTCTATTTTCGTCTTCAATCCGCAACGTTTATCGCTCCTTTGCTCTCCGCTTTGCTATTGTAAATGCAGAAACGACCTCGCGTTCGTTCGCTCGCCACTTGACTGACATTAACGGGAGTCGCGAGTGACAGCTGGAGCAATGCTAGGTAAGTGGAAGAGACTCTGCGAAACATTTAAGCGGCGGCTGAAGGATGAGTAGGTCACATGCGCATTGCGGCGGTCGGTCGTATGCTCAGCTGCGAAGTTGCAAATGTCAGTGTGACAGCTGTTCGCAAAGAATCACACAAACCCATGCACTTGTAGCAAAGACTTTCACTTGTACACTCATCTCGTTAAGTAGGTCAATGTCACTTCCATTTGCATGAACTTCATGCAGAAAATTCTGCTAAGAAAGCTTGTGGAGCTTTCAATAACAATATGAAAGAAAAAGCTCGCGTAAGACTTTCGATTACCTGTTGCTTAAGGTGCCTTAGAAAGCTATTTGGCAACTTTGAGAGCTTTTGAAGCTTTTCAAGCTTTTTGCTAAAAGTTTGGTGGCAAATAGGATACGAAATCAGAAAGCTGCATTTATGTCGATGCTACAGCAAACTGAAAGAAGCTTAAAAAGCTTACAACTGCAATAACATTAATGGACATAGCTACAAGTTTCTCTGTGCTTACTTGGACAAAACTTTTTATGGTAGCTTACATAGCATTACAGTTTCTGGTCAATTATAGACTTGTTAAGCTCTCACTACAAATTAAGTGTAAAATAGGTATTCTTATAGCGAAAGCTTTTAGAACACTAGTACTAAAATATTGAAAAGCTTTCAAAGCTCAACTTCAAAACTAATATTGGGCATACGAAAAACTATATGTGCGATTCCAAAAAAACAGCGACATTAACATTTGATAGCTTTATGAAAAAATTAATCCAAGATATTTAAACAAAATATATCAAACGAATAACTGTAAAAATTTCTGAAAGATGGTTTCACGACCCCAACCCAGACTTCTGACTTCTGAAGATAAAATTTGTTTGCTTGTGTGTTGTTGTAAACATACATGCAAGTTTCTATGCAATATTTCTTCGGAAAAGCTTTCTTTTTAAACAGGATCTTTAGTTTGGTGGGTGAATTCCCTCTTACCTGTGCTTTGATGGCAGCAAAGTGCAACTGCTTAGCACGCAAATCAAATTTCTTCAAAGAGAGCTCCTCCTGCAACTCATTGACCTTGTTGTACAGTTGTCCCTCGATGCCACGCTGCTGCGTGCGATTCAAGCCGTCCACGGTATCCTTAAGGGCAGAGATAGAGAATGAGAAAGATAGAGATCTCGTTAGCTTCAGTTAATCTTTGTATTGGAGTAACGGTACAAATACCTGTAAAAGACGTATTTGCATTTCCAGCTCATGCGCCTCCCGCTTCAACGATTCCAGTGCCGGACGCAACGACAGCGTCGAATGGCGATCGAAGACCAGCTCGTTGCGCAACACCGGAGCCATTTCCTGTGGAAACCAAATTAAGTATATAAGCATACAAAGCAACAACACCAAATACCGAAAAACAGCCGTTAAAGTAAAAAATTAAAAAGCAGTCGAAAAACGATAAGAAATGTTTTGGAACAATAATTTTGAAAAGAGTTTTTCCTCTTTAGGCTGTGTTAATTTTTTACTTAAAGCGAGAACTGTCAATCGATTCTGTTATTGAATAATTGTTGAATATATTCTGTTTCGTTCACTCACATTAAAATCGCCGTTGTCCTCGACTTCGGCCGGCAGCTGCGGCGGCGCAAACATGCGCTTAGGAACTTTTTGCACCTGCGTGGGCAGCGGCGGCAGAATGCGTACGAAGCTCGTGAGGTCCTGCATCGGCGACACGGCGCCGCACTGCGCGGTGAGAGAGCCGTAGCGCTTCGCTTGATCCGATGCCTGCAAAGAAATTTCGAAAGCACATAAGTGACGGACAACGCTTCAAGTGAATTTCCTGACCTGTGATCAAATTAAAGTGACGCTGAGCTTCAAAGTGTAAAACCAAAATGAAAATGTTTATGCATTTGCATGTGTGTGTATGTGTGCACTTGCAATGGAATAACGCTGCTAATTAAATTGGAATTCATAACGATTCCATTTAACTGCACATTGTTTGCTTGTTTTCTCATTTTATTATTGCGGCCACAATATTATTATTACAATTGACCCGCCTTCATTGTTGCATTGCTGTTATTGTTGTTATTAATGGTCAACCAGGTATCGCTCAAGCCAATAACTTGTGCAAACCGCCGTTTGTGTTGCGCGTGACCAGGCCGACGCACGCAAGCAACGCAACAGTTGTGGTTGCAAAGCCACTCGCACACACACACATTCGTACATACATACAAACATGTGGACGGCTTGTATTTCACCTCCGCAACCGCATGCAAATTTTAATTTTAATCGAATATTTCTGTGCAAATATGTGTGTTACGCAATTGTTCCTTCCAACAATTTATTCATGACCATTGTGTGCAACAAATCAGCGCCGACCTTTACACAATACTAACTCACCCACAAATGCAGCCAACCGAATTTACGAACACAAAAATGTAACTCGATTGTTTGGTTAAAAACTTTCGAAACAATCTGCATAAAGTTCAGCTAACAATTTCATAATTAATAATTAACCGTACTCCACGAGGTCAGTCACTCAGGCAATCAACATGTTAACGGAAAATACACGCGAATGCAAATCTCAGTAGTAAGATGGCAAATACTTAATTCATTTATTCTCAAACTAGAAGCTCGATGCGGCTTTCTTGGTTTAGTAAGTATGAAGAAGACTAACGGTCATTGTTGTTGTCGCTGTGAAAGTAAGTCGCTAATCCACTCCGAACGTTCAAAATGATACAATAAATTTTAGAAAAATGTCTAAAAATATTGGGTAGTCGAAAAATTCTTTTCGTATTTCTAATCAAACTGCAACTTATTTTTTACTTATATTGAACTTTTATGAACCAAATATGTACCATTTCGGTCGACCACATTTTGTCATTTTTCCGCTAGAGACACTATTCCATCAGTGTAAAACTTTTCTGGTTTCTCGACGAAAAACTGCGAAAAGTAATTTTTACAGGCTTCTCTTGAAGCCAACTTTACTCCATTAAGGGAGTTTTGCATTGCCCGAAACAAATTTTAGTCGGATGGTGCAAGGTCAGGGCTATATGGTGGATGCATCAAAACTTCCCAGCCAAGCTCTCCCAGTTTTTGCCGATGGAAGACGAAGCCCTTTCTGTTGATCAGTTCTGACCGTTTTATCGATTGCTTGCTTCAATCTCATCAGTTGTTGACAGTAAAATGTAGAAACAATCATTCGATAGGCTGGAGCAGCTCATAGTGGAAGATTGCTTTCCAATTCCACCAAACACTCCACATAACCTTTCGAGACGCCAATCCAGTACTTGGACCATTTGTGATCTTCATTCGTGACCATGATCTTTCGTACATTATTGTCGTATTTGATCCACTTTTCGTCTCATGTTACCAGTCGCTACATAAATGGTTCGATTTCATTTCGTTTCAGTAAAGAATCGCAGATGTTAATTCGGTCCATTAAATTTTTTGCAGACAATTCATGTGGTACCCAAACATCGAGCATTTTTTTGTAGCCAGCCTTTTTTAATGATGAATTGATTATGAATTTTAAGTTTCTTGGCGATATCATGTCTACTTATATGACGGTCCTGGTAAATATTTTCCATAATTTCATCGACATTTTCAACGACAAGTCGACCAGAACAGAAGCGAGCGGACCATTATTTTTCTACACGAACTGATACAGCATCGTCTCCGTAAACTTCACAAATTTCATTGGTGGCTTGCGTGGCATTCTTTCCTTTTTTATACAAAAAATTCAAAATATAGCGGCATTTCTTCATTATTTTCAGTCATTTTTCAAAAGCTGTAACTTTTTAGAACTTCCCCAAATTTATTTTTCGTTTGGTTAAGTGAAGCTTAAAATCTCACCTTTCCAATACCATACGATATGACACAATGAGATTGGTAGAAATGGAGATATACGACTGCAACGACATCTATTGACAAAATACGAAAAGACTTTTTTGACTGACCGACTTGACCGATAACAATTAAGATCTATACCCTTTTCAACTTTATGAAATGCACTTGTGAAGGATACATTAGCTACGATGTAGGCAAAGTTGGCCTTTTTTTATTTTTACTATTGAATTAGTATATTTTGTGGGAGTTCCAGTGTCTTCTATTTCAATGCCAACTAATAGCGTTACAAATGCTACCAAACAAAAATTATTTATTGGAAAACTAAACAAAAGTGTATGTAAAAAATGTAAAATGTTAATTTTTTGATGTTTCAAGTGCCACATAATCACACACGCTCACATGCAAATACATACAAACCGGTAACGGCAACTCACCTTGTTGGCAATGACATCGGCACCCTGTTGTATCGATTCGGCGATAATACCGCATAAATCATTGTGTATCTCCTCGAGTTCTTGCATCAACTGCGGCACCGTCTCGCAATGGTAGGTCTCCAGCATGGCATTGGTGGCATGCAACTGTTGCACGTACGCATTGTGTGCGTCTATGTATTCGGTGAGTGAGAGTGGTGTGGGATTTTGACGATGCGACATGTAACACTGTTTGTAATCCAAACGACACTGCAACGAGAGCGCACAACAAACAACAAAAACAACAGAAAATGCCATTTAACGGTTGAGCAGACAATGTAATCGGGTAAATTGAGGAGGACAGTGCAAAGGAACCATTTCGTTTTATGTAAAGGAAAGCCGAAAGCAGGGAAGTAGAATGCAATTAGCGCTTTTTTAACTCTTTTCAACTTAAATCGTTCCGGTTATTGATACTGTCTGTTGCAGCTGCTGAGTTCAGCGCCAAAATTGCACTGTTTCTTGACAAATTTAGATTTAAAATGTCGGGGTTTGCCATCCCCTTTTCTTTCTACCCGCCATAGTACGGACTCCCTGGACCTATCTGCTACCGCGGTAAATGCGCTGTAAGTCATCTTAAGCTGGGCTGCATCCCACACTAAAAGACAAGGTCATATGGGGAGGACATGCTCCCACATGTATGTGAGCTCTTCTGAAAGGCCTTTGTACAGGTTGTCTGCTTCGGGCGTTGTTAAGCTTTTTGTTTGTACTTTCTTTTAAGTAAGCTCAAGATGCAAGCATAAAGTTGGAGAAGGCGAGGCAAAGCCCAGCAGCATCCTGCAGCCCGTGATGAGCGACTGACGCTAGCGCTGCATGCAGGCAAGCACCTCGCCACCCAACATAACGGCTCACATACGTCCGTGTTTGTGCATTCCGACATGCATATTTATAAGCTGGAATGGCGAGTGCATTGCGCTCATGAATATTCCAGCGCCGCATAAGGACATTGCGGAATGCATATGTTTTCTTCTTGTTTATTGATTTCTCGCTCAACCGCCTCGCCCTTCTTCCGCGCTTTAATATTTAACTTATTTGACTTTTTGCCATTTTCGTACTTCAGCTTGGCTCAATGCACGCATTTTTCTCTGTTTTGTTTGTTTCTTATACTCACCTTCGAAAGCTTCTCTTCAGTCTTTGCGATAATAGTCTCAAAAGACTCCCTGTGTGTGAAAATTTTCCGACTTTGAACTTTACGATGAAAGGATTTATCGAGCATTGGACGTGACACCTGCAAGAAGAAGCGAAAGTTAAATTTAAACACAAATAATTAGCATCTACTGAAGGTCCTTGTTCATTAAAGAGAATGCACTCTTGCTTCGCCTCATCCATGGATGAAGAGATAATTGCTTTTGAGCATAATTGAAATTGCAGCTGTGAGGCAAGGTGTGCAGCAGCAGTTTTTATTTGAAGTCCAAACGATGGTGTTTACTTTGCTGCTACTTGCAGACATACCCTCTAGATGTTATTCAGAGCAGCAGATTGAAGAATATTTGAGGAATACAGTTCGACATGGCGTATGCGCAACTTACAGCCTTTTAGAACGACTTGCAGAAAATTCAACGATTATGTTGAGAAAACATTATGAGTCAAACAACCCACGAAGACGACAATAACTACAACTTCGGGCACGAAAAGCTTATTCTTCGCTGGGGGCGGAAGATATCATCCTCAAAATATTATGTTTATGTTGAATGCATAGTAACGAAAAGGGTTATGGAGACAAGTCAGAAAGCACCAAGTTCGAGTGCAGTCAAAGATCTAATACTCCACCGATTTCTAGTATTTCATAAGGGCAACCATGAAGACGCTATTCATTACAAAAATGACATGAGGCGTAGGATTTTCTCATTTAATGCACGTTTGACACCAAAGAATTTTATTTTCCAGTAAATCAGCTCACATAAATTCAAGAAGATATCTCACACATTCACCGATGTACATACATATATATTATATAATATCACTCGGAGTCAGCTGAGTTGTCAGTGGTCATCGTGGGTGCATTTGATCAACTCACCGGCGCGACTGCGGTTGCGGTCAGTACTGAAACCTGAACATTACCAACACGCAAACACAAGGGCACTTGCGCGGCTACACACAGAGCGCGAATATTATTTCAGCGGTAATGAAGCAACGCGTGCTTATTAACGCCACCACATCAATTTCACTTTACGCCTTGTTAGTTTTTAACGGGACTCACCTGGCGTGAAAGCACGTTGGCCACATCGTTTGATGCCTGAGAATCGCTCTCGACTTCTTGTAGGAATGTTTCCCATGCTTGGAAAATTGCCTGATGGCAGGCGGGTCTGCAAATAGAAAGAAACGAAGGGAAAACAACAAAGAAAATCAACAATAAAAATAATAAAAATAAACAGTTACACCCAATTTTTGGCGTGACCCATTACCAGCATGCCATTATCCTCTATCAAACTCCAAACAGTTACCAAACCTAAAAGCTCTCGGCACTCAAGGCTTAAAATTTAATAACACAATATTCTCCACCAATTGTTAACCGATACTCCGGCGCTTGTTGAAGATCGAATACTTAATTCACAGCACTTACCTTTCTTTGCGAAGTTCTGCATTCTTTTTACGAAAATTGGAGACTAAAGATTGTAGGGCAGTTGCATGTTCCTCGTATAAATGGGAGAGGGTTTCGGTGAAATCAGATACTGCAAGTAAAGAGAAGAGATTATTAGCATTAAAAATCAGCGATGCCCATTTAAACGCAAGTCGCAAAATAAATATTTATATTTTCCATAAATGCCAAATGCAAATACAACTTAATCTGCAACACGACAGCCGGCTTTCGTCTACAAACCTACAAGCCGTCGGCGGTCTGTGTGGCTGCATCGTCGCTTTTCTCAAGCGGATTCGAGTGTTTGGATAAGACGATGGAAGACACTGCGCCTTGTTTGTGCGCCGCACTTGGCTGTAGGGAATTTGAACTTACAGCCGCACGTGCCAGCAAACTCGGCGACTTTGCGAGCTCCGAGGCTTTAGGAGGCTATTAAAAGTTTCGAATTGAATTTGATCAACTCTGCGGCAGACTGAAATCAGCCGACGCCACGACGTGTAAAATACACACACTTATGCATGTTGTGGCTCGCTTTATTGGCTAACCGAACGTCAAAAGTTGCAAATGCCGTAAATAAAGCGCGATTGTTTTTGTTCCTTAAATAAATTATGCATAAATCTGGGTTAAGTGTAGGTAAATTTAAACGACGGAGTCTTTGAATATCACTAGCCACTGGCCGCCGAAACTGAGTGCCACAAAAGAAGAATTAACAATGGTATTCGAAGATCACAGCGAAGATTTGCGAAATTCACAGAACTTAGACAACAATCTGATAACTATAATCAACTGTTGTGAAGGGCTATGAAGACACTTTCAGAGCCCGATTGCTCTATGCTTGCAACGTGACGTATCAAAAGCCCTAGCAGCGATCATTTTTATTGTGCGTTGCCCTTTACATCACGAATTCTCCGTACTGCCTCAGCATTTTCCTCAGGGCATGCACTTGAAGCGACGAGCATCAGCGATTACTCTCACATAGCAGACAAACAATCGCATTGCCGTGCTAAATTGAATTACGGTTGATTTTGAAGTGGCTTTATTTGATTGTGCTCAGCGTTTAAGTGGATGGGCGAATGGCGAATGGGCGACAAGCAAGTGGGAGAAGTGGATTGTCATATTGGAAGCTGGTAATAAGAGCGTAAATATTTGTTCGTATTTATGGGTTGTTATAATGGCGCGCGTGGCGTTGAAAGTTTCCAAGCTGAGGCAGCGCAGAAACGTACGATGGAGCATAGATTTTCAAAAACGTGGCACTAAACTGAAACTTTGCACTTCAGCTTTGCGATACTTTGCATTTGCAATGGCAATAAATAATATTATAAATAATATTTGTAAGCGCAAAACTGCTAGCACCGGCTTTTGGGTGATTTTGGTGCGATAGCTCTCTGTGATAGCCTGGAGTTGATGTCGAGTGCAGCAGTTGCCGAAGTATTTGCACACTACTAATAGCTACAGTGAAGAAATACTAATAATCCTTATTTACTAGTATAAGCAATTTTCAGAAGCTGGGCAGTTCTCTAAACCAATCGATTAGCAAACGAAAAGCATACAAGTAAATGCGTTGTAGTAAACTCTTATAAGAAGTAAAAAAACAAACTAAGTAAATACTATTTTTAAATCTAAGAGTACAGTGCCAAGACACTTTAATTCCATTTTTTAAAAATATAAGCCAACTTCGCAAAAATTGTCTGTATTATTAATTGCCAATTTCGCATGAGCAAACATTCAGCAATTTTCAAAAATAAGAATTGAAGAAATATTTTCTTCTACTCCTGCCAAAATATGTGCTTTAAAGGAACCGAATGCCTTACACCTAAAATAAATTTCATTTTGTTTTTCTTGGGAATTATTTTCAACAAAATTGAGTTTCACTGAGCGGAGCTTATGTGTTTGTATATAAGTATGTATGTGGGCAAGAAAGTACAGTGCAAAATGGATTAGTAAATAGCTTTCTGTAATAACTGTAAACTACTCGAAACAACGTACACTCGTCGACTTGCCTTACTAAAAGTCCATAAACAACAAATATCTTAAGCGCACTTGGAACGGAGTGTGTAAGGCAAACAGATTTGTGCTCATCTTCTGTCAGCTTCATTGCATCTTATTAAATAATTGAGCGTTAGCTCACAAATTTTTGACACCCTGTCAGTTTGGTATTATCTCTTAGTAACACTGGTGTTGACCGCGCAGCTTGATGCAGCCAATAACAGTAATCAGATGCCTTGCGTCTCACCACCAAAAACCTTATTCAAATGTTTATGCCAACAACGCGTCATCTTAAGATACAACTCTGAAACTCACCACCTCAGCCCACAAGGATTCCAAGGTTCTTAGCTTCAAATAGCCTCCTTCGCTCGCTTCTTCGGCAACATTTGTGTGGCATATGAATTTTGCATAAATGTTGTAAAAGTAACGGTAAAATGAAGACGGCAAATACAGTGCCATAAACAAATCGATGTCATAATTCTGTGAGTGCTCCAGCCCAGCACAAGCGCACACAAACATCCACCTACTGTAGTAGAGCAACACATATCTGACTCTCGAATGGTGCAGGCACTTGAACTTTGCCATTAATGTTTTGAGGGATAGGGTGGCATTCGAAAATGGAAATCCTTCGAGCAACACATATTGTAAGTTAATCAAAACAATTTACTATATGTGTTGTATGTTTGTAGGTAAGACAAACTATAAACCTTCGATTATGTCAAAAATTGTAGTATAAATTTTATTAAAATCAAGATACCTGACATATTTTAAACAGTCAATAGCCACTAAATCAGAAATCTTAGTTTTCGTTAGTAAGATCGCGATAGTTGAATTGAAAAGAGAAGCCGAAAGCTCTAAGTACGAATTCTCAACAGCCTCGGCAGCCTATGAGATCAATCTGATCAAAATCCATGTGTCTTGAAAGAAAACTCCCGCTGTAAGCTGATGCAAAGGAAATGAAAAACATTAAGAGCTTCTCGGATATTATTTCGGATGAGTGACCAAGTTTCCAATTTAAAGAGCACCTTTTAATTCAACACATATATAATTCCGCTCGCAATATTCTTCTGAATTCTCTCATTTATTTTATGCAACATAAGTGAACCACCCTAATGCCAAAAGCAAATTGAATATCAAGTTGTCTAGTGCAAATGCAATACCCAAAACGATTTTCAACTGCCAAATTAATAATGCAAAGATGCTCACATGAAATATTGATAGAGCGTTTTCCTTCTTTGTTAGCCTTGGCGTTCATTACTCACATCCAAATTACAGCAGTTACAAAATATTTCATTTATTACGCTTTTGGCACGCTCGCACACCTCGGGCTGGTACTAGCTTGGAGTACACTCACTCACATATACACTTACATACGAGTAGATGTGCAAGCAAGCACTTAAAAGACAACTCTGGTTAGAGGAAGCGAGTTTACTAGTGGTTATTTAGCGACTGAAATTGAATTGACTACAACAATTTTTTTAGTTTTGTATATCCTGATCAGGGTTTGCCACTCAGTGTGTTACACCAAAAAGGAAGCATCGGAGAACCTACAGTTTTATATTTAAATGATCATAATGGCCATCTGTATGGTTTAAACGAAGACATTCGTGATATCAATCTGAGCTTTTTCTCTCCCCAAGGAGCTGGTCATTTCTCGCATCGCTGCCATCGTACAACTATAGCATATAGCTGCCTTACAAACTGACCGATCAGAGTCAATACCCATATATGGAGAACTTTTTCATTTAAGAAGACATTTTCACGAGATTAGGTTAGATAAGGTTCATCTGGTAGGCCAATAAGCCAATAAGACTCTGCGGCCTCACTGTGGATACCTCCTCCAGAGCATTATACCGTTGCGACCCGAGATGCTTACAGCGTAACCTTGCCAGTGCTGGACAAGTATGCGAGAGCTCCATTGTTTTCCTGGTGCCCTGCTCTAGACATTTTCTGCCGTCTTCTCGACCTGTAAGTCCCCTCCATCCATCAGGTTTTGATTTTCTTTCTCATGCTTCTGTCAAGATCGTCGTATAAACAATGCATGCCGTACACCATTTTTGGCAATCTCGTCTCGGCAATGAAATGTCCTCGCTGCCTTTGTGCCCTGGCACCCAGTAGAAGTAAAATTGCTTACTTCTGGCAACACTTTCCAAGACACTTCGCCCAAGTAGTATTGGCATGGGTTATTATACAAAGCAATGCTACAATATCTAACTAAATTTACAGATCGGACGATTGTAGAATATAGCTGCCATGTAAAACGAGAAAACACAATCAAGCTCTTGTTTAGAAACTTTTTCATTTGTGAATGATTTAAAAAAAGTTGCCAACAAATTCAACGCCAATTTTACATATGTATGTAGATGCACAAAAACTTTATTTGCTTGCTGAAATTTGTCTTCTTTCAACTTTTCAGTTGCAACTTACTTTTGTGCGGACATTTGCACAAATTCGGAGAGAAAAAGTTGAAACTAAATACCGATGCAGAGGAAACTTAAATTGATTTTGATATTCTTACAAAAGTAGATACAAAATATTTCCCCTCAATAAGTTGTCTTCGGAGGCATTCGTGCATTATCCGGCATTGTGCCGCAGGAAGTAATAAATTTCATAACAACTCAATGCTCGCAGTCACTGTAATTCAATACAACAAATGAGAGATGCGATTGCCCAAACAAAGCGAAATCGAAATGAAATTGATGAGACATGGCCATTGTCCCGCACATTATCAATTCTGTGGCGCGTGACACGAGCGTTGTTGCATGCAGCAAATCTACACAAAATCTACACAAAGGTGACAGGTAAGACGGATGTGTGACACACCGCTTACAGGTGTGTGTGTGTGCAATTGCTTGTGAACTCGCTGTCCAAAGTGATTTGATTTACCTTTGAGCACTTTCGCACACAGCTGAATTTGTATGAGCGAATATTTTGTGGCAAAGAAATGCGCTGCAGCGCAATATATTGCCGTGTAAGCGGAAGAGACACAATCCCCTGCGCTTTATTTGTAGTTGCTAATGAAAACTCAGAGTTCGGTCGTTTAATCAAATCTGTGGCAGCCATTTATCTTCCTTTCAGCGCTGCCGGGGCAGCGATGTATTTCCACATCAGTTTTACTTGATTTTGCTATTATCGTTTATTAACGAATGGAATGTGTCGATGGCGTCGGGTAATGTAAATAACAAGTTTGCAAAATTAATAAATTCGCAGTTTTCTGCTCGCCTCAAGCCACTTCGATGGCATTTGATTTCCACTATTTTGCTTATGCATATTTTAATGCTCGCCATTTCCTGACCAAATCGATTGCTTATTCGACTATATTTCTTGTTGTTGTGATTTTGATTTTCGCATCCGTTATTGGATTTGAATGGAGGCGGATGTTGTGTTTATGTGCGCACTTCCCTCCACACACACACGAGCATTCCCCAACATGTGTTCTCACTGTGCGGGTGTGTGTGAGTGTGTTTATCCCAAAAACCAATCTTGCCTCCCACGCTCGTCCGGGCGCATTGCACTTTTGCTTACAAATAGCCTCAAGTAATCTCCCTCAGAGCTAACTTCATGTAACACGAGTGCCCTGTGCGAAAACTTTCGTTTTTGGGCAATGTGAATGAAAAAGGAACCCTTTTTACTTTTTCTTTAAAGATTAAGGGAGAATTGAGCTATGACGGCACTTATTTCTTTAAATATTTGTCATTTGCCCTTCCTTATCACCACTGTCCTTCCGTTACGTATTTCACACCCCATTTTCCTAGCAGTTTACCTGGTATTGAAGTTTTGAACTGCCGTGCCATTAGATAAGTGTTCTTCCATCGATCAGTCAATGTATGAAACCCATGCTGTGTGATTGGGTCCTCTTAAGCTTCGAACATTCGTCCGAATCTGAGATCTGGGGAAACATGAAGCCATAATGAACCACTGCGTTTATTTCTGGAGGTCATTCTTGCTGGTATGCCACAATAAAAAGCTCAGATCCTACATACATCCTCATATCATTCTTCTAGCACCAATTAAAAGAAGTGATCTGGCCTTTCCGACTTGCGTTGAATCTCTAGAATCAACTAGCCCACTTATTATGAGCACGCTTGTTTGTATGTATTTATTTCTAAACGTTTCTATACATATCACACACATACACATGCACATATACATACATATATGGAGGGCTGCTCATGTTCGCAAAATTGAAGCTTAAACGGAAATTGAGTTTTCTTTTGCTTTATCTGTGGCTCAGCTGCGCCTCGATATCTTCATCCCGAAATATTCGCAATTTGATTTCTTCTGCATTTAATACTCACACAAATGCAGTGCTTTACATACATATATACCCCTCACATTTGGCTGCGGCGGCCGCAGCGCGTGCAAATTTGTCCGTTATGGCAGGCCATTGTGGCGAACAGCCGATAAATTCAATGAGTCCTTTCACTAAGTAAAAATATCTCACGACTGTCTGCCAAAAAACATATTTGTGTGCCTTTTTGCGCCTGTGTGTATGTGTGTGTGCCTCTTGAATGGAAGAGTGGGCGAGTGAGTGGTATGTTTACAATGGCCGGCCGTTGGTTGGCCGTGTCCTGTCCTTTCGAGAATCGTAGCGGTGAGTTAATTGAATTTCATATTGCCGCTGGCCAAAAATAACAGCATGTAATGGATATATACAAATACACCGTTACATTCCCTATGTTGTGATTGAGTTTTTCGCATTCTTCTTGCACTCGGTGAGTGCTTGCACAACAATCGCAGGAATTGCCGCACAAATGTCGGCTAATCATATTATCAAAATTCATTTTGGCCCTTACGCCTAAAGGTAGGCTGAGAAATAAAAGCTCGGTGTTACATTGAAATTCAAGGTCATCTTCATTTTCGATTATTTAAAAGAATTGACTATTCTTTAACTGTTTATTTAGCAAGTAAAGTCCCCGCTTTCGAATTTAGATACCAGAGACAAATGTTTTTAAGGTCTGTTTTCTATACAGTTTGTTTGAAGCTCTCTTCGATTCACAAAATGCATATATTCTAATATATATTCCAGTCTCTGAGCGTTTTCTGTATTCCATGAAACTTTGTCCTAAGCGGCAATAAAGACTAGCAATTGACAGGTAAACACGGTGTTATGCAATAAGGAACGTAGAAGAAGTAAAAGAAGAAGGAGGCAGATGAGGATGTAGCAACTAATCTGCTGTTAAATTCTTAAGCTATCATTTGCACACACGACATTTATTTGCATTAAAAGTAAATATTGTTATGTCATCCAGCGGTTTGCTCCGGTCGATCTTAGCACTTCACTTAAGCGTGCTGATACTTACTTGAGGCACACACACACACCTAGCAACGCTTATCTGCTCTGTCGATATCGCACAGCAGCTTCGCCGCAACGTTTGATTTTTATTGCAAAGCCATTAAGTGCGCGCCACTCGACCTCGAGCCGCCTCACCTTTATGCGCTTAGCACGCGCCACTTTTGACATGCTGTCACGTGCAAATGCGGCCATTCGGATCTTCCCGGTTGACGGATGCGTCGCTTGTCTTGACGTTCAGCACTCGGAGTGTCATCGGCACCCGCTTTAACTGTCACTCTGTTCACTCACTGCTGTTGTTGTTGGCATTGCTGTGGCGTCAGTAGCACGCGCCTCATTGGCACATCTTTTAGTGCAGTTTGCGGTAAAGTTGAGCTCGCTTTATTGTTCTTTAAACGCATTTAATGGGTCTCCTGTCACTATTGGCGCGGCGATAAAAAGTCCCCGCTGACCTTGCAGCTTTCAGCTGCAATCGAGTCGACGGCGTTATGTGTCTGTGCTTATCATTTGAGAAGCTATAACGGATGGTGTACTCTCTTAACGACATTTCAAGTAGTGCACGCTGAACACCGACATTGTTGCTTGTAATAAGTCAGAAGAGCCACAACCAAGCGGTGATAAGTGAGCCTGCGCCAACGCAAAAAATCACATACATACATATATTATACACCTCGAAGTCCAACATCGAAGAGCAAACGTCACTTTTAGGTACTGCAATGTAGTTCTGTTTCTACATCAATTCCCCTGGATGGTGTCAGTGAACTTATACGAGTACGCACATCTACAGAGCCAATTTATTCTGTAATTTTCATTAAGCTCTAAACTCCTGTGGCTAAAATTCCGATTTTGATTACGAGTTGACGATACTAACCCCTGATTTGTAAGGATGTCTGAATAGGCAGCAGCCCACAGATCCCTTCATAGCTACAACTTGAGAAGCAGGACAGATTGAGCTTAGAGTGTCTAACTCTTTGCTAACATCCCATCTCTTTCAATGCAAAACTCAATGAGATATCAAAAGAATGGTTGGAGCAACAAATCGTGCTTCCAAAAACCCCAACAAAAGGAATTAAAAATTCTTCGGATTCCTAACATAAAAAAGAGCAATGGTATTTCAATGAATCTAAATAATCGTTTCTTAGTACTTTAATATTAATTTTCATAAAACTGGACATAGCCGAAAAGTCCCCACACAAATGCCAAAGATTTTACGTTGTAATAATTCAAAAAAAAAATCGGAAGGTTCGTCTGAAATGTAACTGTTGTTTCATTAATTTTCTCAAATCTTACACAACGACATTGCAAATTCACAGCCTTTTTATGCCGACCGCTTCAATCTTCTGTTAATCACTTTTTGCCTCAAGTGCTCAAACAGCCACCAACCAAATATCAATATTGACCGCTACTGTTGTTGTTTGAACAGGATAATGAAAATGGAAAAGCAAACTGCACTGAAGTAAAGGAATAAAACTCTGGAATCGGAGGAGCGTTCAATTAAAATGTCAACATTGCCTTTCATTACGACACTTGAAAGCCGCTGCTGCTCACCGCTCTCATAATTTTCTCCGTTTCTCATCTACTCCTGCGCTACTTTCCTTACACGTTTCGCCAACTCTTCATTAAAAATTTCCACTGTTTGTTAAAAATAAATGGGCAAAAATTTCGAAAGCAAAAAGTTTTTGCTCACTTAACACGCGAGCGGCTCTTCTCGCTCGTTTTCAAAGGTCAATAAAAAGCGCATCATTATCGGCGTTGCCTGATTGAGCATTCGAATCGGCCGCTCTCCATACATACGAGTACACTCAGTGTAACTGACAAGGAAAGTTTGCCTTTTAATTTTCATGTTTTTGCCGCTTATTTCTTTTTCCCACCTCCATTGACACGGCGCTGCTAGAAGCCGCTGGAAGACTCTCTCAAATTTTTTATAACTCGTGCCCTTAAAAAAGTGACATAAGTGCTTTTCAAACTAAAAACTTTTAATAACAACCACTTAATAGTTTAATTGAAGATTTCGCCCACAGTTTGGCGCTGAATGCATAATTAGGCGGCGCTTTTTTCTGTTCGAAGCTCATAAAAGGACTTCAAAGAGGAGCTATAATTAACAGATATTCATTGGCAATAATGTAGTGGTAAAATTATAATTTTTGAGTAGTAAATAGTGGCAGTTCATAGTGAAGGCCGTCACTGTGTGGTGGGTAAAAACGCTGGAGTTCAGCAAGAACTGGTCTCAGTCACAGTTTCCGATCATTGCAAACAAACAAGCGTCTAACATTTTCTATTTTTCGGAAGCGGCTTTTTTTATCGTAAAAGCTTCTCTTCTAGGCTCTACTTAACTTCATTTGGCAAGTGCTTCCCTTAGTTTACAGTAACTAAATCAGAGACTACACAGTTTTGTTCTCATTTTAGCTTTATTTATCTCACATACAATTTTTCTATAGTGTGTACAAATCATATGCAAACGAAATTTTTTTCAAAGAAACATTTGTTTTAAGAACTAGCCACTTCTTGCATAATATTCAAGGTATACCTCTGGGGCTTGGTTAGTTGGAAAACTGAAAAAATAAATAATAAAATAATAATTAAAAAATGTTTGCAATAATTGAAACTGTTAACTAACAGAAAGTGAAGGCGATACAATCACTATTAATCAATGACTTAAACAAAGTGAAGCGGCTTTCTGTGGTGGGTTGTACATTCTGTTCGATTTCCTACAGGCACAGAGCACAATGAGTACATAAACCGATTATCAAAACCAAAAAATCGCTAATTTCAAATGACGTACTATATGTTGTACGCGTTTATGTGTTTCCCGTTATACAAATGTGGTATTCTGCCCTCCCCCGCGGCTGCATTGCCAACAGACAATGCCACATTATCCCTCCAAATCCCTCCTAACTGCTATTATGTTACAAAAAGAAGCAAATATCCAACGAAACATATGTTATTCTATGGACAGTTTTTGTTGTAACCACAGCACATATTCACATACTAAGCGCTCGAATAGATAAATTAGCCCTCGCAGTTGGCAAACGTATGACTATACTTTTGTATCTTACACCTAATTGCCAAAGAATCCACGCTGAATCTAGTCAATGAAGCCACTGATTACAGATGTGCTAGTAGATCCAGCGCCGCATTGTTGAAGTTCTGATATACATGCATTGAATAATATTATAATAAACTAAGACATATCTTCTTCGAACTAGTCTACTTTCAAGCGAGAAATGCCAGTTAGCAATCGGATTTCTCTTGACGAATTTGATTTTTCCCCGCAGGATTCCCGTCACTTTGTGTTCTTTTATAGATTGCTCTCTACTCTTGAGTTGATTTATGATCGAAAATACCCGATGCGCTTGCTTTTACTGTGTTATGAAGGCTAAACAACTACAACAACAATAAATAATAACAATAAAGAGAGCGATAAATCGATGACAATCAAAAGACACACACACATTTATAATAGTACATATCTGCTCACTAACATTGCAGCCAATACGTGCCGTTACTTACATAACAGGGATATAGCTTCTACTTCTCTATAGTGTTTGTAGTATATGGTATATCCAAACATTTACATATACCTGCTAATGCAAATGGAGCCCCTAGTTACATTTTGTCGAAAGGGTTGTCTGACGTGTAGTCCCTTTTGTGCCAAGCGACACAATTTCAAAAGCAAAACCTTGTAATTTGTCATTTACAGACACTGACGAACCCGCCGGCAGACAAACATACCCATTGCACACACACATACTATACATGGTATAATTTATATACGTGCAGCCCTATCTGGGTTACATTCAATTACAGCAGTCAAAAGCGATAGCAAAGTGCGCGGCGCAAGCGGGAAATAAAATTTCCAAAAACCCCACACGACGAAAAAAGCAAACGCGTATTCAAGTGAGTGCTCTCTTATCCGAAATATATAAGGTGGGCGCTGGTGGAATATGGAATTGATTATATGGAAGCGTGACCTATTTCGAACTTATGCACCCCGGAAAACTCAGTAATGCTAGGCCATGGGAGAATATCAAATTTTTTTGCATTAATCAGTGAAAATCTAAAAAAAATCAAATGATATTAAGTTAATACTTTGCAAATATTTAGCCATATATTGTCAGTATCAAAGACTACAATGGATAGTAAGATTTGAAGTATTTGTCTCTGTTTGAAGTCTGCCTTTGATGAGGTAAACTAACTAGCAATTTTTTCCTTTTCAACCTAATATTTGTATTCAAAATATCAAGGCTTGGCTTATTCAGTAAATTTTTAACAAAAAAGCGGCTGCATACATTTATATACTGGGTTCCATGCCACAAAGGAATTCCGATGAAAGAATCACCTGATGAGATTACCAAAAATGTCATCCCTCTGGCTACCGAATAATAATGGGAATTTCGGAAGTCACTAAAATGATATACAATGAAATTTCCGAAAGGGCTGACAGTCGGATCAGGGCGAGATGGAATGCTTTAAGTACATGCATGATCGCCAAGATCATTTGCAAGATCCCCGCAGGAAAACTCACTTGCTTTTTATTCACGCGGTCTCGAAAAGACTGCCGGACAGCTGTCTTGACATGTCACAACTTAATGGCAGCTGTTGCGAACCGGAGAGGCGTAAGTAATGAGAATGCATGCAGAAAGTGCAGTAAAGTTGGCATGAGAGAGACTCTGGAACACCTCCTATGCCTGCGTTTAGGACTATCTAGAACTCGCCTTAGGTATGTATGAGTGTTCGGAGTTCAAAAGACTAGACGAAGTACGAAACCTAGACATTAAGACGGCTCTTGAAGTTAAAGTCGGCGTCCCGAACGGCGTATACTTCACCTCAAACTAAACTGAACTTCCATCTGGCATTACTAAGGGTCTAAACTAACCTATTTCAAAACAAAAACTGACTCTGAAATATACAAAACCTCTGCTATGGACAGCAGCAAAACTTATATCTGCTATATTAAACAAAACTTATCTCAAGCTCATTTCTTAAAAGTCTTTCCTAGAAAAGTTTTCAACCCTGACTTCATGTTCGTCATTCATACATTTGACTTATGCTACACTCGTTACAGCGCTTGCTAATTTCACACACTATTTCTTATGCTCCCATATTCTTAGTACCGATTTCATTGAGCTCCGAAATGGATGCTGCCCCCAAAATCCCTCTAATCGTCCATACATTTACAAATTATACACATATTATGTATTTACACTCACGGATGTGGGCAAACATGGAGACCGGTGACCGAATTCTATAATTGACGTGCTAAGGCACAATATCCGCTCGTAAAGCTGTCACTCGCCTCGGGGTATTCAGGCAATTTTGAGCTTTGCCACCGCTTTGTAATTGCCTCGTCGCGACTGTGGCCACATGGGACTTTGGCAACACAGCAGCGGAGGGAATAAATTTCTATTGCGAAAGCGAGTGTGTCGCTTTTGACATGGGCAAAGTGTGGTTTGACAGTTCGGTTTGGGATAGCCCACGATGAGACACACACACAAGCACAGAGTGAGAACTGCGCATAAATTATCGAAACATAAAAATAATAAAGAAACACTTGATTATCGAAATTTATTTGCGCGCAGCTTATCTTATCAGAATTCAGTTAATCACAATAGCTGATAGTCATATCGTATATCAAAAATATTAAACACCCAGCTAGTAAAGGGACTGCATTGGACAAGGCTAAATTCGTCAATATATTGGAGTTACTTCACTTGGAAAAACCCTGGCTGCTTCAGAACGAAAAATCGTATGATATTAATATAAAAGCTTATCTCGAACACTACTCAAATACTCTCTTTTTAAGTACAGAGACGAACCACTTCGCTCTTGAACCTTTCTTTCTCAAAATTCAAACCCAACATATTTATAACTGCCTGAGTTACAAATCTGGCTGGCTGGATGGAAACCGAAATGAATTTTTGTGACTCACCTGTTTTGATTAACTTAAAGTTGACATTATTTTGGGATTTGAAAGCCTCATTCAAACTGCTGTGTCCGTAATCCTTTAGCACCCCATTGTAGGAAGCCATTCCGGCCCGCGGGCCAAGGGAACCACTCCGTGGCCCCCTCCACCCAAAGAATCTACGACTTTTTCGACCACTTGAAGATTTTGTTGAAGAATCTGCTGGCGCCCAAAGTCCAGTTGATGTTGAGTACGTCGAGTGAAGTTTGCAGCGAAGGCGGTTGAACCATATCAGTGTGCAGAGATAAGCGAAAGGAGTAAATAATTTCAATATATTAGTAAAAGAATTGGCGCATCTGAGCGTTAAAAAACGAAAACTAAACAAAAACTGAAAATAAAAGGAAAATAATACTTATAAACTAAGAAATTATCTTCTAATAAAATGAGCTTATTAAGGAACACACATATAAACGATGCAACAAAGCTAAAACATGCGCAAAAACTTAAAAACTAAAATCATGCATAGTGGGATAAATGAAGATATTTCAAATCAATATTACTACGGAAATATTTGAAAACAATTTTACGAGTTGAATTCATGTAATAGTCAATGCTTTCGATTTTTAAGCGAACCAGTTGTTTCTAGTCAAAAACTCGCAATTTCGTTATCTGCTGAACCACCTCGGTTGTCATAAAGGCTCATGTTTCTATGATACAAAAGAGGCGCGATGACTTCCGACATACTTTTGAACTCAATTTTTGCACTATTGAACGCACTTCATTTTTATTTTATTTATTCGGAGCAAAGCGTGGAGTCGCACCCCAACAGTGTGATTTTGAGCAAATGATCTGCATTTCAGGGCAATCAGCTGTGACGGCCCGTGTGCCGAAGATAATTGCTGCTACTGACTCGGCCCTTCCTTTCCTGAGAGTGCCTCTCAAGGCAAGCATTACAGCACCTCATCAATTATTCATGAATGTCTCAATTGAGGTTCTTATGCTTGTTTACAGCTGTCAATCTGAAGCAAACAGCCTGTCGGCCACCTAAGCAAGGAGTGTAGAGAGGAAGAATGTACAAAAACCGAAGCACAGCTAAGCAGACGCTAAGGACAATTATCAAGCGCAGAACGGCAACGCCACTCAATGCCGCAGCGCGACCGAATCCGACGTTTTAAAATCTAAATATGTATACAAACAAGCTTACCATGCTCCTTCTAATTTTGTTATGAATTCGTAATGTCGAAGGTAAACAACCGTCCGCAATTTAAAATGCACAAACGCATGCGTTCACAGACATAACTGCCACAGCCACAGCCGCGTGGGAAACGCCAGCTACGAATAAGGACGAGTATGAATGAACTCGCGGCGGCGAGGCGTGTTTAGGGTGCGATTTCCCATTCCCGTATTGCAGCGTTAACCAATGAATTTTTAAAATCGAAATCAAAAATGTATGTGAGAGCTTGTGCTATTCCGCCATGGCTTTTCTATGGATTTGCGAGCGAATAAATGACCGTAGTTAACCCGTGTTTGAAATTCGTAAAATAAACTTCCGAAAATTCAATGTAATTTTAATACATAAAAGATAAAAAACGGGTTTTAAATTATTTTATTTCAGAAATATACAAGTTTTTCCTTTTTATCCGCGACTCCACAAAGGTCGGTACGGATTTTTGAATTAATTAGGAAATATACTACTTTTAATAAGGGCCTTGGCACAAAAAACTGGGAAACGAAGATAAATAATTTGCGTCACCAAATTCTTTAATTTCTCCCTTCCACTCTTATTTTTCACTCCAACCAATCGGTTGATTTTTCGATAAATTGCTTTCGCAAAACAAAAATATTGTATGTTTTTACCGTTTACGACAACAATAATACGAAATTGGTTACCATGCAACTCTGAAAGCGATTGCGAAGCGAAAATTTTGCGAAGCCTAGAGATATGCTACACATAATTGAAAATTCGATACTTTATTCATCAAAATAGAAGTCGTTCGACGACCCTCCGCAATGTTATATTTTATGACGTCATAGAACTTTCACAAAATGCAAAATGCCACAATGTCAGATAAATTGCAGAACAAAAACGGAAACAACGTTTCCTAATTAATTGCAAATATTGATAATTATCAGCAAAAGCTCCTGGGGCTTACGTCAGTGAAATGTGAAACTATTACCGTTATCCTCACACTACTTGCCTTCTTTCGCGGGGAGCAGCTCGCCGTCAAATACACTGACATTAATTCGATATTTTTGAATGAATCGCGTTGCACTGTGTTTGGGGCATGGAATTGTGAATACCAAATTTCTACGAAAGTATCATGTTCCCACATTAAACAAGTAAGCAAGAGCTGAGCTGTCGTGGAACCGTTGATTGAGTAACCGCATTTAAAGAATATTAGAAGCAACATTTCTGAATAATCTCTGCATACATATTTACTCTAAAATCAGACAGTTATCTTATGTTCGAATACGCGCTGTGCGCCTAAAGAAATATCACGAACAATTTTCCTTCTGAGACCAATGGCAAGCGGAAAACTACCTCTGCAGCAATAGCCAACCCCTAAGAGGGGTCCATTGCATCTTAACTTCGGAATGGCGGGAGGACGAGCGGGTATTGCAAGACGACAATTGCAATTCACTTTGCGCCGAAGTTTTTATGCACGCAACAACAGTTAGCTGCAGCAACTGGCCGAGCCATGTGACACGCTCTCAGCGGATGTGTCGGGCAATATTGCCACTAAAGTTGGCGCCCGGGTCGCTCTGCGGCCACGCTGCAGTTATGCTGAATAGTTTTGGCGTTATTTTCAACCAACTTGCCATATTCCACTCACACTTTGCTCGCTTAATTTTATTTTATTTTGTCATATTGTTGTTGCAATCGCACGCTACGCGCTTCGGGACCAAGTCAGCCGCCGCAGAAAGTCACTTCAATGAAAATTCATTTCCACGAATTCAATTCCTTTTGTTGTTTGTTCCGTAATTATTATTGTTTTTGTTTCTCGTTGTTGCCTGCTGTATTGTCTACATGTTGCATGCGCGTGCTCCTGCAACCTCGCTCCCTTTAATGCCGAATTGCATTGGTGCAACCAATGTTTTTGCCATGTTCGAGGGCGTTCAAAGGGGGGGTGGCAGCCCCCGGAGTCTCGTCACGTACTTTTCGTTGGCCCTCGTGTTTGTACCGAGCAAAGTGTAAACATTGTGAAAAATGCGCGCATAACATGCCACACAGGTACAATAACACAGCTGCAGGTCGGCGGCAACAACAATAGCAACGCAAATAAAATGTGACAGCGCTTTTGTGGCCCCCAACGGAGCGTAAAGGGGACTCTATACATATGTAAGTATATGCGTTGGCATTTGTGTTTGACATGTGTGCTTCGCTGTACACAGTCGGCGCGCATTACGAAAAAAACAACAACAACAACAATCATAAATAACTCCAACTTGTGTGACGCAAGGCATTAACTATAGAATACAATAGCAACGACATTGGCTCTCAATGACATTTTCCCAAACCAAGAGAAGTTTGTGGACCCATAACTCGATACTCTTTTAGTAAGACCTCTAAAATGTTGATAAAAGCAACTAAAATAAATTTTATAGAGAAGTGTGGAGAACTTCATGAAAGTAACTGCATTCTAAAGTTTTGGTTCATATTTGGCGAGTGGTCACGAAAAACTACACAAAGAGGATTTGGTATTAATTTATAATCCAATGACCCCTCACTTGCTCATTTCAACATAACCTTACGAATGGTTGATTCGCCTGGCACAGAGCTCGAAGAATATTGCATATTGCACCTCAGAAGACATTTGTGCGACAGCTGAGAATATCAACAAATGTCTTTGAAGTTTAGGTCTAACCACAAAACACTTCGCAAAATACATTGCGCACATTTCTTGCTGCCTTCTGTAATGGGATAATAGATATGGACTCCAAAATTGTAGGGAAAATTTTACCCTACATAAAAGCGGTTCCACTCTCTCATCCCCACTTCCATTAAAAACATTTCAGTATCCTTTGAAGAATATCCTTCGATTTGTTATGTGGCAACCCTGTTTTTTTTTTTTTTTTTTTTTTTGTTAAAGCATTGCATTAGTGGGGCAAAAAACAACAACACCAAACAAAAAGGCAAATCATAGTTAGACTAATTTAGCGGTTAATTAAACAAAGCAATAAAGAGTAACAAATTTTGAGGTTAGGCTCAAGTCGTTCCGAATTTCGTTCAAATCTTTTTAATGCACGCAGTTCATTCTCTTTAACTGTTTCAAACTATTAATTCAGCAATCCTTCTGATTGACAATGATCTGTCTTTGATTTCAATTTATTTATTTATTTTTATTTTTTATTTTATTTTAGAAAAGCCTCTTGAACTGCAAAACTGTAAATCTTAATATGATTAGTTATTGTAAAAGAATATGTGTTTTGAAGGCACCTGTCACCTTTCTGGGGCACAACACCACTACTAACGGACGCCGCACGCCTTTCGCGGTTCGGTGACACTGGTTGCTCGGTGGAACGTGAACGCGAGTTCATTGCCGTCTTGCCCTCATTTGGCGTGGGTGCAAACAAACCGCCCCCACCACCGCCTCCACCGGCACTCTTTGTGCTACGTCCATCTATTTGCGGCGAATACTGACTGCTGGCACTCGACAGGGAACCGGTAGGAGCCGAGTTCGGCGTCATCGGCTGCAGTTTATACTTCGGTTCACCCGACTCGAAGAACGCATCGAAATTGCGCTGTCGCAAATTTTCGCAATTAAAGACTGGATTATCGACAAGTAGTTGTAGGTCTTCCTTCAAGCGATTCGATTCGCGCTGATCGGTTGAGGTAGAACGTCCTAGTCTGCCTAAGGGCAGATGTAATTTTGGACGCAAACGAGACGATTTGCTTGGCGTGGGGGACTTAGGCCGCGGTTCTGGTGGCAAATCCATTGGTGACATCGGTCGACCCCAGCCTGGGCCATAAATAATCTGTGTTGGATCGGGCGAAGGCGGTTCGAGAAATACGCTTGGACTACGGTCGCGCGCACTAATCAGTTGTCCACCACCTCCTCCAAGTGATGTGGCGCCCGCATATTCGTCCAATTGTTCTGTCTCATAACTTAGCTGTGGTGTCGCTCCCCGCTGCGGCGTAAGTCCACGTTGCGGCGTGGTGCCGCGTATAGCTGTACTGCGCTCTAGCGTGGGTCTTGGCCCGCCTTGTCGGCCCTGCATCGATCGGGAACTATCTGTCGCATCGTTCTGCATTTGGCTGGTTGTGGCTGAGTTGTTGGATCGCTTGGAAATACTGTTATGCTTCTGAATTTGCAAGTGTCGCAATAACTGTTCCTCCTGCTGATGTTGTTGTTGTAGAAGTAGTTGCTGATGTTGGTACTCTTGTTGTTGTTTCTGCTGCAAGAGCAACAATTGCTGCTGATGTTGCAGATTCGTTGGTGACGGCGGCGTCTGTTGTGCACTGCGGTTGCTTCTGTTGCTCCGTACACTCGAACGCTTGGAGGTGGCTGCGTCCGGTGTGGGCACGGCCGAAGCCGAGTGTGTCAGAGACGTGCGCGATGTGCGTGAGTTCCGACGAGTTGGCGTTGGCGGTAGGGAGTTCGAGGCGGATAGCTGTGAAGTGGTTTGGGCTGGTTGGCTGGAATCGTAGGTGAAGGCGGTGGTGAAGACTGGCGCAGCGGCGGACGCGCCGCTATTCAAGGACCGCGACGCAGACGAGTTGTGTACTGGTACAGTGGTGTTGGCGCTGCTGAGGTTACTGTTGTTAACACCTTGACTGGCGGCAGTTCTACTGCTGTTTGTGGCGACCGCGGTTACGGCACTTGTATTAGTTGTTTTTTTATTTGTATCAGTGGTGGTGGCGATTACCGACGGTAACGGCGGTGGCAATGATCTCGGTGGTATTTCAATTGGCACTTCGGGTTCACGCAGGCAGTCGAGTGTTGGTCGTGGTGCTAGACGTGGTATGGCGGGACCATATGTCATCAAAATGAGTTCATCAGCTGGAAATATCACAAACATTCCTGGCCGCCCCCATGTGACATGGTGACTCCGCGAATCTCACACACTCTCCGCCTTTACAGTTGCGATTGAGTAGCTGCTGCTGATATCTGGACGGACTAGAGCTTAAGGGAACGCTTTGGGCAGATTTAGTTGAAGATTTTTGTCTTTTATATGCTCGATGGGATGTTTTGGTGGATATTTCTTTAATGTATACTAAGTATAGTTATCACTTTGCTCTTACGTTCTCGGGTTAAAACCTACTTCCTTTGTATATTCTATTAGTTATATACTTTTGTATTCTTAAAGTTATATTTTGTTTTAAAATTATCTTTGGTATTGATTATTTACTTATGCAGATTTTTAATATTAAATTACTTAAAGTAGTTATATATTATTGTTGTTCTGGTCTTCGTTGTTTCTTTGCTTGTCTTTTTTCGTTTTGGTTTTTGCTCTCAAAAACCGCTAAACTCAAAATTTGTTTTTTGAAATTTCAACTAAAGACTTTTTCAAATAAAAAATCAGATAAATCACAACATCTATAAAAGTATATAAATGGAGACGCTATAAAGAATAAATATGAATCCACACTCATTCAACAACATATGTAGATATGTGTCTACGACAGGCGCACTTAAGCTTAACGTACGTCTTTAACTCAGGGAAAGCAAATATCACAAACAAAACTGATACATCCCGCGCTATCCGTCGTTCAAAGGTGTCGTCGTCATTTAGAGCGTTGCATATTGATCGATATCTGAAAGAAAAAAATACTGAAAATAATTACATTTCTTTTAGAAGAATTACAAAAGATATTAAGCTTAATTATCTCAGTTATAATTACTAATTAAAGTCAATGCTTTAATTAAAAAATTCATTGTAAGAAATAAGAAAATATTTAATTAATTTGTAAATAGTTTGGTTTCTAGTTGTGAGACACATATTCCCGAAGCCATTTACCAAGTGAGAGACTCAACAGATTTGCCAGTGGCTTAAATAAGCCAAAACATGCTAACCAGAATCGTCATGAAACATACGCTGGCGCTTAGCTCCCCATTAGAGCACATTTCCGCTGGTAATTTCAGCTTGTTTCATGAGATGGCCGCCAATTTGTAACGGTGTATGCGTGTCGGCTGAGCATTTGCAGTATTTGCCAGCACAACGGCAATGTGCCTTGTGCTGGATGTTGAGCTCCCAGTTCCAAGCCAGCTAATAACCGAGACAACAAAGTGTAACGAAAGCAAAACCAAAGCATAAAACTTTTGCGAATCCATTTAGGCGTCGCGCACAATTTGCTCAACTTTTATGTAGCTCATACCTGCCAGCAAATCTCATTCCGGCACTTGCCAGAAACAGTATACGGTTACCATAATAGGTACTACAAATTGTTGGCTAATTTTCTTTTTTATTGACAAGCATAACTCAACCTTGGCGCTACAAGACTTACAGCCTTATGATTTTTAGTTAGTCCTAACCTTCGAAAGTCGCGTGTGACAGCTGTCAGATCATTAGTTTGCGAATTATATCATTTTTGGTGAAGCAATACACAACAATAAAGTGAAAAAGGAAAATTGATAAAAAGAAAGTTCACGTGTTCATAAAATATTGCTTTTTGAAGGAGAAAATAGAGCTGAAGCAAAAACGAACACTGCCCCAGGAAAATTAACCATCAAAGATTCTTATACCAAGTTAAAGCATTGTGAAATGAGCACCGAAGACGGTGATCCCAGTGAATGCCCAAAAGAAACACCAAAAAAGTTCACAAAATAATTTTGAATGTCCGTAGAGAAAACTTTCTGCAAAGTGGATGCTGGCTGAGCTCCCTTTTTCATGAAATACAAATATGAGTTGATGATTCGAGGCAGGTACGATCATTTGAAGAACGAAATCGTCAAAAAACGGCCGTATTCGAAGAAAAAGAAAGTGATGTTTCATTAAGACAATGAACCGTGTCATAAGTCAGTTAAAGCGATAGCAAAAATTCGTGAATCGGTCTTCGAATTGCTTCCGAATTCACTGTATTCCTCAGATCTAGCCCCCAGTGATTATTCTCAGTTCTCAGAACTTATAAGAATGCTCACTGAGAAGAAAGTTTTGAAGCAAAGGGCAAATCATATTACAAAACTGTTATCGGTTGTTTAGAATTTTTTTCATTTAACGAGATATCTCATCAAACATATTTGATTTGAGTTATTATCCAGGGAAACAGTGCAATGTCTACAGCAATTGTTTAGATCGAGCCACTATTAGCATATAGTTGCCATTTAAAATGACAAATCAAGTACTTGTAAGGAGCCTTTTGTATTTATGAAAGTTTTATAGCTTCATTGCAACCGAAGTAAACCTCTTTTTGTTTTCATCTTCATCTTTACCATGAAGACAAGTTAAATTGCACGTAAACACTGGACTCTCAAGTAAATGTGAACATTTCCATCTAAACAATAAAAGCCAATTTCGCACTTAGCGTAAGCCACCATCATCTAAGTAAGGGCTCAATATCCTTCAACTTCTGCTAGAGTAATCCAATTATATGGAGAGATGCTGTGGTATAACCTGTGCGTCGGCTTTCTTTTGCTGTTTCTGTTCTTGCTTTTCGTAATTTCGCTTTCACCTTTTTGCGGGTTATTTGCAATAACGGTAACTTTTACCGCAAGTTTTATTAAGTACAAAATTTCATTACATTAAAGCATTACACACTACACACTACACCTACGCACATTTATTCACCCATACACACATATCCATGTACATAGTACCTTTATTAAAGACTTTTTGGACGTCGACTGGATAACTGGCTGCTCTTCGTGCGCAAATTTCACTTTTCTCTTAATTTACTCTCGTTTTTCCCAGACCGTGCTACAGCCGCTTCTCGCTTGCTTTCTGTCCATCACATAATCTTTTACACAAAAGTGCTTCAACGACTAAAGCGTGTCCAACTTTTGTTCGTGGAAGCATAGGTTGGTAGGAAAACTTTTTCATTTGCCCAAATATCTGCAGCAATCCTCTTTAAAACAGAAATGTTAGTCCTATTAGTCCTTAAATGAGATATTAGTGAGAATAGTGAAGAATCCTGAACATTTACTGCTTTGAAGAAAGGATATTTAAGGGTCCAGCTTAGCTGAACAATGTAATAAATTCGCTTAAATTTGTATTTTTTCTTAACTTTAATTAAATTTGTATTCAATAAGCTTTTGTACCACCCGTTACCCAACCAAGAACATGGCCGAAGCAGTGCGAACATTTAAGATTATTTCGTGGACATCGTAGCCGGTCGCGTATTCTTGTTGACTGTGAGCTTTTTGACTTATTATGTGCCCGTTTCACTTCCAACAAGCTGGTGGAAATTAACATATAACAAAGATCTAGACAAATTGCAATGCATATAAAATTATCCTTCAGTTTCCCAAATACTTTACGGGAGTCTTAACTATTCGGGTTTGCATTGTTCATCTCCTGCAGTACACTCGCTCATAAAAAAACTCGAAAAACTGAAAGAGTAATATTTTGTATTTTTTCGTTGGACATCAAGGTTGAAACGATTATACCCGGCGAAACGAAGATTTCTGTAAGGTAATTTGCTTCTTCTTAAAAAAGCCGCAGCCTCTTAGCCCCTCGAAAAGAATGAGTACAGACTCTCGGTTATTATTTTAGACAATTACAGGGTTTGAACTGAGAGTAATAGGACTGAGTCAATTTAAAAAAAAATTGATTGAACCAATTGTTACAATTCTTTAAAAACTTTCAAAATAAGCCAGCGTGATTTCCAAGCATTGAAGGCGTCACGGAAGGCATTCTCCGGAATAGCCTTAAGAGCCGAGGTGCATGCTGTTTGGATCCTGTCGGCTCAAAATGCTTGCCATTCATCGACCTTTTCAGGCAAGGAAACAAAAAAAGACCGGAAGCGTTGGGATGGCGGCCGTGGTTAGGTCGCTGTTCACAAGAAAGACGGTGTGAGCCGTAGCAGTAGGCTCCGATGTCTTGTCGGACATTTTATTTGAGTCTCTTGAAGACTTCCACTTAAAACTTGGGGTTAATGGTTTGTCCAAGAGGAAAAAATTCATAGTGGACGATGCCTTGTAGTCAAAAAAGACAATGAGCATTGTTTTCACTTTGGATTTGCTCATTCTTTCCTTTTTTGGACGAGGAGACGCCGGCGTGTGCCACTCGGAAGATTGTCTCTTTGTCTCGGGATCATACTCAATGATCCATGACTCGTCACCTGTGCTTTGTCGCAGATTTACCGAGTTTCACACAGAATTTAATCGCGTACCTCTGCTCTAACAAACTGCATTTTCGGCTTGCACCACTCCCAGAAACACGTCGAGCGAAAATGTTTGTCCTGACTCTCAAGGTGGTCGGAGATAACTAACCATCCGCTCGTTAGTTAGCTTGGAACGCCTTCTACCAAATCCATTCAAACACACCCTGTAACCGTGAAAGCTAATTACAATTTAAGTCCACACCGCTTTCATTACAACAACTACGCAGGTAATTATCGCAGGCTAAAAGATATCTCTTCTGCTATAATTCTTGAATTCAGAGACTTTGAAGTCTCGAGAAAACCAGACACTAATCTACACCTGCGCCATTCAGAGAGCGCTTCAGCCGAATTAGCAATTCTCGAAAATGACATTTTAATTGCGCAAAGTGTGTTGAATTCGATGTTAATGGGGGGAAAGGGTGTAACGGTTGCAATAGCAAGCTCATTCGCAGCGCAAATGAGGACTTGAAATTTCAGCTCAATTTCAAATTGAAACGAAATTTTACAAATGACAATCAAATTGGGTAGCTTCAGCGGTACCTAGAATGTCATGTATATTCGAGGTACCCTGCGCACACTTGCACTCCCCTCTTCAAATATCTCAAGCGTTTACACACTACCACTTACCTAAAAAGGGAAATCAATTATTTATCTTATGCAAAGTACATTGTGAGCTCACATACATGCCCACTCCCCACGGAGGGACTTTCTAAACTGCCTTTCTATTGCCACATTTTAGTTTCGCTTTATTGATATCCTTCTAGTTGCGCAATTTCTGCGCTGGAAAACATTTCAAAATTGTTTACACAATATTATGCATGTAAATGTTTGTATCTTTTATGCGAAAGGGAAATAACAAGTCCAAACTACTTCCAGAGACAAGGATATGGAGCAAATTGTTATTTGCTTTGCAATCATAATTGAAAGCTCTTACGAAGGCAAGTGCGCTCGTGTTGCGGACAGAAAAAGGTACGCTCCAGCTCTCCAGCCAGTTCGACATGTGAGTGGCATGAAAACCTAGTCGTCGCCAGTACAATTTTACATTTATGGTGAAGGCGAGCAATACAAGTTTTATTGAAAACCAGGCATTAAAAAAATTATTGTGCTCTAGCAATAAAAAAGGTCAAATCAAACAAATAACATTTATAAATACTTCAAATGGTAAATGAAATAAAAACTTGTTTTAACCATTAGAATTACTTCAATGTTAGACTCCAAATTTTAAATCAAATCAAGTGAAGTTTTGGAGTTATCTGGTGGAGTGTACAATATTCAGAGGAGCATTTTATCTACATTTGAAAATTACAACAAAATGTCTACACACTGAACTTTTCGGGTTATCCAGAAACCGCTATTGAAATGTGTACCTTAATTCAGTCAACACAAGAACCGGGAGCAATTTACCGCTGGGCTAACTTATGGGTTAATCGGAAGAACGCAAAGGTGAACACGAACTATTCAAGTCCGGAAATGAGAGCTTTTCCATCTCCTCCGCAGCCTGTTCACTTGTTTACGCAAGCAATCATAGCAGGTAGGTCCCTCGTACGCCCCTGCAAACCTTATCCGAGTGGTGATGTTAGGCCATATTTGTTTGCGAAATATTTGGCTGGCCGGAAAAGCCAATAATGTGGGCAAGAAGGTAGTCGTTTGGCTTTATTGCAAAAGTTTGTTAGACTTGCCAACTGTCTCATATACTTGTATGTGACAAGTAATGTGTGTGTGTGTTTAGGTGCATTGTTGGAGACATTCTTTCAGTTCGTTGAACACCGTGTTATTACATTTAAAGAGTGGCCAGAAAATTATAACAACGACGCACTTACAAACCCCAAAGCTCTCATGGCAGGTTCCCAAAAATTGTGTGTTTATGTTAATATCATGGACGGTAACAAACGTGACGAAATTTATAAACTCTTCTCGGTCATTGTCGTCGGCTTAATTTCATTGGCAAATAGCAATTCGTGACATCAGGTATAATATACAAGTAAATAAAGAGCTTGAGTACGCTTACAAAGTGTTGCAAACAAAACGTCTGTCGAGAGTGGTCTTATTCACTTCCTTCAAATTTATTCCATTCTCTTTGCAGGAGGAAGAGGATTAAATATAAGTTACTCCGAGCGAATACCAACTTACCAAGGCGCCAAGCAACGGTCGTTTCCATGGCTCATTCAGTGCAACTATTCCGGCTGAAGACCACCAAGATAATGGCATTGAATGGCTCGGAGAGGTTGCTCAACGTCATGTTACATAGCCGTAATAGTTTTTCGGGAATACCAAGTTTAGACATAGCGGCATAGAGCCTGTTCCTCTTCATCTGTCGAAGACGGTTCTAAAATCTCCGAAGAAGTGGAGGAAGATTAACACACTTCCTTTCACGGGTCTTTTCCAAGGTTTGGCGCGTAGTGAAAGTCTGGTCGATAGAAGATTTTCCAGGTCTAAAGCCTGATAAGGTCCACTCAGTTTGTTGACAGTGGGCTTCAGTCTTTCATACACAATGCTCGATAAGACTTTATATGCGATTTTAAGGAGGCTTATCTCACGGTAATTAGAGCAAATTATGGGGACCCCTTTTTGTGGATTGGGCAATGCCGACTTATATCGTGGCGGGGTCATAAGTGCACTTCAGCCGCCCATAAAAGGCATCTTTGGCCATATCGTCCTTCTTTTCTGTGAAGGGCGTGGGCGCAAATCAGTGTTATGTTGAAATTCGCTTACTCCCTCCACTATATTTGAGTACTAGCAGGTGAGTGTGTATGTGGCAGTGGTTCATGCCCATCGGATATGAAAACAGGAAATGGCTGCAGTCATGCCAACATTCCGGCCGTCAAAGGTATCCAACATCGGTAAATACCCATACCATAATGGGACAAAATCCACAACTGCAACAATAGCAACTAAACACGCTCATATTTGCAAAGGTAAATATTTTCGCAGTAGTTGGAGAGTTTTTACTGGCTCCTTTGAAATTGACGCGCTTCGGCGTGGCCTTAGGAAGCGCTCTGTTCACGGTACTTACCCAAATGAAAAAATAACAAAGTGGAAACAATATGTGCGAATATGAGAACGTGTGTTCCACCAGTCCTCTTAAATAATTGCGCACTTGTACATATGTACGTCTTTATTTCGACGACCAACTGCAGCTTTAGTTTCGATAAGCAAGTAAGAAATATTTGGAGGGATAAATGTATAAAATATTTTTTTATAAAAAAAATAAAAATGTGAAATTTCGTACTGAATTTTTACTTGATTTTAATAACCGAAAAATATCTAAGCTTATGGTAGTTGGTAGTCTTTTGTAAGTAAATTTCACTCTGCTTCACGTTGTCTAGAGTGCAGTGTTTCTTCTTTCTCCTTTTACTCAGCAAACTGAAGACGGGGTAGGAAATCCACTGCAAAGTTGATTACTTGCTAAATTGGAATATAAACTTTGGAAATTTACCTTCCTTTCATGCATATTAATATTGGACTTAATTCCCTTTGCCCGATCATTTACACATCTCAGTTATCAATTTACCTATCGCCTGAATGTTTCATCGAAATGCTATAATGCCCTCCTGCAAGTATTCCCCCAATCAGGAGAAGCTTAGAAGACAATTAAAACGTCATTAGAGAAAACCGCACACGAAGAACTGGACAAGTAAGTAGCAAGCCAAAAAGAGTTCTTAGCAAGAAAAACACTCAAGGACAGGTTAACTTGAAACACCGTACAAACCGTTGCCCAAAGAGGATAAAAACTAACCGAAAAAAACAATTTTGAGAAAATAACTTAGAAAATGACGAGTGGCTCATGTCAATCGTAACGAAACTTTAGAGTAAAGTTTGTGAAAACTTCACACAATTTGCCGAGTAGCAAGTTTGCTTTGGACCAAACTACTCGACCAGCACTTCAATCCTACGGCACTTTCCCCGCCCGCCCGAGGGTACGCATGTATGAGCAGGCTGTGACCACAAATTAAGCTTGTAGTTGCTGCAAATGGGCGGCAAATCGGACGGCAATTTCGCACAACCAGCGCACACACTCACACATATATACTTGTATATGTATATTAACAAAAATAAGTATATGTGGAGAGTTTGTCAGAAGACAAAGTGGGAGAAAACTTTGTGTTGACTACAAAGTGCCAGTTGAAATAAAATTTTCGCCAGCCAGCAACAACAAGGCGCTCGCCTAACACAACAACGACAACTGAACTGCTGGCAAACAACAAACACTACAAGTGGACAGCTGTGGCAGCAACTGTCGGAAAATAATTCTGAGCAGCTGTTCAAATTCGAAATGTTTCAAGTTTAATATGTGCGAGCGGGCAGAGTGATGAGAGCGGTGCGGGGTGGGCCGTGCCCACGCAGTTGCAGATAAATGAATTAATGGCTGCAGGAATGAATGATTTAGTGGTCGAATGAGTGAGGCATTGTAGGAGATTGGCGATTCGTTGCCATTAAAATGTCGTTTGGGCGTGTAAAAGGCGAGTAAATAAATTCGGAAATGAATTTGGAAGCGTAAGGTGTGAGGGGAGCAGCAGATAAGTGAATTAAATAAGTCGTTTTGCATAGCACAAAGGACGTCTGTGGCAATGAATGGAGTGAATGGACATGAACGTCGGTGGATTTGCGAACAAAACTCTCTGATTTGTATGGGTTTAACTTTGCGTAAATTGTGAAGTGCAATGGCCGACCGATCTGCGGCAACAAGAGCAAAGAAGAGAGTGAAAAGTAGAAAAATAAATGCTGTAACTCGTTCCGAATTTCGGTGGAATTCTGGTTGTTTGCTATCGTCAGACTCAATAATCGTATTCAGAACAGAATTGTAAGCAAAATATGTATAATATATATGTATTGTGAAAATAAATGTAATTTCGCAAATAAAACAAAAACAAAAAACATTAATTTCATCTGCGCCGAAATTATTATACCCTTCCCAGGTGCATTTCTTATAGCATGAAGGAGCATAAAAAGATATTAATCTTGATTTTGATCAGTTGATTTGCAGCATTATGCTGTAGTGATCCCATTTGAACAAGATTTCATCGTTACCTTGAGCAATAATCCGTGCCGAGTTTGGCGAAAATATCTGTCAAATAAAAATAGATTCCCTACAAGAACTTAATTTTATCAGCTTGTATGAAAGCTACAGAGTCTGTCCGGAAAGTAATAGAACTGATTTTCTTCCGCCGCGCCTTTACTTCCGAACGTGTGCGCACCGACTTGATTTGATAGAGGGCATTCCTAGCTAACGAACGAGCGGCTGGTCAGTTATCTTCGAGCACCTGGAGAATCAGGAAAACATTCACATCTTCCGAGTGGCACACGCCAGCGTCTCCTCGCCCAAAAAAGGAAAACAAGAGAAAACGATGATCATTGTCTTTTCTGACATCATAGGCATCGTCCAAGTTTTACGCGGAAGTCCTCAAGGAACTCAAACGAAGGGTCAATCGAGTCCGACAAGAAATCGCAGCCGACTGAAAGTTGCACCACGACAACGCCCCGGCTCACACCGCCTTTCTTGTGAACAGTTACCTAACCAAGGCCGGCATCCCAATGCTTCGGTAGCCGCCCTACAGCCCAGATGTGGCCCCCCGATCTCTTTTTGTTTCCTTGCTTGGAAAGGCCGAGGAAAGGCTAGCATGACAGAGAGGATCCAAGCAGCATGCATCTCGGCTCTCAAGCTATTCCAGAGAATGCCTTCCGTGACGCCTTCAATGCTTGGAAATTGCGCTGGCAGCGCTGCATCGACGCAGAGGGGGCCTTTTTTTTAAGTTTTCAATGAATTGTAACGATTTGTGCAATATTTTTTTTTAAATCGAATCAGTCCTATTACTTTCCGGACAAACCCTGTATATCCGACAGTGGTCTTATCAAAACAATTTGTTCACAGATTGTATTGCGTCAGAAAATAATCGATAAATAAAAATATTTTTTTACAAAGATCTTGATTTTTATTGCCCAGTTTGACAAATCGACGGCTTCGTGGGCAGAAATGGACGTATGAAAAGTTCAGATTTAGATCTGAAAAAGTACTTTGCAGACAGACAGACAGACATACCTAAATCGAGTCATTTGTTTACAATATATCCTTCATAGGTTCGCCGATACTTCCTTCTTAGTGCTACAAGCTTTATTGATTAAACATTATTTCGAGTTTATCTGAATTTTTCAGATCTCATTAGTTTTATTTCATTCAGTCCGGATAAATATTAAAGAATTAAATACAAAGTTTCGTATTTATAAATGATGACAAATTAATTTGCAAATTTAGCTCATTCAACCTTTTCACTCCAGCAATGCACTGAGGTATTCGCTCGAATGTAATTGAAAACACATTCTATAGCTCATTTCATTGCCCATATATGCATGTGTGTGCGTATTTGTGTTACCCGTACGTTTTGCATATTTCGCAAAATATCGAGCCTGGCAATGCCATAAATTAATTAAATAAATTAAAATTGATTTTCGCATCAAACGGTTTTTTTTTGCATTGGCGATATGAAATTCCCGCAAATGAATATAAATTAAACGCCGACGCTCTCAGTGGCGATAGAGTAAGGCAAATGATTTAACACACACACACACACACACATCCGCACGCGGGCATCACACATTCATGGGTAAACAAGAATAAACGAGTGAAAATGGATAAATAAATATTTGCGCTGATTAATTCGCGTGAACAAATGAACAAACAAATAAATGCCTGCATAAATTTCCGTCATTAGGTATGTGTTAAGTGCGTTTAATTCAAAATGAAACATTTGTAAGCCAGAAGGATGCCACACGTGGCCGCATGAGTGTACTGCAGTCGCACAGCAGAATGCACGCGCTCGCCCACAGAGGCCCTGGGCCGCGCAAATGTCTCATCGCCTGCTCGCCACGCATCGCTTCACGGCGCGCTCGCTGGCGTGGCAGTGGCAATGCACACGGCCGTGGCAATGTCTCAGCGTTAATACCGTTGCGCTTTTCGCTCGAGAAGCGAGGCCATCCCGCCACAAGTGGTTTCTTCCCGCTTGTTTGTGTACACATAAATTACAAATACAAACAATTCAGTTATTCATCGCCGTTGGCCTCTGCCATGCTGTGGCGCAATCAAGGTATCGGTGGAGGTGCAAAGCCAAAGGTAGGCGGGGTGGAGGGCAGAGGTTGGGCAATGATGTTCGCTGTTTACACGAATGCGCGCACAACTGGCCGCAAGCCAAGGATGCTTACTCATTTCAGTGGCGCACCACACGCTCACACACACCCACATGAGCACCGCTGCTACATTTCAGTTCGCCAAGTCCAAGAGCGTTTCATGCAAATCATGCATCCGCTTTGATTCTGCCAAAAACAAGTGTAACTGCACACACACACACACACACTTAAGGAAGCAGGCGAAGAATGTGTGTTGCATGCAACATATGACCCTTTTCCTCTTCAGACTGTTACTGCATTGCAATATTCATAAGCGCATAGACCGTTGGCAGCAATACGAGCTCGTATGCAAAATTGTGCCTATCTTGCTTTGAGGTTAGGCTATCGGAACACTGTTTGAGGATTGAGTGTCTTTTATTGCTGCACTTACGACCGAAAATGGCTTTCAATGTGACCTGAGCCTCTTTTCACATATTTGCCATTTGGCTGGCATTTATTTGGCAAAAAATATGACAAGAACACTGGCGAGCGAAACCAAAGCAGCAACAGAGGAAAGAGTAGCACAAGAAACATAAGTAACATAGAAATAGTCATATCTAAATATGCAACAATAAAATCAGCTGGTTTTAAACACTGGGAAATATCGCAACGACTGATCCAAGAATTTCTTATAATTATACTTGAACTCTACAGAGAGCCGTGCATAACTGTTTAATTCTAGTTGCCTTATCTTTTATCGACAATGTTGCAAGTACAACCAACGTTCAGTCTCAATATCCCCATGCAATTTCATATGTGTAACATGAATGTCTTTTGAACTCCGCCACAATTTTCTTCTGTTCCGCCTCAGCGCTCGCTGAGAGAATTATGTGTGTACGCAGTCGAGAGTTTACACAAAATTGGCAGTACATGCCTTTGATGATTACTCATCAAATTTTTAATATCGTATCTAGAACAAATATGAAAACACATATTTCAAATTACAGAGCTTTCAAACAGAGCAGTCAATTGTAGCTAACGAATATGATAAGTGAAAGAAGCCTATTTTCTGAGACAAGAATTGTAAGTTCTATAACATTTGATTAATTTGGAATTATACTGCATCGAATAATAGCATCGAAGCACTAAAATATGAATTCTTTGTGGAAGAGCAACCATTTTTCCGGAGAATATAACAAATATAATAAACTTTTACAAGTCAAATGAGTGTGGATTTGTCAGAATTTCATTTCATGCATAAAATTTCGCGAGTTCCAAACGCTTTTGGCCCACACAACAGCATTGCTAACTGGAAGAAGGCTTAAGGTGTTCGCAGGGTGGATGCTCAAAGCTCAATTCCCGTCTTTCAACAATGGGAAAATGCGCTCAGCTCGGCTTTAAGCGGCCTTTCTGCGGTCACCTTTAGACTAGACAATGCGGTGCCGAAATAACTTAGCAGAAGGAATCCTTTCCCTTGGACGGTATCCAGCAGATTGGAAAAATTACCTTCAGCCGATGGCATGATGATATTGAAATAGATTCCCCCGTCTTCAAATCTTTTGACAAACTTGTCAGTATAATTTATTTACAGCAGTTAGGAAACTTGTCTAAAACACGAAGAAGAATTCTTCAGAATTTTTTTCTTTTCGTTGGGTAACCTATGAAATGGTTATTAAATTTGGTCTATGTAAAGAATGATCAACCTTTTTCAAAAATAATACATCAACTGTAATTAATCCACTTCAATTACACCCATTAAAGGTCTTAGTAACCTCTCATTATTTCAATGCGGCAAAGTGCGTAATGCGAATAATTTCACACCAAATTAGGTCCACATTCCGGCCGAAGGATAAACGGAAAAGTTTTCTCTGCACAAAAACAAAATTAAAAAACTCAAAAGTCTTAACCAGTCTTCATTGGGGGAGTGGCTTACTGCCACTTTTAAACGGAGAAGGTTTCAAAAGTCATGAACAAAGAATTTGTTTACAAACCCACAAACAGAGACCAACACTTAAAGGCAACTAAGTGCAAAGTTTAATGCTGTCATATTTTTACAGCAACAAATGTAACAGGCATTCTTGCTGAATTGAATAACTTTGTGGTTTCTTTAAGCCGAGAAGAGACTCGCTCCTCTGATCTTTCTTTTTACTTGTGTTAAACCACACCGAAAATAATTCCCAGAAGGGAGGGAAATTACATGCATTTAACGCTTGGATTATAACGGCATATTCGTATGTTGAAAAGCAGCAAAAGAGTGAATTAGAAGAATTGGAAGAATTAGATACTCGCACTTAAAACTCGCATTTTCTGCACTCGAACTTTGCCCGCTTTTCAACTCATTCAGTTTAAGGCTGCGCTGCCTCGTCTGCGCTGCCACTCAGGCAGAATTCAGAAACAGAAACAAAAACAAAAGCAAACATGAAATGCAAATTGACAAGTCAAGCTCAGACCCTTCAGAATCAGCAGACAACAAATACAATAAAGACATTGCAGATAAAAGTAACTGGTGCAAAGTCGACACCAGGGGATTGAGATACAAAAAGAAGTGAGAGCAGAATAAAAATCACAGCCATTCACACACACGCACACACTCACGCAGAGGGAAAGATAAAGCTACCTTGACACGCCGGCAGCTGGAAGCAGGGCGGAAGCAGGCAACGAAGCGTATGAGGGGAAGTGGATGAGGTGGGTGGCTGTGTGACGCTGCAGTTCCGTTATGAGACTGCACTTATCATCGTGTTTGTCAAGCGTCATCCCCAATTACTCCTACAGTGACAGCATCGATAAAATGATAAAATTTCTGTTGAAAAAGTCGCTTTTTGCCATCAGCTTCAGTCTGCGAGTATTTTATCATACAGTTTCACTTAAACAATGAACGAGTGTTAGCGAATCAGGGCCACAACATTTTAATACAAATACGTTCTGTGAATTTTAATGGCGCACAATCGAACAAAAAGCATTTTTTACGACAACACAGTCCCCACACATACACAGCCATTACATGCCATCCACCGGATTTGATGATTTGATGAAAGTGGCAACTTTTCGCTACATTCGAGGAGATTAAAGGCGCTCGGCAGATCGGAGCTTATTCGGATTTCGGAAATGAAATTGGCACCGCTTTTAGCACGAACTTTTTATCAAAGAGTTGAAATCACTACTACTGAAGTCCTCAGTGAAATAACTAAAGACACTTCTCGTACCACTACCAAGTCTATCACATGCGTAAGCTCTCGCATGTAGATATTAGTTGATCATAAAATGTAGAAATCATAATTGATATGCTTGGTCGTGAATAATATTGTTCCAAGTCTCCTTGAGCGCACCTCGCCCGCTCGCATTCGCAAACAATAACAGAAAGCAAGACAAAGAAACTAGTCGCATGCCATGAAGCGCGCCAAGAACGCCAAATTCGGCGTCGCACCGACATTTTGCACATAACAAAAATAACTTACAACATGCTTGAATGCAGCCATGGGCCGCGCAGCACACAAGCCAACATTCAATGCGAACATTTATTAGCGAATTGCCTTAGAACTGCTTAAGAGTCAACGGCAATAAAACGGGAAACAAAGCTGCATTTCTTTAGCATGAGCCATGGCGCGCCTCCCAGTCATTCGTTCAACCGCAAGTACCCGCACTCGCGTGCGCCTAATTTGTAAGGTTCTTATGTGCTCACTTACATGTGTAAGCGCTTGTGGACCTTGGCAATGCACTTGAAAGGCCGCCATAATTTCAGACTTTTGGCGTCCGCCTTGGCTTTGCATATTTCCCTTCGGTTTCTGTTCTCGCACAAATATGTTTGAGCGAGTGCGGCATGTCGATTGTTAAATTGTATTGGCTCTTCTTGTGACTTTCCGCGCTGCTGTGTGTGGTCGGTCGCATTTTTGGCAAGACGGCAAGTTGAATTGGCAAGAGCTTCGTCTCGCCGTTTCTTGGCGGTGAATGGGCAGCCAGGAAATTCGATGAATGCCTTCGACGCTTCTTCGCGCAATGGTACTGCGGAGTGCTAGAATCATAAATTACTGAAATATTCGTGAACGTAGCAAAGGAAAGCACTTTAAACAAAGAGAATTGCTGTTAAATATTTCGGCAGGCTTTCAAATTGCGAGACGTCGTCGCTATAAGACATGCATTGACGCGATATTATCGCTGGAAAATCAAAGCTGTGACAAAAAGACGCACCACCAAAATGCTCAGATGTTCTCCAATGTACCTATTGTCTTATATAACAAGTATTTATCCTGTACCCGCTGAGCGCTTCGATTGGTCGATTGGACACCACAAGTGCCAGCGACGACTTCACACGCACTCAGCTACCGAAAAACAATCATAAAATGCGATGGTGTGAGGAAATGAGCAGCAAAATGTTTAACAACAACAAACAATAATAACAATGTCAACAATGAGGTTTTCATTGTCTGCCTGTAGCTCAGTTGCTATTGATTGTACAAATATTGAAGACAGGCAGCCTTCTTTTGCATTGACGCACACATCACATCATTAATAATGCAGTGTAATTTGCTTTCTCCTCGTGTTCACGCTGGCATTGCGCACTTTTATGTCTCGTACACTGGCGGCGAACACATTGTATGTGCTAATAATTGATGTTGTCGTCGGGCCAAGTGCTCATATGAGTATACATACATGAAGATACTGCTGTATTTGCAGTTATATTTCATAATTGATTTCTCTTTACTACAGAAAATTCATTTAAAAGTTTTATTATCTGCGAGCCTGGAAAACAAAGCTCTACTTCGACTTCTGAGGTCAAAAAAGTAAAGGAAAAATGGAATAAACATATATTTTCACATATTTTCTTTGTTTCTGATGTTGTTGTCTTATTACAAATAATTTTGAACTTGACTATTAATCAGTCTTAACTGTCGTGAGAACAACCCACAAGTAGATGTTATCACCCCCTTTCATACTATTAATATATTTCAGTATTATTTTAGCATTTCTGAATTTTTGACTATAAAAAAATGTATTCAAGAGCTCCTTCTTAATTTTTGATTGAATACATATTTCAAGACTTGTAAACATTGTGCATTATATTTTTTATTTTGTCTTTGTTAAATTCTACATTAATTTAGTTTTGTTTTTGTAAACACCAAAAACTGTAATAAGAAAACACAATGCACTTTTCGAATTCATTTCATTTATACTAATACTCTTGTTGGCCACATTGCCCTTGAATTAGAACTTGTGGCTTGTATGCCGTGACAATGATATTGAATTCCTCACATTTGTAAAAATGCCAAATTTCGTTCTGATAGCACATCTTTCACAAATACACATATTGGGTAGTCGAAAAAGTTTTTTCGTATTTTAGCATTAGATATATTTGATGTCGTATACCTCCAGTGCTACCAATCACATTGTGTCATAGTATATAGTTATAGAAAGGTGAGATTTAAAAAAAAATTTGGGAAGTTGAAAAAAGTAATAGCCGTCCAAAAATGAGTGAAAATAATTAAGAAATTCGCTATATTTTGAAATTTTTGTATAAAAAAGGGAAGAATGCCACACAAGCCATCAATGAAATTTGTGTAGTTTACGGAGACGATGCTGTATGAGTTTGTGTAGCAGAACAATGGTTCGTCCGCTTCCGTTTTGGAAATTTGGAAATTTCGATTTACACTAATGAAAGTTTTACGCTGATGAAATAATGTCTCTAGCGGAAAAATGGCAAAAAGTGGTCGACCCAAGTGGTACATATTTGTTTATATATTTATTAGCATAAATATGAAAAAATAAGTTTAAGTTTGATTAGAAATGCGAAAATACTTTTTCGGCATCCGGGTATCAACTTGTCGTACTGAGCTGAGACTAGCGTAATAGAGAAAGAAGAACTATAATGGTTAAACCAACTGAACACTTCAAATGAATACTTGAAGTAATCCAAAGGAATCGCAGCATGTTCTTGCTACGTCCACATCAAATGAGATCAAGTCTATATCTAGTTTCATTTCTTGCCTCATAGATCGTTTCCCCACTTAGTTTCTAAATTTTACGTTATTTTTTGAACGGGCTTTAGAGAAAAATTGTGGAGCCTTGAAACTTTTATATTCAGATTTAGATGCAGCAGTGCCATGATGCACAAAATTAGTTGAGAATTCGAATTTCAATTTTTGGGAAACTTGAGTTGCATTAACAAGTAGTTGATTTTGTAAGTGAGCACCTGCAACTATTGTTGCAAAATATCTTCCGTTATTTTTTATAAAAACAAAAGTATTTATCAGTTTTGTCTCGACCACTAACCGCGATTTTGCCATTTTGAAGCCAAGTTGAAGCTACCGCTGCCAACGTTTAATTCTAGTTGCCCACACAGCACAGCGGAGGCCACCGCAGTTATATCGGAAGGCAAACATAGTTCAACCACAACGCTTTTCCACGAATTAGAAATGTTAACTTATCTATTCGAAACAGCAAGCATTCGCTGAGTGCTCTGAAAGTTGCCGTGAGTGGTATTTAGTTCGTATTCTCGCGGCTGTGTGTGTTCACGTGCCTCTATGCATGTGAGGAAAAAGAAGTACAAACAAAAACCCAAAAGTACTTAGATTTTACTATGGAAAGAGGTAGACGTGTTCATCGTTATTGAAAAAAAGTTTTTAATATTTTACTAAATTCACCTCACAAAAATAGTAGATAAAAATCGATATTCAATCAATAAGCCCAACGCTTTATGTAATAGTCTAAAGGGCAAAGACTTCCTCAGGTTCGCGTGAAATCGGAATAATAAATTTCGGAATAGTAACTTAATGTCATTTTTATTATATGCACTCGAATGCGTCATCAAACGTCAATCCGCGAGAATCAAAGTATTTGTCACACGAACATTACTCATACGCCCAGGTGGCTAATTTGCGGTATGGAAATGCCTCAACGATTGTGTGTGTGCATGTGGCTGGCATGCATAACGCCATTGCATGAAGAGGTGCAAAATGCATGAGCACGTATTTATAGGCACTTTGCTGTGTGAATGTGTGTCTAATAAATTTTTTGCGACAAATTTGTGTATGAAGGCAATTTGAAGCATATAGAATTGAAAACACATTAAGGTGGCTCTCAAGTAGCAGCAAAAAATTTTCTTCCTACTGCATTTGATTTCATTGGAAGCAGACATCTATTTATATAATTTATAACATGGAAAGAATTAGAACCAAGTCCTAGTTAATCAATTCTTTTTCAAAATGAAGAGATATTTGATTAAGTCACCTTTATTTGGCATATACAGACTCCTTTTTTGAATTAAATATTTAATGCTAGCTATCTATTTCTACGAAATATTCATTAGAATTAGTTGGAAATAATGAAAAGGAACATAAAATGTAATTGGCAAAAAGGAGCACCCTTATGTACGAGTATCTGCATTATTTAAAAATAAATTTAACATTTTACAACTCTTTTTACGAGAAAAGTTACGACATTTTTATATGCCTCCAGTGATGATTTGATCAGCTCTCATTGTCGACGCTGCTTAATGGTTGGGGCTATGTAGAGGCGTGAAAGCACAGATGTTAGTATATATTAAAATATAAATAGTGACAGAGAATTTTCGACGTCAAGCGATAAGCAGTTTTGCAAAGAAATGGCTCTGAAGACATAAATCTCAACAGGTTGCAAAGTATATTTAGAATTACGGAGAACAGAAAAGCCTTCACAGAAAAGCACTAAAAACTACTTGTGATTCTTTAAAGAAAGCGCACTACTGCTGAAGCGGTGGCCGACGGGATGCGGCCAATTCATTTGAAATTTTGCCTTGAAAGCTTGAAGACTTGAGATGTGGAATATAAAAAAAGAACTAAAGAAGAAAAGAACCCACCTATTTAATTATTATTCCTTTTTTTGGAATAATAAATCAGATAAATTACCGCAATACTTTCCATATGAACTCATCAATAGTGCAAGCCCGACCGAAGCCTGAAGTGTCTTCTAGTTTTTAGACAAAGGTATCGATTGCTTATATAAAAGCTTGCTACTAAAGTACCGCCCGAAACCCTCTCACTCCTTTCGAGCACATCAAAACAAATTTCATTTCGAATTTCTGTTGTAGTAAAGCCCAGAGTAAATAAAACATAACCCGAACCAGCAACTTTATATATGGCGGCACATTCTCAAAAGCATAACGAAGATGCTTGGCGTGCAATACAAACAGAAATTTAGTTGCGAAAGTTAAATGAACCCTGAAGCATGAATTACTTTTCAATAAACTCACAACCACACACACACACATGTGAGCATGAAGGGACCAGGGCGTCTCTATCTTCGTTTTATATATTAAATAGCCATTTCCCTCAACGGCGACAGCTGTAAGTGACAATAAGCGGCAAACTGCACACAAACACTCAAGCACACACACACACATATATAAAGAGGAGAAATATATAATTTATTAGTTTCCAATGTTTCACCACACAGTGCTGTATAATTCCCCAGCGTCCGCTGCTTTACTAACAAATCGTCCACATATTTTCTTAAGCATTGCTGCTTCCCCCCCTGCGTCCCTGTGCACAAACGAAGCGCTCACTCACCATTTAATCCAGTGAAATGTTTTTTTAAAACTGCACGACTTTCGCGGAGCTGACGTCAATGTCGAAGTGGCAGATGATTTCGTATGTGTTTGTTGTTGTTGTTGTTCTTGTGGAGCAGACAGCTGAGCGACACATTTAGGCGACAAGCACACGTACGCCAACGAAAAGCGCTGGGTGGCCGGCAGAAGCGGGAGTTAAGGAAGAAAACGAAGTGCACGGAGCGAGTTAATCAAATACTTTACGTTTCGCTCGTCGTTTTCTATCTTTTCATGTAACGATATTTCGAATACCAATGTTGTATTTCTGCTTTCCGAAACTATTTTCACAACACTATCCACGTTTCGCTTTTGCGCTTCCTACTTCCATTGATTTATTGCCATCTTCTGCACATTCGTCTCGCTGCTTAAGTGCCCGGCGTCTGGATCCACTGCTTAGCACCGCTGCCGCTGCCCCACACACGCTTACACACACGTTCCGCCGCAAAGGACGCTGTCGACTTAGCACAACGCCTTTTGCTTTTGTTGTTGTTGTTGTTGTTGTCTGCCTGCCAACACTTATCACACACTTCAAGTTGATTTATTTGCAAAACATACACAAAACACAAACTCAATAGTTGCGTCGAAAACGAAATTCTGCTCGCCACTCAACGCGCTTTTTAATGCTTGGCAAATTTTTATTCCATCTTAATTTTGCATTCACATTTTTCACACTTATTTATTTTAATTTTTATTTCTTTCTTCTTTTTTTGAAAAACACTTTTTGCTCTTCTCTCGTTGGCTTTGAAAAATTCTTATTTTTCGCAAAACAAAATCTTCAGCAATTTTCACCTTTTACGCTAGAGAAAGGCATAAAAAATGTCTTTAGCACTTCAGCAGCTCATTGACGCGTTCGTGTTGCGCGCGGAATCGTGGGAGGCCATCGCTGAAGGCTGTGCGGTTGGTCGCTCTGTGCGAGCGGGCGATTGCAAGTGGCTATGCAGACGGAGTAGAGCTCATGAAGCCCAACGAGCCGTTTGCAATCTTTAGTGAAGATATCTTGGGAGATAATTTCTGCAAAAACCTAACAAAAATTTACGGGGTAACAATATTTTCTTCAGTATCTGTAAACCTGCGGATATTCAGTACAAAAGCTGCTAGTTTAGGTCCAAAGACTTCGATTGGTGAATTTCAAAGATAAGGAAACGAATTCACTACCTTTAATTATCAAATTTAAATATCTGTGCCCCCTAAGAAAGCCAATAGTTCTCAGTGTCCTACACTCTCTTAGACTAAAGCTGGAAGAAATCCAAAAGCAAAGTAATTAAGAGTGGCTGACCTAATCTAACATGTCCGTCTCTGACACGGATGGATTAAAATATATGAAAAAAGTATTTACAAATGAAATTTTCTGATTTCTTATAAACCTTAGATTTTTCAATCATAATTTCAATAAACAATTATTTATAAGTGTAGCGTTACTCGCCGAGGAAATTTTTCTACATTCTAATTTATTTTAAGTTTTTACTTTGCAATTTTCACTTTTCAATAAGTTTCAGTCAAAAAATAATAAATTCTTCAAATTTTCCACTTTGCACCGTGCCACTTCCTTAAAATAGCTTGCAGTGAGTTTTTCTTATTTTTTCGGCTGATTTATATAACAATTTGTCAATTGGTTTTGTTTGTTTCTTAACAAGTCAAAGACCATTGATTACTTTGTGAAATCCACCAATAAAATCGTCAACATTTTTTTAATCAGTTTTCACCACCAATAACGGTTGTGTGGAGGAAAAACTCTTTGTTGCTATCTCCGCTACCTCACATTGGTTATTATTTATTTTATGTTTTTGTTTTTGTTTGTTATTGTTGTCGCAGCTCATTCGCGCTGGTCGCGTTCGCTCGTTCGTTCGTTCCAAGTGATCTCAGCAGCGAAATTAGACTGAGCCAGTTGAAAAGCATTTTGACAATTTTCGTTGACAATTTTCTCAATTTCCCGCAAAAGCACGCAAACACACGCGCACACACATATCTACCGCTGTATATGAATAAGTGCTTATTGAAATTTGCACTTCGGGTCGGTTTACTGAGATTATCTGGGCGCGCAGCTGTCGATTTCTTATTTCACCGTTGTCAGTTTTTGCTCTCACAATATTTCTGATTGCACCATCTTAGTGGCACCCCCTCCGCGGGTGCTGACACACACATATGTACATGCATGCAACGTAATGTGCAACAGGGGTAGCGAGCACTGCGGGCATAGAAGTAAGCTTCGCCGTCTCATTCACATGTCTTGCTTATGTCTTTATGATTTTCTATGGCTTTTGACTTTACTTTGACGCCTTGACGCTTGTGACGTTGCACTCGTTCGTCACTATGACGTCACATAATTAAGTCAAAGCGCCTTCGAGAGTTTATTTTGGTGATTCTTGTTGGCACTTGGTTGAATGTAGTTTTTCGTGTTGTTGTTGTTGTTACCTTTGATGTCACAACCAACCGAATGGCGCACTAACAACTAACGCAACGTGCGCCTGGCCTATATTTAGCCAGCACTCTCTGGGCGCCTTCGCTCCGCAAAGCAGCTGTTTTTCGCGAGTTGTCGCATTTGCTGCATATTTCTTAGCCGCGCACACAAATTCAATCATCCAATTCCCATTATGCATTATTGACTTGGTTTTTCTTGTGTTCTTGTTATTGTTGTGGTTGCAATTCTCTTCAACACTTTTCAAGTGCTCTTTCCATCATTATCATTTTCTCATTACCTCTCCCGTTGTTGTTGCCGGCGTCTTCTGTTTTGTTATTGTCATTTTGATTTTAGTGTTGCTGTTTGTGTTGTTGTGCTCATGGTTGTCGTTTGCTTCTGGGACTATTTTTAGAATCACAGTCTTAGCTGTGCGTTCGCCTTCGCCTTGGCAGCGATGTTTCTGTCACTTGCTCGTACTTTGGGACGATTGGAAAAGTGCACATCGAATCTGAAAAAAACAATAAAAGGGTTACAATGGATAACACTCATATAACGCAAAAAATAAAGAAATTGATAAATTGAGTGATATTAATTAAAAACATTAATCCTTAACTTCGACGATAGGCACAAATTAGTTTCGTTCGAGATGCTTCATTAAGGTGCACACCTGATTTTAATAAATTCTTCATTTAAATATTCTTCTTTAATAAATTTTTCATTCGATGTTATTAATTTATTAATATTTGAAATCGATATCTCAAATAGTCTTCGAGTTATAGCCTTCTAAAATGTTTCAGTTCCATCAGTTTATCTTCAAAGACGTTTTTCATAAAACTATATTTTTCAAATTTACTCGAAAGATTGCTGTCAAAATATTTCTGCATGTTCAGTATGTAGTTCTACATGACAAATGATCAAAATTATGGGCGAAATTCAAAATTTTTTTAAAACACCGTCATTTTGTCAAGTTTTTGATTTTTTCGACCGAATTATGCAGACAATATCATCTAGTATTTGTGTTTTGGGTTCATTCAAATTTTATTTGCTACAAAAACTTCCCGAAATATTCGGCTTTTTGAGTAAGGCTGTATGGAATTTTTATAGACTTTTTAAAATTTCCTACAAGTTTGTCATTTACATTTTATCTCTAGCTCTTGTCATTTACGAGATAAATACAAAAAAACGCGAATTTCATGGAAAAATCAGGTTTATAAGTTCGTAATACCTCGCCGGTGTGAGTTAGGACTTCGTCGCAATGGGCACTTTTGTAGAGTTTTTAATTCTGATGAATGCATGTCTAAAGTCAAAGCGGTGCCATAGAATGCCTCTAAGCTATAGAAATTTAAGGATAAAGAATCACAATTTTCGCGTATTTTTAATGGAAAATCTTGACACGCCTTGGTCGAGTACTCAGTATTAATTTCAATTATTAAATTTGCAGTGAATTTTTTAGGGTATTTCCAAGGAAATTTCATAACGGGATTGAAAAAATAGTTTAAAATACCTTAATATGCTGCCTGTACTAGGGGGCTCTAGGTATTACATAACACACCGTGGAGTTATACACACAAATGCTTGAAAAGTCCCCACTCAGTCAGCACTCAAAAATCGAACGTGTCACTTGCATATCACTTTACCTAAGCCACCTGAGCAACAATACCAACATAAAGGGAAAATGCTAGCAAATCAGAAAATACAATCGAATAAATTGTATAAATTGTATAAAATATGTTGTCGACATTTTGCAGACAACCAAGGCAGGAATTTATCATTACTCATAAATGTACTTATATATATATTCAAATATGCATAGTGTGTAGAAAATATTCGCTCATTTATTCATGTTTTCATTGCCCTCTCCCACTGGCAGCGAAACAATGAAATGTCATCTGCATAATGCAAAATACTTAAAGTTTAAATAAGCCATAAATTTTTTATGTACCCACTAGGGAAACCGTACCTATTGTGTTGACTATGATAGCAGCTGGTACGATCTCTGCAACAATGAACCCTTAAATCACACTCATGGAATAAAATGACAAAACTAAGCATTACTGAACTAACAGACCACTGTTCGGTTGATGCACAAGCTTAGTTAAGACACAAGCCTGGTAGGGAATCAGCCGGGTTATCTTCCTGAATATCAAGCGCTTTTAATTTAATTTTTTCGATAAGTAAAATGCTTAGCAAAATCGGACGTATTAAATGAAAAAAGTTACGGCTTTAGAAAGTAATGTGTTCAGTTCTGCCGTTTTTCTTTTCCGCCTCACTATATTATAAATTTTTCCGTTCGGGGCGTTAAATACATGTGTGCTTAATAATAAGTAAATCTTCTGCTCGGGCGTTAAGGTTTCCTAAATAATGCAATAAATAGGAATGCATCAGCTTCAATGCCGCAATGTCGAGAATTTGTGTCGCCCAGTACATTTGGTAAGAGATCTTAGGTATTTGAATTGAATTTGCCATACAAATCGTTATGTTAGGAAGAATATTTCCCTTTACTCTGCCTTTGCGGTTATATGGTATAAATAGTTTAGAAATCCTAAACATTCACTAAATCAGTATCCAACTTCATTGCCCAAGCATAGCTAGTAATGGGTACAGTCCACCGGTCGGACGGAGGCGCCTTTTACCCAGATTCTGGACTGTGAAACAGAATTGTACCCTTCTTCCGGCATTATAACTGTAAATACAAAAACTTTTGCCACCAAAAGAATTTTTCCAATAAAACTGAAAGAACTTATTGCTGATTTATCAGCATTGAGGAGAAGAAGCATGAGAAGAAGAAGAAGCAATTCAGTTAAAGCTACTGTCATTGCGCCATAAATCTAGGTGCATCTTGTTATTACATTTCTGCATGTTGCATGCCACAAAACGTATTGTAAGAGATATTTCTTAGCAACTTCATGGCTGTTAGCACAGCCATAACAACTACAACAACTGCAACGACCACATTTTACCCTGCTATAATTTTTATTTATATTTTTATTCCTTCCGCATTGCACTTCCTACTCATTCGCCGCCCTGCCCTGCCCTGCCCTTGCGTCGGCAGCTTTATGGGTGTAGCTACTTCTAGTTGCATTATGCTCGTTACTTACCGCCAACACCTTCGGCACAGCACTTTCCGGCACCCGCGCACGCCGCGCACTCCATTGGTATTGTTGAAAAATATTATTTTCATTAGCAACACAAGTTGCAACATATTTATTCACAGCATTCCACAGTGTGGCAGCACATAAAAGTCAACACTTATTACGTTGCATAGACATAACTAACTTGCAACATGCGACAACATGCGGCAACATGGTGGCGATATGACTCCACAGTGGCCTTTATAGCCACCAAGTAATGTTGCAAGACACTACCCGCCGCAACAACAATGTTGGCTTTAAGTGTCACAATGTGCCACCGCAGCTTTTTAACCTTCGAGCAAATGCGTTTAAGCCATCAATACAAATGGCTTAAGTAACAAAGCGGCCGTGCCACTTGGCAGTGTGGCAGTACGACAGTATGGCACTGCAACATGCCACCGCGAGTATACTTTGTGTGGATAAGAACTTTTCATTTTCACATTGAAATAATGGTGGGTTCTTAGCACTTGGTAAATGAGGCCAGCTTGAGCTTGATTTTTGTACTGAATAGAAATCACAAGAGAGACGAATAGAACTAGTCACCGAGCAGCTGCCTCAACGTCAAAGTGTTTATTACTAAAAGGGTTCCAAATCAGAACACGTCGAAATTCTATTCTAATCAAAACTGTTGGCTTAAAGCTAGTCAAGGAGTGTCTGTCCTACAAGAAATAGCATCAAGCTAATTCATCTTCAGACTGGATGCCTGATCACAGCGGAATCGCTAGCAACTTCCCGGATGAGCTAGGCAGAGAAGGCACTTCCGCTCACATTGGAATGGAACGGAGTTGTATTTCCATTGGCGCCTTACGTTCTAACACGAGACCAATGAATCTCGCTTGCACTTAGCAAATTCTTCTGGATTCGAGTAGAACGCAAGGTCTACTGACCTACTTTCCCTGAGAAAAGTTCATCTTGCCGCAATAGTGGGTTTTCTTAAGATCTTAATAGGTATTCATGCGGTAAAGCTTAAAGTTTTTTCGAACGATAGTTGTCAAAGTTGTACGCAGGAGGGTGAGGTGGAAACATTCATGCACTTTCTCCTCCATTATCCAGTCTTTTCCAGACTGAGGCTGAAACATCTCGATAATCTTTCCTCGGGCAAACCGGAAGACAGAGCAGCAACTGATATTACCAGTTTCAACAAATTTGTGAGAAGCTCTTTGATGTTTTTTTTTTTTTGATTTCTATATATCTTATGATACAGTTTATAGGAGTATTTACGTACCACAACGGACCGTTGTTCTAAGCTATCTAAGTGAAATCCCTGTTAGGACCGTCCACGTAACCTAAAAAAAATTTCCGTAAGTGCCTTCCATCAATAAGACGATTCTCGCGGTATATTCTTTTAATTGCCGTGTTTTTGTCTGCCAGGCATATTTACAATTGCTCAAAGAAATTCCATTTTACAAAATCCATTGAGGTATTGTACAAAGCAAACAGCAATTAGCTCCTAATTTGTTATTCCAAACCGATTATTAGTGGATTTTATTGGCAAGAAACCCATGGCCTGCTAAAGCGCATGAATAGTTTTTGCTTTACCGCGTATTTCAGATAAAACACAATTCCGCGTAAACATTTTCTTCGCGGTAAACAACAATAACATGGGAATATTTAAATTCCACCGCAGAGTAAATGGGTCTGCGGCCACCACTGTTTACATTAACGAAAAGAATTATGGCAATTACAGTTTAGATTTTACTGCTCATTCCCTTTGTGCCACAACTAAAACGATCGAACTTATATAAATACAATAAACACATATAAACACAAAGCACTCGCAGCAGAAATTTATTAAGATTAGTTGTGGGTTTAAAATATGCTAAAATATGGTGCGATTCGAGGAAATCAAAAGCTGTTTTATAAGCTGCGAGCACCTCTAAGACTGCTCTGCTGCATATTGACATAACGGACTAACCAAGCATTTCTAATCATAAACAATTATTCTAAAACTGTGGCTTCAACACACCACTTCTTTACCCTCACACTTCGGTATTCTGAATTCAATACAGTCTTTCGACGCGAAATAACCGCCATTATTTACATAATGGAAAGGCCCTCGAATTAATGCCACAATTTTAGCTCTCATGTTGCACAATTGGATGCCACCGAAATCGGCCAAGACTCTGCCACAGAAATTAAGGAAAATTTCGGAGCACACGGAGGTGTTTAATGGGGTGTAAAATGCGGTTGTGTGCTACCATCTAAACTATTTTAGTGGAAATTTATTGCGTAACCCCGCATAAAATACACCATTTTGTAAACAGCACCCAATTTATTTGGATTTGACTGATTGATTCAAATAAAACGTCTTTAAAGTACGTTTTTTCTTTTGGCCCCACCGTACACGTCAATGCCACCCAAACGCACGTACACTCAAGTGCGAAGGTATTTGCTTAAACATAAAGGCACACCAGAAACAAATTTCCATCAGAGGTACGCTTCCATAATTGGGCGCTCGGCATTGACGCAATCGCCGCCCGCCTGGCATTGGCATTTCTTTCTGTGTTTAAAATACTTTTTTCGTTTTATTTCGGAGCAGTGCATAACAATGCCGAAACTTAATGAAATGGCCACCCAAGTGCTCGGGTCGGTGCGTGCGAAAACAACAACACCCATCAGGCAAGGCAATGAACGCCGCAGGGGCGAAATCAAAGCATTTATGGTACAACCGATCAATGCGGGTGACGGACAGCTCACAGCTGACATACAAACAAATGCCTAATGTAGGGACAAAGTGAAGAAAACAGTAAAAGTTTTGTATTAGACTTGTGGTATTTCTACTTTCTACAAAACAAGAAAACCAATTTATTGTTCGTTACCTCAAATGAAGCAACAAAGCGTCCGTTTTAAAAGAGGTGGACGTGGTGTTTTATGTTTCTAGTTAGGAAGTCGGTTATCGATGCGAGATCGAAATCGTTTCAGAGTTACACTATTAAAAGAATTTCACAGCAGATCAAGAATAATTGGAAATTGGATTACTTTTTAACTTCCACTCATTTAACAGTTGTGATCAATAACCACGAGCACATATCCAAGTAATATGGAAAAGCTGGGAGATTCCAGGACACAATAACTGTGTTTCGCCTCAAATAATCTAAAAGTGGGTCACTTTCAGGTCTTTATTCGGAGACTACATGAGGAAAAACGGCTAGTGGATTTACTTTCAGGTTACTAGAGGTAAAAGAAGGTTTTCTAGCCGTTTTTCACCTCCAGTCTCCTTATAAAGATCAGCATTACACGGACGTGAAGAGGTACAAATCGTACAGGCAGAAAACAGCAAGTGACAGCATATATGTATGTACTATTTTTTAAAATTGTCTTTCTAAAATACTTCTGACCTTCCCATAAAATACTAAAAAGCGCCATTGCTCACACAGTAACATAGTAGATTGGCAATTAAATTATTTACTCGTGGACTTCTATTTAAAGGCACACTTCCTGGCGCTTCGAGTTGTATCTCTTTATTTATCGATTGCTATTTCTGTTTCATTTTGGACCCCTGTCACTCTCTTTTGTTTTGCCCTTGTCAACTTTTGACATTTCAATTCTCCGTTCAACTGTTGACAGCTGCTTGTTCGTCAGCTATTTTTAGCGGACAATTCTGAGTGATGTTTTCACAATGATAATTTCACGAACTTCGCACCAACAGACATACATATGCAGCATGCCTCCTTTTAATCAATTATCAAGGTTCCACAGAAGAGGTGTTGGAACTCAAAAATTAGATAATTATATTGGTTTTAACTACGAAATTCTTTAAATTAGTTCATATGACTTCAAAGTTTTGTGTTCCGAACACTTTCGCAAAGTTTTACTCATTTTTTTGCCCTTTGAGGCTTTCTGTGCTTCTTCAACTCTTTGTATTATGACTCTATTCATATATTTTATTAATTAAGTTAATTAATGCGATGTAATCAGTCCAAACAGCCAATATCTTTAATTAACCGGTTTATTTGTGGTGTCAACTTAATTTGCATAACAAAATTGTAATTCCCATTAAAACGGCGGCGATAAAACATACCAGACGGTCTCATACTTAATTATCTAGCAGCATTCATTATTTATTACTCACACACACATACACACTCACACACATGCACGCGCACATTAGAGTTGTTGGTTGTTGCTTTGTAGTTGCTGAAACTTTAATAAAGTCTAACAAAAGGAAGTAGCATTTTTACGATGCCATTGGGAGCACACTGCAGGGCATACAATGTCGACCCCTTCCACAAATATATCGGGGATGCATAAGGGCTTATATACCTTGTACTCGTATAGCATTTGTTGACTAACTTGCTGGACTGCTGACATATTTATGGAGAAAAGTGACAGAATGAGTGATAATCAGTCGCACAAGGCACACACTTGACGTTGTTGTTTTAATTACCACTATACATAAAATAATTGTTGAAATCAACGAGTTTCGCCAGCCAATGAAAGGATCCACCTATCACTTACGTGTAAGTAATAATGTATGTATGGCTTGCTTGTGTCAATGTCTTCCAATAATATTATCCTATCAAAAGCATGAAACGGACAACTTCGTAGTTTATTCATGAAAGTTTCCTTTGCGGCATGCAAACGGCACGATAACCCGCCTATGGTCAGTACTAACACCTCGGTAACCAACCAGCACATTTAATGCAAGTCGCTCGTATCGGGAGAGTTTGTTCATTTAGCTGTACACATGAACTTTGGAAAAAGCGAAAAGTGTAATAACGTATGTTAATTGTGAAGGGAGCCGAGTGAGTGAGGGGTCAGTTTGTCAACACACCGATCTAACGGTATTCATGAGCGACACTGACATCGTCAGCACCGTACGCACGAACACGCAAAAGTAATCGTTAAAAGCTTTGTTAAGCGGCAGATTTATTCGCCTCAAAGGCATAGACCTGCAGGCCCCCCTCCCTTATTGCTAATTGCACCTGCTGGGGGTTGGCAACCCTGTAGTCAACAGCAAACAGTAAAAATTCAGTTCAAGAAGTCACTGAGCAAATGGTTTGATGTGTTATGCACAGGAGGGAATGAGGAACAAAACGAAGACTAAAGTAGAGTTCTTTAGATCTAAAAAACGCTAAACCCTTACGCTTGATATTTCATTAAAACTAACTTAAAAATATTTTTTTTATTTCGATTTTTAATTGTCTAAACTCTGCCATTCACCACATTCAAGTTGGTACCTAAAAATGTCCTTTATTACCTCCGACACAGTTAAAAGTTGTGGACCCCATTTTTATGTGCCTAAACAGAACAAAATGGGCTCCAACTCCCGAAATAATGACGCTTACCTGCGGCAGGTCCATTATAACCTCTGGCGGTGATTAACAGTAAATTTAATGTGTAACTGTGCGCTATTAAAATGACAGAAGCAACAATTACACTCATTTGAACACTTATAACGGTAATAAAAGCACATTATCTTCCTCGCGATAGTGAGTTACAACTGCAATGCGAATGCGAGGTTCTCGAGAGATTGTTGTCCCGTTAGCAAGCATTGTGCTCGTATATCATAAATTATATCCAGTTGAGCGTAAAAACATCATCAGGTTCCCTATGAGCAGGGAGCCACATTCCGTACTGTACCCCTTTTCTTGAGCATAAATTGAAGCGAATTGCATCCACACATACGCACCGACCGTAAATAACCTTGAATAACTAATTTACGTGCGAAATGTGTGGGATTAGTAGTAAAATAGGTGTCGGCATTCAACTGTCTGCCCCTTTGGGTTGCCCAACAGCATACTCCATTTAACTAAGAAGGTATTACATAAATAAATAAGGCTCAGTAGCGGAATGCTTGTTGAAATTAGCTTCAGTAGGGTCTTAGGCCTATCAACGTTTTAAATGTAAACAAAATAAATTTTAGTTATTGTAAGGCAATTTCACAACAGTTTGTTTTCTAAAATAAGGTCACATGACTGCTATGCGTAAAAAGGCAAAAGTGGAGAGAAATAAATTGTTACCCTGCATGGAGAAATAGTTTTGCCCAAAAGATATTCGTACGAAGTTCTTCAATCCTTGAAAACTTTCAAATACTTCACAACGAGTTTAGTCAGAAAATACCGAGACGCGTTTCCATATAAATGGTTACCATTTGCAATCGTAATATGGTACATGATTCGTAAGAAGGAATCACACTTCGCCAAGAATAAATATGTTTTATTAATTTGTGACATTTGGACAGATGAATTTTTGATGTAAAACGCCATTAAATTGTTGAGCGATGTGAGTGCTGATGGGGGATGGAGATATGTATAGAAGTTCACGAAAGTGAGGCAAGTTCTCTGAGCGCCATTCACTAGTAAGTGACCAGAAACAATTATTTTATATATGGCTTTGGTTAGCCAAAGAACATCCGTTTGAGCGCGAACTAAAGTGAGAAGGCGAACCATCTCTCCCCAGGCTGTGCGCTGAGTTTGGAACACGCTAGCAACCACGTAGCGGTGTCTACGCCAGTAATGAAGAAGATATGAGTTCTGATGACACCTTTTCCTCTCACTTCAACAGCAAACCACGTAGTGAGCGAACCAGTGCTGTATACGGAATGCTTTTCTCGAGGTTTTCGTATTTGGAATTCGCAAAATTCTTCGAGGAGAAGCCAGCGTTCCTGCACCTCTTGTAGTTTTTATGCTTATCATCGATATTATACCTTTCTGCCGAAATCACAATAATTACCATTTATACAGTTATCTTTACATGAGCACACCCATAATTCATCACGATCGTATTACCGTTCTGACATTATAATCGCATTAACGGCGACGTTCAAATTCATTAACATTTGCTCCGAAAGTGCTAATGATTCCGTATAAAAATCGCAAATCGCGTGCCACTGCACTTTCTTCCCCCGCCAACCGCCTTCTGGAACAAGAAAATCCGCGCGCTTCATTAAGCAATTACATATGTACGACGAATAAATGGGCGCACGAAGCGGAAGGGGAGAGCTGGCTGCTAATTCGACTGCGTCTTTGTCAAGTCTCCCTGAAGGCACGCTGCGGTCGCTGACACTGACTGCCTTCACGAGCAGATGTGCTTTGTGTGTGGCAACAATAAAAGCAACCACTGTGAATTGGCAGCTGCCACTGACCGCACGCAAATCGCTTAGCCGCAGAAACTTTTGGCTGAACTGCAAAAGTAATTAAAGCAAAAACAACGAGTTCGCTGAAATTTCTTCGAAATAACTTATCTAATTTTTGTGTTCCTCGCATCTGGCCAAAAGAATAATCAAGCGGTTGTTGTTGTGCGGGAATACAATTGAGTTCGCGACTAAGCTGAATAACAGAATTAGCCACCAGTTGTCACTGGCCTGTCAAAAATGTGCTAAGCGGCTGCTGGCCGCACCAGCGCACCCCTCTCTTCCTGTCCATGCCTCTGCCGCTGCTTTCGACCACTGCATTAACGACCAGCATTCGCCTTCGGCGCGCTGTTGAGCTTTGATGTCTGCTTTTAGGGTCATTTGTCAGCTTACGTGCTACGGATCAGAGTACAAATCTTCGCAACATACTGTCCACATGGACAAGCATGTAACCAACGCAATATATATGGGCGCATTGAGCACCTTACTCAAGCCACCGTCCTCGCTTTCAAAGGATATTTGCATAACATTATCGCTCAGGTCAAATTTTATGACCATTTAATGGCGCAGTGACAAACAATGGTGCCTTGGCATCGGTTTCCCCTTCCCGCTATTTTGAAATGTTCGGAGTCACCTCTGCAGGGTAATAAAACACTTCGATTTAACCTCAACTTATGTCGTTTAAACGCAGGCTGGTCATTAATCTTTAGCAATTTTATGAGCCTCGACTGGGAAACATACGGTGCATGCTTGCCCCGGCTATTATGTGCATGTTATTCATTGCTCTCAACACGGCAATGCAAAAAAATTCAGTTGGCATGCTGTGGTGCCCTGTGGCCCTGCCGAAAACATGGAGGAAAGATACTTTTGCAATATCGAAGAAAAGCTAAGAAGTGTGGCGGAAAAGATGCAGTCTCACCCGCCTCATACCAACAGCTCGACCAGGAGCAAACCCACGATATTGGTGGAATCATCAACCCGAAAACTCAAATCGTAATTTCTAAAGCGCACAGCTTCTTCTCCGTTTAGAAGTTAGTTCACGACTTTCTTAGAATAAATTACTATAGTTTATAACGGTATTTGCTAATGTTCGCAAATTTAATATTTGTTTAATTTTTTGTTTCAATTTCTATTTATGCAAACAACAGTATAAATCTACAAATTTATCCCGTTAAAAATAAATTTTGCGAACAATAAACTAAGTTGGACAATTTAAGAAATTAGAATTCTCCCGCTCTTTATTTACAATTCGACAATGCGATGACCTTATAACGGCACTGCATGCAACATACATACATACACATTGTATTTGAAGGTCTAAAAATACAATTCTTAGCTCTCCCCCACCGGAATACGTAAGCACTTACCACTGTCCACCCGCCGCCCCTCGTTGATGTGACCGCAGTTCAGCGGCGTTTTAACAGCGTTTTTCGTACCTCATTCATGCATTGCTCAAATCACTTTCCTTTCTGACCACTCATCCGGTGGCACTTTGACGATGGCAGTGCGACCAATGCCAATTTTCGACCTAATTTGCTTGATGAATGGTGGGAGCAGCGAAAGGAAGGCACAATTGCAAAGTGCAAGAAACCAGACGAGACAGAAAGGAAACGCTGCCAGCCCACAGAGTGCTAGAATAAAGAACGCGCGCTGACCCACTCGCCTTACCAGGTATACGTAACTACATTGTTGCCTTTTGTTGTGCTCATTTTCTGTGGCGCAACACTCAACTAACATAAATGGGCGCTATTGTTGTTGTTTCTGTAGTTAACACTGTTTTATTTTGCTTTCTTTCGTTTTACGCTTTTATTTTTAGTAATTTGCCCTCAGTGCGCATTCAGTTTTCTTGCGCTTGTGCCACCCCCCCTCGGAAACGCCAGGCAGTATAGGCTTATATGTGAAGACATTTGTAGCTTAGTTTAAGTTGCATAGTTTTGGGCGCGCTTTCCATCAATGCCTCGCCTGTTCGCTGGTTCGCTGGTTCGTGCTTTTCGTGATTTTCGCACTTGTGCACGTGCACCGCAAATTGGCGGCAGGATTAGCTGCACGGCGTGTTCACGTTCATTGTTCACAGTGGCACCTCTTCGACACAGCGGTGCGGTATGGGCGGTTGTTAAGTGCTAAACGCCTAAAGGTATGCATGCTGGATTGGTCTTGTATTGCCTTTCCGCTTTCCACTTTCAAAGCTTATCACAACGCTGTTATATTTTATCTGATGTAGAAGCGGTCGCATAAATTTGCACGCCAATTCGCTGATCTGCCTTTGAAAATCTCGAAACGCCTTTATATTTTTATAAAATTGTTTACCTTAAAATCAATACTGAATTTATGGGTTCAAGTTTATCAAATGTCAAGGAACAAGACATTATTTAAAGTGTGAATGGCAACAAAAAATTGAAAGAAAAGGCAAAGATAAATGAGTTTCAATATTTTTCTTTCATCCACTAAAGATCCGTTTTCATTACAAAAATATTTCATTCATTAGAAACATATTGTTTGATTTCCTTCTCCCAAAGTACTTGGAATACCAAATATGACCAAAATCCATTCAGTGAACAACCAGAAGCCCCAAATTTATCAATGGCGCTTGCGCTCTTCTACAGTTTAGTGACATCCCTGCCCATAATTACGGAATTTAGATGTAGCCGAACTGCAATAAAATATAATTCTCTTCTTCTGACCTTACAGCCAATTCGAACATTTTGAGACTTCAATGAACCTTTTTCCACATTTTGAGGTGAAGGATAAATGGAGCGCACGAACAAATGAATTGGCGACCCTTGCGTTGGAGTATAAAAGCTGTGATTTAAAAGAGCAACACCGCTTTGCCTTAGCAACGCACATTGAGTCAGCACAATAAATATAAAATCAATAAAGAAAACTTGAGTCTAACAAAAGAGCGCCCTGCATTGAAATACTCGTGCGACCCTCTGCCCTCCGCATGGTATGATGGCATTGAAGAGGCAAATCTGTTATTGCACCGCCTCACGGATCACTCAGTTCACTTAGCTCGGTTCAATGCATTCTGTTGTGGCGTTTTGGGCCACGCGGTCATTGGCCTCCCAGCCATTGTAATGTCACTACCAACATAAAGGTCGGTGGGTCGGTGGATTGGCGGAGTAGTGTGACATGCATTCCTGCTATACTGAAGTATTCCTTTTAATGATCATAATAAAAATTCTGAAAGGCAAAATAACAGCGCTTTTCTTTCGGAATTAAGCGAGCACATAAGGTAAATATGAGAAGAGAGAGGAAGGAGAGTAAAGACTAATAAAAAATTTCCTCTTACATTCCAGCAGCGATTCAACTTGTTCAATGCAAGGCGCTGATTCCACCCAGAAACGTGATGCGAATTGTAAGGATATCCTTGTGGATTGGAAGCTCTGCCTTCTGCTCGAAGTATAATCAACGGAGTGCGCACATCAAACGCTACAGACCAATGTGACAAAATTGTATAATAATTGAAGTGAAGTTTCTTTTTCATCCGATTTTCATTCGGTATGGCTCTCGCTTCATTGCGTTTAATTAGAGAATTATACACAAACTTCAATGGCGACGAAACAGGCATTCCTGCATAAATCTCGATCGATAGATAAGGTTACTATGAATATGATTGCAATGTGTTCAAACACGTTTACCGATTTTGATAATTTTATTTGTAATATAGGTGAGAGCAGTGCCCATTAAAGTTTTATGTGCAGATAACAGAACAACAAAAACGAAGTTAGTATCAGCGGATGGCCGATAATATTATCAGCCTGATTTTGTATGGAATATACATTTTGTTTCAGTCGCAAAAAAAATGTATATATATATTTCAGTTCGAAACTGTTATTCTCGGCATATTATAAATGCGCCGAAATGTAGGCAACTTCGTTTCAAAAATTGTTGGTATCTAGCATTTAAGGTTTCGATACACATACGAATACGCATTCCTTGTGAATTTAGAAAAATTATGGCATTAATTTTTTACTTTGAAGAGGTTATAAATTTAGCTTTTACCTTTTGTATCGAATTAGAATAAAGCAGATTGCTTAAGTGAAAACTCATTTTTATTTGGAAAACTACACAAAATAGAAGCGCATGTTTGAATTATATTATACAAGTACATAGAAAAGCAAGTGCAAGCGGCTTAACCTCAATCTTCGAGAGTAAATTCTCTTAATTTATTTTCTTTTAGAAGCAAATGTTGAGTTACGTCTTGAATTATTACTTTTGCACGAAAATCTAAATATATTAATAAGAAGGCTTTCGGTGCTCATATGCCTCGGGCCACCGCTGTTCACGAATAATTAGCATAATTTCACAAATGTAAGCAATTTTTTTCATAGAAAAGGCAAGGGAGTGCAGAGCAACGCACGAAAAACTAAATACGAAAGTAAATAAGCAAAGGAAAGCATGAAAAGCCTTCTTTTTTGTTTCGAAACATTGAAATGACGTACACGCCCTGCCCGCGGGACTCATTGGCTTAGTGATTGAGGGAATGCTAATGGATCCCTGCCCATTTGTTATGTGTACACTTGCGTCGACATACATGGCTAACGATGCATATATGTATGTATGTATATGTATATATGTTTGTATATTTTCATATATGTATGTAAATATGTATATGTAGGTATACATAGATGTACATATATACACTCATTTATTATCAACTCTTTAGGCGGGGCGGTTCACTTTTTATGTTCGAACATTTTCCATCTCTCGAAATATTTGCTCGGCACATTTTTATTTTCATAGAGAAATGTATTTGCAGAGTTTTTATTTGCGGTTGGCCTAAACAAACTTGCTTATCATCACAAACTAATTAAGCAGCAATAAAAAACACACACGCCATTTCCACTTACCAAAGAGACTGGTACTGACCCATTGTGGATCCCAAGCAGCTTCAACAGGTGAGCGCGCCTGTATATGCGGCTACACGGAGTGTTTCGTCGAATATCGCGATTTCAGCTCATTTCATTTTGTCTTATACAAGTCTTTTGTGTTTCATAGTTGCTTCGTCGGAAAGGCAGCATCACGCTCAGAGTACATATAAATAAATCCTTAATCCATTTTCCACAAACTAAAAGCAGCCATAGATATTTACTAATGTGAGCTTATAGCGAAAATCCGTTTATTTCTAAATTTCCATGGGCTCTTCTAGTTCAATTATTTTGCCAAGCAGCTGAGAAATCGGTTGTCACATAAATTTTCAAGCAATTATTTTTGTTGTTGTTCATTAAAATGTCTTCTGTCACAAATTGTTCTTCTCGCGTTTGCTAGATAAACCGTTGGTTGCTATGGCTCTTAGCATTTCTGTTCGGCATAATTAATTGCGTGAGTGAATTTCGAATCTAATGTTTGCGGGAACTTAACCAATTCACACCGTTCTCAATTTCAGAAACATATTACCGGATAGTTTTGTGTTTCTCACATTTGTTTTTTTTTTTAATTAAAATTAAAATAGTTCCTGTGTTCTCTTTGGCCGTTTTAATAGATATTTTTTGCCCAAACATTTCTCAGACAGCGCGTGGATCGAATAAAGAACTATTATCTTTAATATTTTGAGTTTCAGAAATCGAAAGAGGTTGCTTTTTTTACTGCTCTTGAACAGGGAGCGCAACACATAACTGCTGACAACTGAACTCGCTGCTCACCTTGGAGGTTATTTAAGGGAAAATACCGTTAACGCTTTATAAAGTAAATATATCTAGAATTATTTGCGATTTCTGTTTATAACCCCCAGCACTACTGAGTTCCAAATGGGCTTAGAAAAATATTTTTCAAGCAAATTTCAATTGATTAAAGAGTTTTTTTATCTATAACTATTTTTATGACTTTAATTGAATGATGAAAGTAGGCAAGCGTCATGCATTTCAAATAAATTTGTGATTTGGAAAAAGATTTTGCTTTGCGAAAACTATAAAATTTAAATATAGATTTATAATACCAAAAGTGCCCGAATTTCAGCCAGAAAAGTACCCTCGGACAGTGCATGCCTTGTCTGCAATCTCGGGATTTATTTTGGTTTTTTTTTAATAAATTGAAAAAAAAAATGTGTAAACTTGTGACACTCTATATCCAGTACGTTCTCATCTCTTCTAACTTTCAGGCACAAATTAGTCCACATTTCGTGTCAAATGTCACAGTCAGTTGAACCTCAGCAAACTTATCCTAAACCTCCTACATATTCGAAGAGACCAAGTCACACTCATTTCAATTAAGGCTTTTCTTTTGCCTGTTAGGTCAATTGTGTGCAATTGAGCATTGGCCCCTTGAAACGACGCCATTTTCATTGCAGCTCTTAGTTATAAGCAAATTCAGAATAAGCTTCTTCCTGTAATTACAATTTCAATCAGCTTTTCGTCTGCACTCGGATTTAACGCAATGGCACTCAGCTCCTTTGCCATTTCAAGCTCACTTGCTGCACACTCGCACTCACACTCACGAATATTTATGCGGCAGTGTGTTGGCCATGTACGTGCTGCATGCGATTGTGGCATTAAAAAGCGCACACACAGCGACACTTTAACGCGTGCGTGTGCGTGTGTGAGTGCATAATAAATGCCCTAAAATTTACGTACATGAAAATGCATATTTGTACATTCCACACGCAGTGCGACGATTCCGATTACATTTGCACACATTGCCACTTGATTTGTGCCACACATGCGTGTTCTGTAAATACAATATTGCAACAAATGCCACTGCAACATGTAAAAGGTCATAAAGAATCGGAAAGACTCTAGCTACTGTTCACCATCCTGTGCAGCGGCAGGCGTGCACGGGGAGAGGGCTGCACACGTGAACCCCGGCCGCGTATGCCACTTGCCACATGCCGCATACTTCATCAAATTGCCATACATGCAACAACATCGCCACCGCTGCCAATGCAATTTCACTCCACTTATTTCCGCCACGCAACGCACGAGTCACCACTTCGCCGCGAGGGGAGGCAGAAGGAAAACACGCGAACATTCAATGCAACGCGAATGCATTTTTTAGTGGATTCTTCAAATATTTCTGGTTTCCCGTATTCCTTTAGCCGCTTCAACGCGCGCGTACACGAACACACTTAGCCACAAACGGCGAGCGCACGCACACATGCGCACGCATACATACTTGCTAGATTAATTTGTACTCTACTTTTAACGACTTCGCCGCGTTGTGACTTTGTACCCTTTCACAGTTTACTGCCTCGATAGCAATGTCAACAGCACAACCCAGTAGCCTCGCCGCCACCGTCAACATTCAACATTCAACCGAACTGTCACTACCACTGGCGCTCAAATGTGACTGCTGTGACGAAGTCAAAGACGAGGCCGAGTGAGTTTCATGAAAACGAAAAACAGCACAACTTCTAATATATTCTGTCTCTTTCACTACTCAGCGTCGTCGCCGTCGTCGTCGTCCAACTGCCGCGACATACGTCCGTGCAGTAACGCGTCGAAATCCCTACTAAACGCAAGAATCCGGTGGCGGCACAAAGAACGCTGGCAAGCACAACCGACGCCACGCACGGACACTTGTGGCAGTCGCGCTCGCTTTCGGAGTCGATTTCGGAGTGAACGGCAAATTCTTGCAGTTGCCCGCTCGCGCTGCCCGGCCCTCTAGCTATGCGGCGGGCCTGGGCAAATCAGCTGTCGGTCGCCAGAATCAAGCAAGTGGTTGTCGCCTCTCTGCGGCTCTGAGTGCGCGTCCGTTCAGAGAGCGAACGTGCTCCCCACTTGTTTACGTTTCTCGCTTTTAATGGGGAAGGTGGGTGCTTTTGGGCCACACTGTCTGTCTCTGTGTTACTGGGGCGCTCATGCGATGGCACACATTCGTGCTCATGTGTGTCTATGCCCTTGCGTCTTCAGACCTGGATGTCCATAAACATTCATCTATACGGTTAAGTACGCATATGTTAGTATTTATGGTCGCACAGTGGGTCAAATGTTAGGAAAATGTTGTATTTGTATATACATTTGTGCTTTAAAATTTAAATAGCTGTTAATTAGGTAAATATCGGAAGGCTCTGAACGGCGTATATTGAATTTACAACGAAGTCTGTACCACCCAGGAGAACATGTCGAAGATTTATAGAATATATATATATAGTATACATAACCGATCAGGGTGATGAACTAAGACAATGCAACCATGCCAGTTTTCCTGAATATACACGAACTAGTTCCACAGTTTTTGAAATCTCAATCTGAAAGTCATTGCAAATGACTTTCTCTTCCCAGCTGCTACGCCTTACAAACTGTGCGATGAAAACCATTTTCATTTTACGAGATATCTTCACGAAATTTGGCACAGGTTGTTATCCAAAACAACGCTACGATATCCGAACAAAGTTTTCAGACTTTTTTGCTTTACCTAAACTCTCACTTAAATAAATATGACACCAGCTTACAACCGATGAGCGTATTAGCAGCAAAGTGTACCATTCATATCACCAACTTTCGGAAGACATACCAAATATAGTTCACCACTCTGTGAACCAATTAGAACCAATAATAAAAAAATTGTATTGGCTCTTAATGTGTAAATAATTTATTCCAAATGCCTTGACAGTAATATTACTGTACCAAAATGACAACAAAGTCCTGCATTAGGCCACCTTTGAGAGCCGTTGCTTTTCTATAAGAAGCTTTATCGGGAAATACATAAAAAGGAATATGTATTTGTAAATGAATAGTTAAGCCCCAGTCAAATGAAACTTAATGGAAAGTTGTTAGCTTATTAAACACTATTATTTTCTGTTACTCAAGTTGTGCGCTGGGGCGTATGAGTTATATGCCGACTGGCATTGGTAGTTAGTTCTAACGAAGTAACGTTCGCTTGTATGCGTATGTGTGAGTGCTTATGTGCGTAAATGGTCTGCGGCGGTGTTGCCGTCAATCAAATCAAATTAATTGAACTTGAACAATTGCTTTTCTACTTTGCTACTTCGAAAACGCAAGTGAGGCTTGCGTTGATGTGTGCGAGGAATAATGGAGACTATAAGTTGGTTGTGGACACTATAATTTAGTGGCTATTAAAAAAGAAATACAACTTTATGTTGAGGCAGATCCCTCGCCACTTCATTCCTGGTTTTTATGCATACAGCACTGACTTCGTAGGCGATTTCGAAAATATTTTTGAGCAGAACTAGTCCATTACAGGATCGATACTCAAACAAAGCGGAATTAAATATTTTTAAAATATTTCTTTATGAAATTTCAGCAAAAAAATCAAAGAAACATTTGTAAATACTGAATTATATTGTTCACCAAGTATTTTTAATTTCTTTATTTTTTTGGGAATTCCAATGTATTGAAATAGTTTGAATTGCTTTCTTTTAATACACTTTTTTATCACATGAGAAATATGAATTTCCTCAATTTCCAATAAATCGCACATTTTTTGAAATTGACCAATTTGAGCGAATTATTTGCAACCAATAAGAAGCGACTGCAGCTAATGCTCTTGCTGGCGCAACAATTGCATTTCCGTTCAACAGCAGAGCGCCAAAACGATCTGTGTCACCCCTTTGGTGGCATTTTATTTGTTCGCTTGGACATTGATATCAGCATGATATATTAGCATTGAGGTCGGAAGTCGATTTGTTGCATTTAAAATGCAAATGCCCATCCGCAAAGGCCGACAAGGCAATGGGGCACAGTTGGTTGCACAAGACAATCGGTCTCCCGTGTGTGGACTACGCTGCGTATACGTTACTAGCAGCTCAATACCGCAATACCTGCTGTGGACACTGACAGTGTCGACTTTAAATGGATGAATTGAGCGTTGATTGCATTCATTTGCATATTTAAACACTCTTCTGGTGGCGCTGGTGAATTCTCAGCACAAGCCAACTGGGGCTTCCATATTGCTTGTCCATTAATGGACATATTGGGCAATTTACAAATAAATTAATAGTCAACTTTTGTGAATGTCTCAAGGGCACGTGTAGGTATAGTTATGTATATGAAAAATCGATATAGGTATATATTCGGTAGTCGAAAAGTCGAGAAAAGTGTTGTTAGCCAAAACGTTTCCCTACGCAACACCATCCTTCATAGTCACAAAATTACCTTCTTGGAAAAAAGCAAAACTCTATTTGACTTCAGTTTCATTAACCGTAAACTTCGAACTTTGTTTACGACATAAAATACATACATATTTACACATACGTATGTGATCGAAAAGTTCGTTGTTCGTGCGACCTAATAGTTTCCTCTCCATTCACTGCCATAGCCTCGATCGATGCCATTTGTGCTTGTAGGAATTCTTACGCACCAACTGAAACACATACATACATATATCGTTTCCTACTGCCTTATGATAAAATTATGAGCTGTCATGATGTCGTAATTATTACACACACACACCAACACAGGTGTGTAAGTTCGGCAAAGCGTTTGCAACGACCCCTGAACATTTTCATAACCGTCCTCGATAATGAGGCATATAAGTATTCTCATTAATGTTTCGGTAAACACATGCATACATGCATGTATGCATATCATAGCGCTTCTATATATACAGGTATAGTCGTGCGTACATCTGTATGTGCAGATGCGAGTTTTCACGTGAGAAGTAATGTGAAAAGTTCCATGAAAACGGAAATGACTGAAGACACACATTTTTCGGTAATGTGTGCATGAGTAAGTATGCGTAAGTACATGTGTTAGTCAGTTTCGTGCCACAGACGGAGACGGAGACTTATTTTGACGTGTGCGTTATTAATGATGGCGGCATAAGTGTTGAGCGATGAACTTAAAGACCAAAAAGCCAAGCCATTGGGACAGCTACGAACTCAAAATCGAGAAGTCGGAAACCCTCTAGATCGATATTTTGATGCGTGTGTCGTTTCCTTGAAACAAGAGGTCGTAATATTTAATGGAATTTATTGAAAAATAAAATTAATCTATTTTTTTACTTTTATGATCGGAAAAAGTATTTTAGACTTCCTGGAGTTGGTTTACTGAATGCTTATGATGATTATATTAAAAAAGAACTAAATCTGGCCAAACCGCTACTAATCTGTCGACAGCTGATTTGACGAGAAAATTTTCTAACGACTTCCGCTCTTTTAATATCTGTCGTGCTCTTTTACTGGGAGGATATTGTAGCATTGTAATCTTCCAGGATCCTCTCGCAGTTATTTGGTGATGATTTAACTGTTTGAGGAACCTAATATTCACTGATATTCAGAAGAAAAGCCAAGATTATTTCACCAGAATGAACATTCCAGTCGAGGATTTGTAAAATTTTTATGAATTTTCTCACATTTAATGAGTAATGTTTTGTGGCGAATGGTTTTTCTATTCACCGCGGTAAATTCATAAATATACAAGTATAATAGAGTGCATGTGTCTACTGAATATAGGGCGCCCTTATTGGTGAGGTCATGCGTCAGTACCAACGTCGCTCAAGAGTAAATCAACTGAACTGTTGCCTTCATTAATTTTCAACCGAGGCTCATATCTGCGCTTGCTTCGTTCAATGTTGCCTGCGAGCAGAGCAAGGTGACACAAGCGCGCGGTGAGGCGACAGTTCTGACAGCCAAATTGCTGAACTCATTCACTGGCGACACCCCCAAGCAACGTTTCATCCAATTCATTGCCCGCGAAGCTGCCATAATGCGAAGCATATCTTTGAATGCTTTCAGGTATGAAAGCAGAACACGACACATGAACAAGCTCGCTTACGAGCCACAGATGTCGTAATTATGCAGCACAGTGTTCGCAGGCGCTGAGGTCATTGACAATGCCGCAACACACTTACCCACTTATCCAGTGAATGGCGCTACACATTATTCCGGTTGGCAAAAGTTATGTTTCTCGTGTCTACAGCGACGCATGATCCTGCCACAAAGCAACTCAGCAGACATACGCTTCCCCCACTATCATCAAAGCAGATATGTGCTTCGAGAGTGAGGAGCTGCAGCAACTGAAGCACTTAGTTGAGTGCAGCGCATGCGTTTAGGAATTCATACATCCGTAAATATAGGTGAATATGCTCGAAACGTGTTTATGTCTGAGCCAGCATTACCAACTTCGTCTATCAGCGCACGTCATCAGACATTATCAGACCACGTTGGCTGTCCCCTTGGGATTTCTGGAATCTTGGGATTACGAGTAATCTAAGAGATATCACTAAAATGTTCCGCCAGGATTCTTCAATAACCAAACGTCGAGACAGATTTCCCTCCCCACGACAGTTAAATGAAAGTCACCGGAACGAACGCGGGCTGTCAATTCGGCAACATTCATCGAAATTACTTCAGGTATGTTTTCTGTCACTACAACAAGAAGAGCAACAAATTTAATTTAGCAAACTTCGCACGAAGGTGCCACAGTTTAAATTTTTTAGGGTTGAACTTTTATCATTTTTCGTTTTCGCTTTCTTTTATCAATCCACTGACCCACATATAATGCCCCTCTGATGTGAAAATAGTTCGCATATGTGCAATTTTCCTCCTTCACTCTTACTCTCATGGCCGCTTTACCACACGCTGTTATGTTCGCCTTTTTTCAACGCCGAAATGCCGAAAATTGCCATCACAATAAATATTGATGTTGAAACCAAAGTTTTATTTGCCAATTTTCTCACGCCCGAGACAACCGATTACCGTTAAGGAATGTCGACGATTTCGTGAGGAATGCGCTGGCGTGGGAAAGCAAGCTGAGACTGACGAGCACTTGAGCCAACAAACCAAATACACGCACACACACTAGCAGCTGCTACAATAAGCGTAAGTCACGAGGGTTAAGGAACTGAACCGCAGGCAGCAAAGGTTTATGAATTTGCGCGACTGGATTGGAATGTGTTGACGTTGTTAAATGCTTAGTAAATTATTTACTTTGCCCACAATGCGACGGAAGCGTACCGCTGCTCCAGCCGCTTATTCATCGCTATCCAGATATATGCATCCACACATACCTCTTCGATGGCTAGTGCTTCTTGCTACGTGCCCGGCATGAGAAACTGGCAAGAGCAAGCCAGTGAAGGCGTTAGTAATAAATGGACAAAGAGGGCTGTTTTCCGGTAATTACTGCTGTCGTTGCACCAGTGAAGTGGCTCACGCGAGTGTGTGTGTGAAATGTCAGCATCCAATGACTGCCAGTTTGCTACGGTATGGTAAGGTCCAGCCCAAGAAGTTCACACGAATGTAGCTGCCTCGATAACACACCGAGCGCTCTGCCTAAGCAAACATGCCTTACGTATTCAATACACGCTCGCAAACTCACACAATTGCCACGTCATAAGATGCTACGGTGCTTTTATCGCTTCATTACAGCCAGACAAGAAGCTTTTCGGAGTTGACTGACGCAGTTTACTTAGCACTAGATTGCTTTGCTTTGTCGGCTTTCGACTATTTCACTGCTTGAAAGCTTGACAAGCTGCTAATTCATCCGCTGATATTGGAGTAACCAATCTGCGATTTCCATCGGCAGCCAGTGCTCTTTTTATACGAATTTGTAATGTATTGGTGGCCTTAACCCTGCTTTAATCACTCTAGCGCTTAAGTTAGCTGAGTTTCTTAGAACTTAATTCCAGCTTTTATGGCGCCATTAGTGATTGATTTCAGAGAACAATAATAATTATTTCTCAGAAATGTAAACCTACTATATATTGAGACATACTTTAATAAGAAACAATTCAAATAATTAAATTTTGGTTAATGAAAGGGCTTTCGTTTCGCTTGGAAGTAAATGTACATGACAAAGGCTGAAACTCAAAGGGTAAATGCATTTGTGCATACGAAATTGAGTTTGAGCAAAATTATGCAAATTCTTGTGGCAAACAAATCGAATTAGGGTGGCAACTTGCGTTGTTGGCGAAGTAACTCATACGCCCGGGTGCAGCAGCGCAACAGTGCTGTTCGCGGGTATGCTTGCTGTTCGAACGAAAGTCCGCAAATTTAATATAAAAAACTTACCGCAAATAATGCTATGAGCGATCGCTGCAATATACTATATACACTATACACACATATATATTCTACTTGGAGTTTTTGGTCACTTTTATTTACACTTCTCAACTATATGCATATTTAATGCGCGAGCTGCGATTATCTCCTTGCATTAACTTTTCCCCTTCAACGCCTCTGGTTGCTGCCGCTGCATAAATTCATGCATAATTTACTCAACTAATTTATCTGCTCAACCTCATTTGAGAAGCAAGCGCGTCCATGCAACAAAGTGGCCGGAACCCCCTCCCTTTGCTAATCAAATATGCACCCTCCTCTCACGCCTGATGGGCACCGCTCACACTCGCTGTTGCGCGCTGGTTTCTGTCTTGTTTACTGAGCTTTGTATTAGAGCTCATGAAGAGCCTTTAAATGCCTCGCCTTGGCGCTGGCTGGGAAATAAAGTGTGATTTTACTTAAAAAGGTTATTAGAATAGCTGTAATTCCTCTTCATGAAAAATAACCCACAGCAATCCGTTTGTAGTGAGAAATTGTATGTGTCCGAGTTTTATCTTTTAATTTCGCCTTAAGTCGTCTAAATATAATGAAATATTTAAAAAGCGAAATGCATCATGAAATTGTTGAGTTGTTGAAAACACCCAGTGATTCGCCTCAACATTTGCATTTCACTCACAGTTGCTCATAATAACTTCCGTTTCAGACACAACTTCGCACCAACACGACCAAAAAGCACAAATATATAAATTCAGCGCACACATACATACAAACATAATCCACCTTAAAACTGCCAGTGACTATTTGCAAATAATTTTTCGAGCCACGCCACAAAACAAGCCAGAAAATGCGTGTTTGAATGTTAGCAGAGTTTGTATGTACTACGAGTATATATATGTGTGTGTATGTGTAATGCGAACAAACCAAATTAATAGAACTTAATTGCTGGGTTTGTATTAATGGTTTTTAAATTGCGAACAGAACGAAAATCATTAAAACTACACACTAATGACACAGCGACTTAATAACGGTTATTCATTCAGCAGAATTCTGCTAAAAGTGGAAAAAAGTTTCCAAAGCTTTTGCGATGTCATCAAAATTCCGATTTCTTCCAAACAACTGACGAATGTGTTTGAAATAATTGAAGCCTCAGAACTGAGTAACCCTTTTTAAATTGAAATATATTAAATTTCAGTAAACGAACTTTGCAGCCGCCAAGTTGAATTTGCCACGCGTAAACAATTGAACACGGCTGTCATTTTTCGTCAATAAAAAACACATAATTCGCGAGATCTGCAAAAATCAATAAAAGCACTGCGATTGTGCACGTGACATGCAAACAGATTGCATCCAGTTCGGTTCGCGAGATTTCAAAATATTCGCACATCTTGCCTTCTATGATTAATGAGTTATCGTTTTTATTTGGAGTTCTCTATTCTCTTCCTCTAAGTTATTGCTGCTTCGTTCGGCTGAAGCTGAATGCCGAAGCGGGTGCACGTGGACGTGACAGCAAATGCTCACTACGATGAAATTATATATTTACCATAAGTTTTGTTATATATGTATGTATGCATATGTTATTTCGATTTAAAAGGATGCTCAAGGTATGCGATATATTCAAGCATCACCCATTCCCAAACGATAGTTTTACCAGCGTACACCCTTCGAGGGCGCTGATGTCACAAAGTCGGAAAATATTGTTTTAATTTCCATTAAGCACAATTTGTATAATAAAATCACTCATTGTAACCAATATTTGCGGTATCAAGTCACCGAGATGGTCATTAATCATGTCAGTGGAGCCAGAGAAAGCTGTGAATGGCTTTTATAAATTTTTAGAGCCAAATCACATATTCATAATTCCCTTAATATATGGTATTAAATTACCGGGAGGACGAATGTAGGGTCAGAAATTTTTTAAACAGTGTTGACATACTTTTATTGATGCCTGGGTGATTGAAAGTTGAAATAAACCATTGAAACTCAAATTGTGTTTTTTGAAAGGGCAGGTGTGGATGTAGATGTTTAGCCCCTTCGTTATTCTTCAGCAGTTCTTAAAATGAGATTATTTCACCAGTTGCTGATAGTTTTATAAAGGTGAGGCGTTTTCGCTTTTCACTGAGGGCTAAGTTTCGATGCCCTTCTAAATGTATATTCTTGCAATAGTTCCGCAGAGTCATTAATAACCTTTTTGTTCTTCTTTACTGGCATAGACACCGCTTACGAGCCAACTTAACAACAACGTTCCAGTCGCCAATTCAAGATCCCATGTGCAACCACCACTTGATCTCTATAACGGAGTTGAGGTCTTCCTCTTCCTGTGCTTCCCCGGCGGGTACTGCGTTGGAGTGTATTCATCCATTCGTACGACATGACTTAGTCAGCGCAGCCGCTGTCCCTTGATTCGCTGAACTATCGTATATTTTCATACTGAACCTTTGTCTCGAACACTCCTAAAGCCGACTCATCAGATGATGTCATTGTCAATACCTCCGCACCATATGGCAGGACGAGAATGATGAAGGGTATCTGGATTCGGCACGTGGTGAAAATCTGGGCGATAGTAGATTTTCCAAGTCTAAAGATACACTGATAAGGTCTAATCGGTTTGTTGGTGGAGGGCTTCAATCTCTCGATACAACCTTATTATTGGCGAAGATTGTGGGGATCCCCTGTTTGAGAATTGAGCAAAGCATTTCGTCGGCCATGCTTTCATTAATTATTTATTTAATAACCACGAATTTAATTTCTGAAATAGAAATTTCCGCAGAACGTCGCAAGCGATTTGTTTTAGCAGTAATTTGCTTTCACTTTCTAAAATAATTGCAGACATTGCAGTAAAATTTAATTTAATAATAATTGCACTCTCATAAAACTAAAATGTTGACTAATTTGACGCGCAGTCACACACCCTCACACACACACTCACTCGCACACACACATGGGCGGGCCATCAGAAAGTGCGCAAAACAATTAAATTAAATTTTCCAGAGCAACTAAAAGCGAGCGACGACAACAAGCCGACAGCCCACGGAGCGGAGCGGAGCTCTTGAAAATAAGTACAGTCGGCGGTGCAAGTGGTGATATGAGCATGCACAACAACAAGAGCAACAACATACTTGCGACGTGAGTTCGCCTTAAAAGTACGCAGAAAATTCAAAAAATAACACAACAAAAATAAAGCAAAAACAAAACACGCAAAGTGCAAGTGTTTCGATTGTTTTTGCAGCTTCCGCAACAACAACAGCATGACGCATTATTAAAGACTACAGATTTGTTGCTTCTGCTGTTGTTGCATTGTTAATGTCGCCGTTATTGCCGCCATAATTACATCGCAAACACACCAACTGCTCGCAGACCCCTTTGCAACAACAACACGACGGAGGGCAGCGCCGGTTAACTCACTTGTTAAACACCACAATTTAGCTCCCGCCTTCGTTGCTTACAGCTACAAAGCTACAGTTGTACAGTTAGTGCGCTGTGTTGCTGCGATGTCAGCGTAAGAAAGTACCAAACACCTGCAGTACCGTTACACTGTAGCGAAAACGGGCGAATGCAATAGGAAAGAAGTTGCCACAGTGAATGACATTCGGAGATATTTTTAGAGCAGAACAGTCGAGCTAATATTTTGGTATTACGCAGAATTTACAAGACGACATCAAGGACATCTTTTTCGACACCCGTGGCTTCTTTGAGGCCAACTTCAATCGTAAAAGCAATGCAAATCTATAGAGAACACAGCAATTCGGAAAAGCAATTGGTTTACATTGCCTATTTTTTCCTTTTGGAAAATATTCATTAGAGTTTCAGTTTTCAAAACCTCCAAAACCATCTTACCCACTGTTAAGAGCGCTATGTTGAGATGGCTGTGAGGTATATCAATTCGCTTGTTCACTTGCAAACTGCAAGTCGTGTCTCAGCGTCAGCGCAACAAAGTGAACGGCCACGCAACGCTGATTGCCATGTCGCCATAGTGGCCGGTTAGTTGAGCGAGCGAGCATTTGTCCGCACAGAGCAAGCAGCCAACCAGCCAAGCATGCGGGTCAAGTGACAAAGGACGAGAGATGACCACAGGCGTAAAAGCGGGCGGTGAGCAAACAGTGTTGAATAGACAAGGGAAGACAGGTGCTTGAGAAAATCACACAGCCAGTGGTGATAGTGATGCGTCGCTGAACCAACAACGACAATTTATGAAGGCCACTTCTTCGCAGGTCCTTGATATATCACAACACCTCTGCTTGTTCTTCGGAAAAGGTTATTTTTGGCGCTAGTTGAGTTAATGATAATGAATGGTTTCGTCGTTGTCGCCTGTAAACTTTCCCGCGAACACCTAGCTGGATGTAAGTTGTAAAGCGTCTCATCAGGATGTATGTGCGAATATTAGGAAGGTATGAAAGTAGAATTAGAAACAATCGTACCACTGACTAAGAACGTGTAACTGTATTTGCTTAACTGGAACGAATGAGCTTTCGTGGACTAGGCTCTGCAACTTAATGCTTGTGGTAGACCCCGACAGGCAGTGACGGATCTTGGTATCTTTGAAATTGGATCTCCAAAGTTTAGAGCTCTAGGTTCGACAACTTAATCCTTGCGGATCTCCGAAATTTAGATTTCCAGATATTTCACCCTCAATTAACTTACCTCGCAATCATTCGCCCCGAACTAATGCACTTGACAAGCAACACAGACTCGCGTGTTAATATCTAACTCGTTTCTAACATCATTTCTCTGTCACGTATTTTACAGCTTTTGAAAAGTTCAAATATTTGTATGCAATTAAGACGCAAAGTTTAAAGCTCCTTAATGCAACACTACTTTTGACATTAAACTGAGTTAACAACATACGAAGTTTGTAATGTCATCGCCTATATTGGAGTGGAAGAGAAGAAAGTTGCATCCTGTGGCAGCATGTCCAAGCGGACTTAATGCGCAGTGATGGCTTAATAACAGTATAACAGTATATTACACTGCATGTGTTATACAATAGTAATGGTAGGGAATAATAACGGATTCCCACACAATTACTTATGTTTTATCTAATTAACAGTTAAGCAGCAGTTTGATAATCCCCAGCATGCATAAATAGATGTGGGCTGTGATTACTTCGGCAAGTCATTAACGATGGCATTGAAATGCAAATTCACTCTGGATTGGAAACCGGAGCCGAGTGAAGCCAGAATGAGATAATTACGATGCTGCCGTTATTGCTGCATGTGTATGTGATGTGTGTCTATTGGTCGAAACATTTGTGTTGATGTCACGAGCATCACAGTAAAGATAAATAATATGCCAACAGCCCGGATTTACCCGGATTTTATCCGCCCAAGAGCTGTTACTTCGGAGATCTAACCCCGTTTAGATCGGTAAGTCTTAATTTAAGCTTGTTGTCACTGGAGGAACGCTTTGCAGCAGGGTTGTTCTGTGTCCTCCTGACTCGTGCTGGCATTGAGTGCAACCTTTTTGCCTTTGCGCCAAAAGACTCCATCTAAACTCCACCTCGGTCAGGTGTAATACTTGCAATGGATAGAGCTTAAGGCCTACTCAGGTCTTTAGAAACACAGAGAGTGGACCACAAGTTACGAGTTCTCATGTTGCCAACGCACTACCGCGACCTTAGCCTCTACGGCTGTGCAATCTTCACATAATTCGCGCACTACACCACCCCTCCACCAGAGTGGCCAGCAGAGGACCCCACAGTCTACAGGAGCTCACATAGGCAACATGACCCTCATTCCTGGTGGGGGCTTTCGCAGAAATCATTTGTATATTCGCTTGGTTTATTAATAGTATCGCTGGCTGCATTTGGTAAATGATTTTGGCAAGATTCTAGATCCAAATATAAAATAAAGAAAATTTTTATTTTTGTCCAAAGAGCTTTTCGATTCCTCCTACCTGTAACTCCCACACCCCTTGCACATATAATTTTCGGTAAACGTTTCTCTAATAGCTGTTCTATTGCCAGCTAAATTACACACCACTCGTTACCCTATCCTTGTGAGAACTTTCTATGAAACTTAGTTCAGTATTTGCTTTCGCTCGCTTTGATTGGCAGATATACATATACATACATATATATCTTGTTGATCTTGTTGGAGGTTTAAACTTTCCGATATGTTGACTTGGTAAACGGATATGAGTGTGTGCATTGAGTCACGCGCAAGTTTGGGATTCCAACTTAAATAATTTCTGCACACACACACATGAATATCTGCAGTTGTGTACGTATGCCACACGTAAGTTTTTGTATGTAAATAACCTGCGATGTTTTCTGTGGTTGACCGAATGTGATATAATAGACTTGCCAAGGTAAATATTTACTTAACCAACAGCAGATAAACAATAACAATGTCAAAATAATAAAAACTCACTCTGGCCTAAACAAACAGTTAAAAGAAAATTCCGTTATGGCTCCTAGCAGACATCAAAGAATAACCTAGCGAATAAACAACAGAGAAACGAGGTCCAACTTTCCAACAATATTCTCACTATATAGGTTTGATTCCGTGTTTTAGTGAGCAGCAAGTTGTTGGATTAGTGAATCGATGTGCACATATTTTAATTTTTATAACTACTGAAAACTGGTTCTTTTTGGACCACTTCATTTGTAGTTTACAACCAAAAGATTTTCTTCACTTCAGGGTTTACTTACGTAGGAGCAATCATTTGTGCGTATATACTTGTATATGTAATAAGCAGAACGGATATTTATGTATGTGTACAAAAAAGTGCTTATAGTATGAAAAAATAACCAAAAATTTGCATTCAAATATGCAAAATAAAAACCAAATCTTCAAATATGGTACGTATATTAAATGCATTTTTATTCTTTTTTTCTTCTTAAATCTATAAATAAATCACAAGTACATTATCTTTTATAATTAATACTCAAATATTTAGTTCTTTTCGAAGGTTATTACGGTTAAATATGATTGCATATACGGAGAAACTTCGCTCGACATCTGCAGATGACACGGAGCAGTATGAAAAGAGAGTCAACTCCATTAGAGAAAGTTTTTCAAGTTTGAATCTGTGGCTGTTATACCTTGTTGCAAACTATCATTTATTTCGTTGTTTCGTAATTTCTTCCGAGAATGACACTCATACTTTTCAAAATATGCTTTTTTTCTAAAGTAGATATCGAGGCTCGTACTTCTTCGACAAGGCGAATAGATCTAGCATTGCTAACTGACAATGGGATCCCCTGCCAAGATTACGCGGACGACATTCTAATTATAGCCAGATGTAAATTCGAGGACACTCTCTGTGACCTACTACAAAGCGGTTTAAACTGCAAAAGGGTGGTGTAGTGGGGTTGAGTTGAACATTCACACCTCTAACACACTATACTAATATCTGAACAGAACACCTGCTAATCTACTGCACAGCAGTCTGTAGACGCAGGCTTAAGGCCCTTCGCTGGCACCCAGCAGAATATTGGACTTTGTCATTATGCTGGAGCTATGTGAGTCTTTGTGATTTGGGAGAGTGCACAATAGACCTAAAGTCGTGGTGCAATCCTACTGTAATAATCTAATCTAATCTTGGTCAAAGTAAGAGGTGATACATTGAATAAATAACTTTTGGTTTGTTCATGTAAATCGCTCGTAAATACTTTGAATTCATTCATTCATTCAATCATTTGCAGCACTTAAATCACTATTACGAATTGATTATATTATGTGGTTATGTGTATGTGTGTATGTGCAGTATATGCGTGCAACTGTGAGAAGTAATTTATTTGCTGTGAATTATAGGAATTCTCCTTAAATACTAATTGAGCTTAGTCAAATATTTTCATATGTCGCGACAGCTAGTTTCCATAACAATGTACATACATGCATACATACATATGTACATATCGGAGCACATACGCACAGGTATGTATTATTTATGTCACGTTCAATGACTGCCAGATTACTTAATTAATTACAAAATTGGCCGGGTCAACGGCAAATGTAGCCAATTTGGCAGCAATTATGATATTCATGCAGCGTGCGCACAACACAACAACAACAAGAGGCCACAACAGACAGAGAAAATGGGATAATCGCAGACATGGTACTCGCAGCACACGCACACCGTTACAAAAGCACACGCACGCTCGTTCACACGATAATGTGAATGTGTGTGCATGTGTGTGTATGCGTGCGGCATATAACTTAATTTAAATGTTAATTAATTGTGACAGCCGCAGGAATATTAATTATCATAGAACAAGAAGAAAATGCAAATAAAAATTTAAGCTTTCACTTTCGCTGATAAAAAAGCCGTTCAATTCAGGGATTTCACTTCCAAGCGGGTTTTAAAAACAATTCGCAACCACCATCTGTTTAAAAGGACAATAGAATGTTTTTTGCACTTTGTCTTCCCCTTTTTGCAGAGAAAATATACAATAACTTACCAGGGTTGGCGCAATTCTGGTTCAAGAACAAAAGTATTTCTGATCTAAAGAAAAGTATACTTTTAGGCTCTCCCCACATTGAACTGATTAAAAGGAAAATTTATTTATCTTACTACAAGTAGAAGCAATTCTCCTATAAAGTTTCAAATTCTTGATGTGGCAGATTAGCACTCTCCGTGAAATTTAAGTCCATCCCGAACAGTCGCTGCGCAAAAAAATTAATCTCCGCATAAATAGTTAGCATTTTATGAGATATGAAAGTATGAAATAAAGCTCCACTAGTCTTACCATTCAAACTCTTCTAACGAAGCCTTAACTGCACTTGGAAATCAGAAACAACGCGGTAGCCCACGTGAGTTCAGGTGAGAGCATATGCCAAAGCCGATGTAAGGCGATAAACAACATGCTCTTTTATGTTGTAACAATGAATGAAATATGTTTGTACATATGTGTGCATGTACATATGTGCACAATCATCTATTTATGAGCCCGAAAAATGGCCATATAAGTATGAACATGCGAGCATAAAAATTTGACTGCGGCGGAAGCGTGCCCATGAAGGGCCAGAGAGGGTGGCAAAAATATTAAGTTGCTAACAGCGACGTAAGTTAGTCGTTCAATCGCACAAGCGAACTCATGTAAATAAAGTATATCATTGCTTGCGTTTTCGTAAAGTGAATGGTATAGCGGCATGTAGGTGTTATAGATATACAGTTGCGGGCCAAAAATTTTAGGCAGCTAACAAATGAGAGAGTGGAGTAGACGGTTATATTCGTTTCAATGAAAAGTGGCAACGCCTCATTGACATTTCAGTAAGTGTGGATAGCGGAAACAAAAAAAACATTCACACTCCATTTGTACGAGTAGCATGACTTCCAAATGTTCCCACAACCCAATAAAGTGGGGAGTTTCTAGTGGGAGCAATATCTTTTAGGACCTTGAATGTCTAAATATATAGTCTCACCACCCATTGGACTTGAAAATAAAAGCATAGTTGCAAATGTAATGATAGTTATTGGAGTGTAAATGAGTTACTAGTTACTATTTGTTTACCCAACAGTGTGCCTGTAATGTGAGCATCCTCCCTTCGTAACAATTGGAAACACAGGCGACACAAATGAAATATTTCTGAAGAATACTCTACAAAATACGGCTGCATATGTATATTTTGGTAAGGTAACAGACGCAATATGTGAATTAAAGTCCCCTCACGATTCTCATATACAATATGTGTTTAGAGACTTATATGTTTTGGGTATAACATGTAGGTATATACAATATTTGCGTACCGAAGTAAACGAGAGAATGCGAACTAACTAACTTAACAGATAAATAACTAAAGTCATTATATTTATTATGCGGGAGAGTGGGTAATGGCAGACCAAATTTACATATTTCTAGCATTAAACTATAACATATAGAAAAGCAGAAGTATGAAAATGGGAGATAAGGGTAGTAATGACTCGATTTTAACTATTTTCGGCATTACTACATACTTTTATCAAAAAAAAGCTCTCAGAGTTTTATTAAGGAACCCCACATACCATGACCAATATATAAAAATTAAATTATGTAGGGTGGGCCATATAAAATTTTAAATTTAAAGATAGGGCGGAAAAGATTGAGTGTAGCGTTTGCTGTATGGCACGTAGCGCCGTACTGCTGGAACCAAATGTTGTCCAAGTCTTCCTCTTCAATTTGCTTGAAGAAAAATTCTGTTAACATTGCGCGATATCGCTCATTGATGGTTACGGCGGTTCCTTCTTCATTTTCGAAGAAAAATGGGCCGATGATTCCACCAGACCAAAATCCGACACCATACAGTGATTCGTGCTGGGTGCATTGGCTTCTCGACGATTACGTGCGGGTTTTCTGTGCCCCAAATGCGACAATTCTGCTTGTTAACGTAACCATCGAGGTGGAAATGAGCCTCGTCCGAAAAGATGATTTTTCGGTAAAATTTACCATCCTCGGTCAAACGATCTTCTGTCCAATCTGCGAACTAAGACTTTTTCTAGTGAATAGCGACATACAGCTGCCATACAAGCTGAACGATCAGACTCAACTTCTCGTATAGAAAACTTTCACATTTGACGTGGTATCTTCACATGACACATCTTGACATGCATTACTGCTTAAGGTAATAATATCTCCGAAAGAATTGTTCAGATCAGATTACTCTAGCGTATAGCTTCCATAAAAACTGAACACATAGTTACTAAAAGAAATGCACCTATGAAGGGTATATTAGTTTTGTTGCAGCCGAAGTTAACGGTTTTTCTTGATTTTATATGGAGACTTGAACAGTTTTTGACATTTTGTAGACTTGAGATGGCATAACTTAAAGGCACTATTTGAGGAAAGTTTTATCCCAAAAGGGATTATATTACGCCTATCTATAATACTTTTCTCCTGATTTCTCCTAGGAATACGCGTACAAGTTTTCACAAAAATAACTTAGACTGACGGACGGATCAGCCAGTCAACCGGATTTTCACTCTCTCGTCATATTTCATATATACATAACACAAAATAGACACAACAGTGGTCGAAATTTTTAAGAAAAGGTTAGCCAATTTTCGTAGCTTGAAGGCAAGTAAGCTCAGTTTAGAACTGTTTAGAACAGATCGCCAGTCCTACAAAGCTTAAGAAATTTTGTCTTAAAGTCATGGCTCTATAAGATCCGATTGTTACAGCATCAAAGTTAGATGATATATTCGACATGGCCCAATTCAAGGCTACATTAAGCAAAAATTAAATAACCTAAATAAATAATTTTTTTTTCTGATCGAAACTCCACAATTTTCCACCACCTTGCCCAACTGGGTACTGAAGTTAAATATGTACATATAAATATTGTATGTGAGTTAATAAGGCAAACATGTGGGAAAGTTACAGCCAAAATGTCGTTGACGTGAAGTTAAGGTGGCAGGACACAGCAGGAGCAACTTTGATTTATGAGGAAACAAACAAACAGCCGTACAGGAGGCATCAAATAACGATAGAAGAAGTATAAATCAGTTGCACAAAAGAAAGTCCAAAAAAATCAGTATGAGCTGCTTGGGGGAGAAAAGCAATATTGAACTCTCTTTGGGCAAGACAACGTAGGCGCGTGACATATCGATTTGAAAACTACATAAAAGCACTATATAGGAGAGTATGAATGATTGTGCCAAATCAAATAAAAAGTGTGCAACGATTTGTAAACACAAGCTGCGACTCTTGACTGAAAGCAACGAATTCCTTAAGGATTTATGGCTGAAACTGACATGCCTGCCACCTTTCGGAGATATTAAACCTTTTGATTACATCTGTTCGAGCTAAACTTCAGCCGATTGTTGAAACTTTTGATATTTACCGTTGATATGACACGAAGTTGTCCTAAACAAATATTGATGGATTAATGGCCAAATTGAGTGTAAGCAAAGGTGATGCCTGAGGGGAAAATATTGAAGTGTGTTGTAGTAATTGTATTTCGATTGAGTGGGAGATGTTATGGAGTGCGTGTTTACTACACGGAGGATTGTTGACGCAAATCGTAACGGAGGCGTTTTCTGCATATTCTCTTCTATGTGAACTGGGGGTCCAGAGTTCACTATGAAAATAATTCCAAATGTCAACCAGCGAGTGCTGCGATTTATGACTGTTTAAACAGAAAATGATTCAATTCCTTATAACTCGCAATATTCACATGTACAAACACACACAAGGGTGTAGAGCACATTTGCTACACCACTTGTTTGCCAAGAGACGATAAGCATACTTTGCTCTCTGCCTCTGCTTCGCTTAGATACCCTTCACCACAATGTGTTGACCAATTGACCAGTATCCTCGTACTGTTTGTTTTGCTTTCTTCATTCGGTTGTCACACTCCAACAATTCTATTTGCTCAGTGCACCTCTGCTGCTCTCATCCCTGTTTTTCTCGTTAAATGGCCAATTCTATTATTATCACTGTCGTCCACTTATTGTTTGGTAGTTTGTCGGTTTACATGGACTGCTACCTCGGATATGCACGAGCACATGACGTCAGCAAGATTTTACATGCGGACTCCTTTTTCTTTTTCGTATATAGTTGTCTGTTAACATATTAATTTCTTCATTTCTCATCTCCTACCGTCGACAATGAAAAGCATAAAAGAATCCTAATTGGTGAACATTCCCGAAGATCTCATCGCGCCGGCTGTAAAACTTTTCCCATCAGAAACCTAAAGAAATAAGTGCTTTGTAGATGGTTAAGGATAATATCCTTAAATAACTTTTCTGAAATTCAATAAAAAGAGTTCCTCGTGCCTGACAACTTTCGAAACCTACTGAGTTCACAGAATGAATTGAACCGGCACTTCTGTACTATTTAACTTCACTCCAAACGTCACCGCAATCACCAACAAACTTCTTACCAAATGGACGCGGTGATTTAAAAAAAATATTGAACCAATCCTTCTGTGTCGATGTAGAGCTGCCAGCACGATTTCCAAGTATTAAAGGCATCACGGAATAGCTTTGAGAGCCGCGGTTCATGCTGCTTGGATCCCCGCTTTTCATCGGCCGTTTCAGCCAAGGAAACAAAAAAGGGCGGAGGACCAAATTCAGAGCTGTAGGGCGGCTGCGGAAGCGTTGGGATGTCGGCGTTGGTTAGATAGCTGTTCACAAGAAAGGCGGTGTGAGCCGGGCGTTGTCGTGGTGCAACTTCCAATCGGAAGCGATGTCTTGTCGGTCACGACTGACCCTACGTTTGAGTCTCTTGAGTAATTCCACGTAAAACGAATACTTAGTCGACGGTCTGAGTTCAAAACTTTGCGTACACGAGCCCGCCAGAAAGGCCTGGTGCCACCGAAACACACCACTTCTTGCAAAAGCAACATCTGGGTAAGCGTGCTTGATCAAATCAAACGTCTCTGTCGCAGATTTACCGAGTTTCACACAGAATTTAATAGCGTACCTCTGCTCTAACGAACGCTGCATTTTCAGCTTGCACCACTCCCAGAAACACGTCGCGCGAAAATGTTTGTCCCGACTCTCCAGATCCTCGAAGAAAACTGACCAGTCGCTCGTTCGTTAGTTAGGAACGCGACGAAAGAAAATCAGTCCTGTTACTTTGCTCTGCTTTACGCTAATGTAGCCAAAGAGTTTCTGAACCAACTCAAACTGCACAGTCTAATTTTAACAGTCACTGATGCACCAATCCATGCCCGAATTGATGAGTTTTTTTTTTTTTTGTCATGCTCATATTAATCCGTTAAAAATGATTTGTTGAGCACAAGGCATGCTTTCGAAGTGCAAATATGTAGACCGAAATTGTGTTTGCTTCACTGCAAATCCAATATAGGATAAATATTTAGCAAACAATAATCAAGCAAAAGTTATTTCTGTCTGGCATTCATTTTCTCGTTCTCGTCTTTCTTCTTGTTGCCTATTATTATGAAGCTCTGCATGAAATGTAAGAAAATGCGAATCTGCCACAATACCACAGCCACATCAGCCAGAAGTGCTTACATAAATCTGCTGCCTATTAATCGCCAATACCAGCAATTATGACTACCGAGCGCTAATGACAGCCCCCATCAAGTGAGTTCCTCCGCCAGTTCGCAATATAACATTACAATGGCGGATCCAGTGGATGGTGGTCGGTGGTCGGTGGATAACCACAAGTGGCGGCAATAATTTTGATAGCTCTGCTTAATGATGCAACGCCTGAACGCCACTCAAAGCCAATATTTGCCATGTTTAAGACTTCGGAGGCGGCAATAAGTTGACCGGCCGGCGTTTCGTTACACTTCATCCATTGATGATTGACTCATTGTTGTAGTGCTTCGGTTGTTTGTTGAGCAATAAAAATGGGTGGCACAAGGAAATTATTAATTATTGGCTTAATCCTGTTTACCGAAGACTAATTGTGAGTGCTAATAATTTTCTAGAGGCAGGTTAACACATACACATAAATTAACAAGAGGATTTCGTATACTACAACATTAGTATGGATCAACTACCTAAAGATCAGGCAAGCGTTTCTAAGACGTTGTTGAAGTGAGATCTCAAGCCAATGAACATGAGAGCCAATCAATGTCTGCGCTACTCTTTTCTGGCTGGAAGATAAAACAAATCTCAGGGATTGTCTAAGGCACCTACGAGCATTCCAACCAAAATAGTTTATTCTAATTTTTTGTTATTCTAATTTATAGTTATAACCTTTTCTCCAGATTTGTCTTAAGCTTTTCAAATTTCATACTGGGTTTCACTGAAAAGTGGAAGGCTTTGATGAGTCTTTCGCCGGAACGTTGGTAGGCAAGCAGCAGCTATTAGGCGTAATTATAAAGACACATCGAATGAGGATTCAGAAAAATCTTATTAGCCACAATTACTGTTGCAGCAATATTAATAATAACGGAACGCAGGAGAAACTGAAGCCATCGCCATGGCGATTTGTCGGTGATACTTGGAAGAAGATATGGCAAAATAATTGCTTAGCAATTCTATGAAACATGTTGTCAATGGAGTTAAACTGGCGGAGCGACAGGCAACGGAGAGTGGCTCAATAAGTGTGCAGCATTTAAAAGCAATATTTTGCATATACTTGTATGTATAAGTGTAAGCAGTTAAATGTTCTAGAGAACTACATAGTTTTTGCTGTGAAGTACTTCTGAAGAAATTCAAATAAAATATTTATAAAATAATTGGTGCACTCCAGACTAAAGCAGAGAATTTATTGTCGCCATCAGATTATAAATATGTAGATTATTCATTCCACTTGAAGCAAATGAGGTAATTATTCAAAAGGCATTTGCAATTATTTAATGTTACTTCAGCATTTGTAGTAGTAAGTAATAGTGTAAGTCCCAAATTACTCATTTTTAATCGGATGATTCCGAATGCAAATGCGCTAGCTAAATTAGCCTCGCTTAGCTCAGTCACAGTTGCAATGGAATCTTTGTGAAGATTGAGCCAGATGTATCAATCAGCTGCCTGCGATTTCTACCATAAAAAATCTCTGAGAATATTGCCATATTTGACTAGAGTCTCCATTATCGCCGATAATACCCACTTTCAGCAAGCAATTATCTAGGCTTTAGCCACCCACCATGAGCACAAAAGTATTTCATCTCTTCTATTCGAAAAAGATTTCCGCCTCAAGCGAAAAAAGTGTTTGCAACAGCTTTTGAATGAGTAAAGCAAATATGCGAAATGAACTGTGCTTACAAATATCCACCTTTGTATGGCTGCACATACGAACCGTTTGCTTCTTACGTCGGGTACGTACAATGAAATCAAAGCAATGGCGAATAAAACAATAGCAATAACGTAAGAGCTGAAACACTGACATCACTGCCAAGTGCCAAACAACGGTATTTACGCACTTGAATTCAAAACTGAAGAACGGTTACACACGAACAGATTGCCACCAACAGACGCCACTTGCTGCTGCTTCAAAGCAAGCGCCACACGTTCGAGCGTGTGTGTGTGCGCTTGTAACTTTGCTTGGCTGCTCTGCACGTCAGTTCCAATTTATGCGCTTGTTTATCAGCGAGCTCCAATAAAACCGTTATTCTGCCAGGTAAATCTCCTTATCTCAATCATAACGCAGACGCCCCCGCCCGTTCACGTTGTGTGCCTAACTGTGCATATGCTCACCTACACACCGACAATTATTTACATGCCTCTGTGTGCGTGTGGATGTATGAGTGTGTGGCCACTGACGTCTGCGTTGGCAGGCAGCCATTCAACAAGCAGCCAACCGAGCGTGCAACCATGTCGAGCAGTTACCTGGCAATTTCAATTAAAATTCGACATTGAAACCAATGAACTGTCTGATTGTCTGCGGCTGGTAGACGCACATACTAGCGGCTAGCGGTGAGTAGATGGGCGTTGGGATCTCCACGAGGTTTGCAGCCACTCGTGGTGCATCGTGGTTACATGGCATGGTGAGTTGACAGCCTGTTGCCAAAATAGCGAATACGAAAGTGACAAGAACTTCAGGTTTATCGAACGAGCAGTTATTTTTGAGTGAATATTTCATAAGCGCAAGGAAGTTTCTGAATTGCCTGTGCGCGGATTGCCGTGTTTTTGGGCAGGTATGCTTAAAATATTGAATGATCAGCATTTTTTGTTAAGTTTCCTTTAGTTTTCAAGCTAAAAACTGCCAAATATCTGTTGTTGATCCCCAACATAAGATTCCAGTCTTTCTTTCTGGACAATGCTTTGGCAAAACTTGTTCTTCGAATAAGAGAGGACCTTGTTTGCGTCTTTCCATAGAATCTGTTTTTTTTCTTATCACTGTGTCTACTATTCGGGAGCACTACTGTAATTACTAACATATCCTGCTTTGTCCACATATTCTTAGTTCTTTCTTAAGCCGTCTTTTAAAGCAACTTTTATGCGCGTTCTTTTTGTCTTCACTAAAGAAGCGGAATTCCGCATTTCCGTTATGCGGCCTCTGAACTTTGTAAATACAAGTATTTCCGAGAGAGATTGGAGATATATTTTTCGCTATCAACTAAGGAAAAAGAAGCCAACTTAACCCTTTCTTTATTCATCAATTGCACTCGTATATGAAAAAAAATGAAACGAAATAATTAATATTTAATTATTTGAAGAGTTTTAATAAATACAAAATATTGCCAACCATAGCTTCTGAAAGGAGCCGGCGAAATATAAGTGACTTATTTGTGTTTTTAAACAATAGTAGTTAATAATCGTCAACATTCTGTTTCAAACCGTTGAGCTACACAAACTCTAAACTCGCAAAATTCGACTACAATGTGCTGCATTATTCATTCCACGAAAAAGAACCACAAAAAAGGATGTAACAAAAACAATAACAATGCTGTTTTGACAATTGTGACGAGCATAGTCGCACAAGCGCACGCATCGAACGAAATGTGAAACAATGGAGTGAACAAATAAGCAGAAAGAGCGTGGCGCGCCTAATAATAGGCAACAACAACAATGGAATTATCCGATGAAACGCGCGGTGGCAGCAAGGGCTGCTTATGCAAATTTATTAGAGCTCGCATTTCACCTACAACAACAACAGCTCGGCTAACAACAAGGAGACGGCAGCGTTCACATGATTTACAGATCCAACGAAGGGCCATAAGAGAAGGAGAACGCCTCATAAACAACCGGGAGCGCGAAAACTTAAACGCTGACAACGTTTAGGTAATATAATCCTAAAATGGTTTAAACGCAATGCATAAGCTTGTAAAGAGAAAGTTAACACGACGGCGTGGCAAATGTTCATGATATAAATTTGAAGGAAGATGTGTAGTATGAAAATCGGTGGATTAATTAAATAGGATTTAATTAAATAAAAAAACTCAAAATTACTTTCAAAATTTAATTTAAAGTATTTTAGTTAAGGGGTTTTATTGACATAACCACATTTTGAGGCCAAACCTACACTGCCGATGCAGAAATCAATACAGTTTACGACTTTCTCGCTTAAACAGATTTTGAACATACATGTATGTGATATATTTTCTTCTCGGAGCCAGTACTAAACTTGGTCAGCTATGCAGTTATCATATTCCGAAGAGAAAGCCATTGTCATTTACTTATTTCCTTCTAAAATTTAGTTTAAAGTTTCCATAATCAATTGAACTTCCATTCCTATAGAAGAGCAGCTTATCAAAAACAAAAAAATCCCGTCCACAACATGATATCATATTTTTTTCCAATCTTATAGAAGAGGAATTTTAAGTTTAAATCAACAAAAAAATATTCTACGCTGTTTGCATTTGATTTGCATTTAGTTTACTTCATCAAACCATAAAACAATCAATGGAGGGTATAATTTCATTTAGCAATAAGTAATAATACAATACAATATATATTACATGAATATGCAAATTATCTTACAATAACAATTCTTTACTGCTCCAGTTGTAAAGCTCAAATATTTCTTCATTTCCGGTGCGGCGGTGCGTATACGTAACATCACTTGAACTTAATTTTATGCTGTTGTGTTCTCAGACTGCCATAAGGAATGGCTCAACTTCATTGATTTCTAAAACCTCAACCAAATAGTGGCAACAAGCAATAAAAATAACAATAAACACAAACATAACAGCTGAATCAGCAAAGTCTCGATAAGAAACCCGCAAATCACTTACGGTTCAGAAGTCTCGTTCGCCGTCTAAACAACTTCCGTTCAGTTCTTGCGTTTACCACTTACACAAGTAATAAAAAACGCAGTATAATGATTATTTTGAATGTCTTCTTGGGAATACAGCACGGAGAGTATGGGAAATCTCACGCCTTAAATTTTTGAATTCATTCGCGCGGAAGTCCGTTACATTCGCTGAAGTCTGAACTTTTTCACTTTCAACTTTAGGTGCAACTTTCTCTTCATTTGTAAAATGATATCGAGCTTGGCGCGCTCACACACTTATCTTTATTGTATTTGTGGTACACCAACAGCAGCTTCTTCTACACCATATGCATTTGTGTGTTTGTGGGTGTTTGGGCGTTCGAGTTTTCACAGCCAAGGCATGCGATGCTCACGCCGCACAGTGGACGGTCTTGTATGAAATCAGCGGCCAAAAATACTTCCACTGTTTATATCATAGTAAAATTTATATCTTAGGTTTTTTAAATTATAATCGGTAAAAAACAATAATAATGATAAAAATAGACCGCTTCGGATCCCCCTCTCTCACTACCCACGCCGTCTCCCGCCCATTGAAAAATAATTAGTAAAAGAGCCAAAATCTTTTGCTTTGCTTTTGACTAATTTATTAAAGCAATGAAGTTTAGGACAAAAGAATTGTAATAATGTGATAGTGATGATAACGAATTTTAATTTATTAGAAGTAGTTAAAGTTGGCAAATAAAAAAATTTGCGTATTATTCAACTAAATCGAAAACTGATTTTAATAAAATCGATGTATTTTTGCTTGGTAATTTTCGTTGACCAGTGATCAGAGGATCTGAGCTTAAAAGTAATCGGTTAAACAAGTCCTGATTTGTAGCGACCCGTGAGTTCTTTCGTGTATGATGGAGTCGATACAATTTAACGTCCTTATTCCTTGCCTCAGCAGCTTCTTCAGAGAGCTCTCCAATTGAAAGTAATGCGTACTGAATAACATCGGGAGCGTGAATTAAAATTTTATGCACTGAGGGATTCAAGATAATACCAGGAATACTTGGATGTTAGCTCTCTTGCAGTATCTAACGCAAATTTCCTAAATTTTTCCACATTAATTTTATACCCTGACGATATAGCTTGCAGTAATGTTGCACAATTTTCAATTAGGTGTTTTTCTATGCCAGTTATTTCAGCAGATATATGGGCATCATTGAAAAATCTTCTTGCCGTGTTCCCATCATTTGAAGATCCACTACCACCTGTTTTAGGTTTGTCGACAATTAAGCCCATTTTTTTACGAAACTCGCACTGAATACTTTGTTTCCTTCGCAGAAATCGTTCTTTATCTTCTGAGTCCCTTATTTGCCAATGTCTTATTTCAAGTCTATAAGAAAGGTGAAGAAAATATTCAAAAAACCGAATGTAGGCATGTAATGGAGATAACCCAAATTCGTAGCGATCTGTTCGTACTTCTTTTTGTAAGCATTTGTCAATATCGTTCATCTCAGTAGGTTTGGCTTGGCAAATGTATCATTTTGCAGATGAGGTTTCGGTTAAGGCATTGCATACCTTGCCATCCACCATAGTTAGTTGAAGAATATGATCAATATAAAATTTTCGGTTGGTAGCTGTTTTGAATTCAGTGGGAGTTAATAGTTGAATTTTGTTTTTAAAATATAACTCTTCATTTTTGGTTAAATGAACTGATTCCTTTTGAAATTGAATTCGAACAGGGCGGCAATAGCGGGTGGACGACGGTCGAGGGTTTTTCCAAATTATTTTATGCTCCTCATCATTCTTAGATTTTGTTATAAGTTGGAGAGGAACATATGACGTGATAAATAAATTACTGTCTTCCAAATCATTATTTTCAAATTTTTGCTTATATTCGCTCTGCCCAGAGCTACCATCAAATCCCCATTTTCCTAATAATTTTAGGTAATTAGAGGACTCCTTGAGTTCATTAATCACATCGCTTTGCATCTCTAAAATTCGCGACGCAGTGTGGTCCAATAATTTTTGTAGCTCAACTTCCGCGACAGCTTCTGAAACTCTTATTTGCTCAGGATAACTTTTCTGTTTTTCCTTTACAATATTATCATAACAGGGAAAGAAGTTAATATCAAATTTATTGTTTACGAAGCTTCTAATAAGTAGATATTGATTCTTTGTTAAATTGGCTTCGGTTATAAGTGAAATTACTTCACACGCTTTTGCTGGAAATATCAACGGATTCGGTTGACTACAAGCCAAACGCAAATCATCAGCAGCGGACACATCGAGTTCTGCTAAATCTGCTATCCAAATTTTTTAAATATATAATTTAGTCTTTTCATAACACTACTTTCAACATATTCGTAACCATCAGATTCAAATCTTTGTTTTAGCTCGTCATATACTTTTTTAGCTTTATCTGCAAATGAACCTTTTTCTAAACAACACATCTCAAAAATATAAATGCGGGAAAGTTGACATTGATATGATGTGCCTGAATATATGTACGAATAAGACAAACGTTTCATGAAATTAGCAAAATGATATTATTAAAACTAAAGCTCAAACAAATAACGAACAAAACACAAAAACAAAATACTCACGTAAGCAAGTACGTACACGAACGTATGCATAAGCAAAACAACACAAAAAATGCTTGGTAGAGTAACACGAATAACACAGAGAGGAGCAAAAGGTAGCAGCTAAAATTAAAAACGTGAGCTTAGAAACCATTAACTAATATTACCAACCATATTTCATCTGAGGGCGAGACGGGGATCACTACTTTTTCTATAGCTAAAATCAATATATAAAGAAAAGTACACCACTCAACAGGTCACTGGTAAAACAATAATTTAAAAAAATAGGTCAATATATTATTACATAAAACTCGATTAGTTATATAGTCTTTACCTTTTTTTTAATATTCATTTTAATTTACGGTGATTGAACGCGATTTAATGCTAAAATTTAATTTTTTTATGAGAGAAAAATTTTAAGCTATTTTCACCGCACATTCGCGTGTTTCTATTGTCTGACTTCTCTCGCTTTTCGTAGGGCGTAAGAATGGGATAGACAAAAAATATATTTACAGTTAGTTTTATTGGTATTTTAAGAAATATTGTTGATACAAACAATGGCAAATTTCAAACTTTTTTTTTTTATTTTTGGCCTATGAAATCGACCAGTGTGCGCCGGTTTCGGTGGCAAGGTCACAAGTTTATTGCCATGAAAATTGGGTGCTGAAATCGCTGCTTGTTGTTTGATTTCTCATGCGTATGTGTGTAAGTGATACAGATGTGGATAGCACGTTTGTGTAGAGCTCTGTGCCATGGCGGTTTCATTTGAGTAAAATTAAAGTTGAAATTAAAAATATAAAAATAATGAAACTAAATAAAAATGTTTAAAAATCAAAATTTGTGTGATAAGTATTTAAGATTCATTGCCGCCTGTGACAGACAAATTATGAGAAGAGCCGAATCAAAGCTGAGACAGTTGACCCTCCATTTCTCGCCTTTGTCTGTCTGCTCTTTAACAATGGAAATTAATTTAATTAAGGAATTCTGAGATCAAAGCAGTTCAATGCCATTGCACAATTTAATTATGTAAAAGGCTTTCAAGCGCGGCCTTGCTTCACTCATTTTACCGTCCATTTACGACACATTTTCTGCCAAGGAGCTTTAAGAAATTTTACGCCCATTCAGTTAGACTTTCAAACAAAGCAATAGTCAAGGAGTATTTCCCATGACAGACTTGCAAGTTATTGTTTAGGTTAAATATGTTTAGTTTTGTAGGCCTCTGGAGCCTGTTGTGGTACGTGGGGTGTTGGAGGCGCACATTCGCCAAATGTTTTCTTTAAAACAGGCTCACAGGTTGAAGTGCACAGCTTCGACTGTCTCTTGAGCTCTGGTGTGTACCAGTGGATCCATCTTCGGATTGAGCTTAAAGAGTGTTTTCCGAAGTGAGCAAACGTGGCACCCATCTTGCCGACTGCTTTTTTTTGCCCATATTTCATGCAGGACAAGAACCACGTGAACTTTTCAGTTGACGACTCACTTTCAATTGGAGGTCCGTGACTTTCGTCATGTTATGCTTCGTGCTACGCACGGTCAACAGAAAACTCCAGTCCAATTCGGCTGAAATTTTGAACCTTTTGACATTAGCCGTTAGCCATTAGCCGGAGGAAATCCTCGCATTAGCCGTTTCCAACTAAACTCCCAATGATTCATCAACTTAACACCAACAACAACAATGAATGCTGTTAGGGAGATTTGAACTTAGCAAAAACCCAAATATTTAAACTGCTTTCTTATAAAAATGCAAAGTATTGACCTGCGCATTTGTCCGCTTCATTACAAGCCCCAAATTGTGAACAACAAAAGGGAATTTCATGAATAGAAAAACACGAAAAACACGTAAAAAACGTAAAACGAGACCCCAATGCTTTTGTATTTCAGAAATCTTTTCATTTGAGCCAGTCACGAAAAATAATTTCCATCGACTTTTATTTCATTATTAATTGCTCATTTCATCGCCGTCTGTCCCCATTGTTCCCACTCCCCACGCTAATGACGACGCGCCTGGCTTAGCGAGAACTGACCAATTATTTCGGTTGTTATCAAAAACAATTTCATGCTCTTTGTGGCTGCCCCTGCCAGTCGCCACCATTGTTGCGCGGTTGCGGGTTGCATGTGAAACGCCATTGCTTCTTTTGTTTAGACAGACAACCGCATTTTTACCTCATACTCGTGTGGACGATTATGTGACTCTACCCAAAAAAAGCTGTCAGCTGTCAGCTATCAGTCATTGTTGACGATTTGATAGTATGACTTTATAGTTTTATGGTAAACTTTGAAAGCTTCCTTACAGCCCTTTTACAGTTAGAATTCTAATTGGGTCGACTATAGTTTGGTGCACATTTGTTTTTACTACATGTAAAGAGTGATTTTTTAAGAGCTTGATAACTTTTTAAAAAAAAAAAACGCATAAAATTTGCAAAATCTCATCGGTTCTTTATTTGAAACGTTAGATTGGTTCATGACATTTACTTTTTGAAGATAATTTCATTTAAATGTTGACCGCGGCTGCGTCTTAGGTGGTCCATTCGGAAAGTCCAATTTTGGGCAACTTTTTCGAGCATTTCGGCCGGAATAGCCCGAATTTCTTCGGAAATGTTGTCTTCCAAAGCTGGAATAGTTGCTGGCTTATTTCTGTAGACTTTAGACTTGACGTAGCCCCACAAAAAATAGTCTAAAGGCGTTAAATCGCATGATCTTGGTGGCCAACTTACGGGTCCATTTCTTGAGATGAATTGTTGTCCGAAGTTTTCCCTCAAAATGGCCATAGAATCGCGAGCTGTGTGGCATGTAGCGCCATCTTGTTGAAACCACATGTCAACCAAGTTCAGTTCTTCCATTTTTGGCAACAAAAAGTTTGTTAGCATCGAACGATAGCGATCGCCATTCACCGTAACGTTGCGTCCAACAGCATCTTTGAAAAAATACGGTCCAATGATTCCACCAGCGTACAAACCACACCAAACAGTGCATTTTTCGGGATGCATGGGCAGTTCTTGAACGGCTTCTGGTTGCTCTTCACCCCAAATGCGGCAATTTTGCTTATTTACGTAGCCATTCAACCAGAAATGAGCCTCATCGCTCATCGGACACGGACGCGAAACACATTTCGAACCGAACACTGATTTTGGTAATAAAATTCAATGATTTGCAAGCGTTGCTCGTTAGTAAGTCTATTCATGATGAAATGTCAAAGCATACTGAGCATCTTTCTCTTTGACACCATGTCTGACATCCCACGTGATCTGTCAAATACTACTGCATGAAAATCCTAACCTCAAAAAAATCACCCGTTACAAGTCAAGTCGCAAAATGTGGTTTAACGAAAATCCCAAAATTACTTTTGCTTATTCCTTTAGACTCATATATGTACTTAGTAGCGCTGACCGTGAAATGGGTAATACTTAAGCAAACCGAAGGCTCATCAAGGAAGCAACAGATTTTTGGAAACAAATGATGTAGTAAAATACCATTAGCTTCAGATGTTCCTGATGATGGCATTATTCATCAGTTCGAAGGTAAGGTCCTCAGTAGAGATGATGTAGCCTAAGCAGGCCAGACCATTGAGGTAGTATAGAAAATTGAACAATAATAAAAGACTACTGGGCATCAAGTTAGTACAAGCAGGTTAATCAATTTTGAAAAGCGAATGCTTTTTCATTTTTACAGTAAATAGGCAGAGGGATTTGAGAGCTTCGGCGGAGCTCGTTGTCAGTTCAATTTTAATTCAAATTAAATAAATTTCTCTAATAAACCTCACAGCTTCCATGAATAATGTACTTTTTCGTCAGCTTCAAGCCGATTTACATAACCTCCTATTCACCTATGTTTTATGTATGTATGTTTTTAATGCATTAATGCTAATAAAATTGCCCCAACACATTTTTTTTTTTTGTTTTATTTTCTTCTTTAGGCAATCACTCGGCGACTCCACATCCTCCATCAGTGGCACGGTTTGTCTTACACCAAATTTACATGTTCTTCCTATTCGTTACTTGTTCGCCTCCTACTTCGTCCCAGTTAGCTATGTAGGTATGTAGTGCTTTAAGAACACTTGCTATGCCAGATGTCTATGTGAATCCATTTGTATGCCAGTAATTCCGACTTGGACGACACATGCACTTCACATTTCATAAATAATTTAATGCTTTAATGAAATCCACACTCCCTCCTCCGTATGACTTACCCAAAGCGCACATTAAATATACACTTGTAAATACCTACGTATCCGTGTTTGAGCTGGCTGCCATTTGACGCTCCACTCATCCATGGCTTAACGCGATGCTGTCTACAGCGTCCCCTTCGCATTGCTACTGTGCAACATGCGAATGTAGAAACATGCCGAACGGTGTCAGTGGCAGCAGTGGTAGGTTGGGACTGTCATTCTAGTTAGACAGTCAAATTTTCATATTCAAACCTTTTGAGATGCTGATTTTAGAACAGTTCAGGACTCGTTACAATTTTTATCTTTAAAAGTCTACAATTTGATCGATAAAAATCAAGTTTTTGTATTTTTTTTTTGAAGGGTATTAAAGCTTCTTATTTTTACTTTAAATAAAAATATTGTTGACGTGTAGTCTCGCACTAAACACGTATGCTTATTGGAGAGATTAAGGAGCTCATCCCGTGCGTTTTGCAAAAACTCAAACTGGAGCATTCATAGAATGTGCTGGTAAAGTAGTTTTCCGAAACTGAATGTAGTTAGAAAGTTGCAGGAGTGAGAAAGTAAGGTCTTTAGAGCGCGTGGCCTACACACCTGAATTTTCAAACGCGTTTTTCTCGAAACTACATTTTGAAACTATGTGTTTGATTTGCGCAAACTAGGTATTTCGGAATCTGAGAGACTAACAACGAGGAAAGGGCTTTAAGTCGAACCAAACCTAATTTTAGTAACCGTGCACATATCCTTGTGAATATTATTCTTCTTCATTATACTACATTTTTCAAATCTGGGATTGGCTAATTTTACAAAATATCATAATACATTTACTTAAAAAGAAGAACTATTTCCAAAGCGCACTTTAGAAGCTGAAATGATGAAATTAGAGAGATCTAAGTCAAGAGAAGAAGACAGACGAAATACGATAACGGTATATAATAACATGTCTACATAACAACCTAACCTAACCGAGTTTTAAAACCTGGTATGAGATTACATTATATATGTACTAAGTGTGCGTATGGATATATTATAACTGAATATGTGCCACCATTTAGTGTCAATTATGATTTCATATGCTACAAAATAAACTCCGAATATTTTCTTGCAGTTCACTGGTACACGTACTTTTGATGCACTGTAAACTGCTGGAAAAAGACAAGCAGCCGAGTTGGAGAGCATGCTGTAAAGCGCATGTGTCAAAAGTGGCCAGATGGAATATTACAGTAAACTCTCGTTTTCATCTCTGACTTTCTTCTGTGTTTACCTAAAAGCAAATTTTTAGTTTTAAAACACTATGTTTTAGGGTAGATGGTAGGTATGTTAGGACAACAACCATAAAAAACTCACTAAAAGTTTCATTAAATCAATTCCGTAAACCGCACACGCTCTTTGTTCTGAAATTAGAATTGTGATTGTAATTCAAAGATTACTGTGGCTGTGAAACCCGCGAAACTTAGATGAAGCCAGTTTTGAAAAATAATGGACTCTTAGCCAAAGGGAAAAAATTAATGCTTCTACAGATTTCATTACATATAGTTTAGATATTAGATATTGGCAACTGAATAAAGTATCACGGCACGGTCTACGACCACTTAATTTGTTTAACGTCGTTTCCCATACCTAACCACTTGACAGGAAATATCAGGCATAAGCCGTTAACCAAGCACTTACTACATGTCGAATGCAAAGCAAAGTGCTTCCAGAATCTTTGGTGCTATGAATTTCACACAAATCTGCCACTGCAAAAGTAATTCGAAAGCTGGAGAGCATAAACTAGCATAGGAAACAAAGCAAGCACAATATTTGAGTGGCTACTTAAAAAGGGAGTCAAGGGCGGTGGATAATGGTGAACTTAAAGTACTTGGGCAGCTGTCATCAAAAGGATTTAGATACTCATACTACTCGTCGCACCAACTGATGTGTGAAATGCATTGCATTTTTGCACAAAAAAAACATATTTATATTCACACAATTTATGCAATAACATAAAATATATTTATTGGCATCCGTATGTGAGTATCGAGGTAGTTCAAGCGTTCGTTTAACTCAATTAATATTTGTTATTACTTAAAATAGTACAAGTTATTAGTTGGCATTTGCTATTTGTTTGGCTGGGTAAGTTTAAGCTTGGAATAGGAAATAGTAGAAGACTTTCTTTTATGATTGGAAATGCAGCGCTTTCATAGAGGAACTTTAACGTTTGATCGCCCAATATTTCAGCCACAAAAATACATCCTTTCTCTTCCCACTTATATCGAGAAGAAAAGTAAAACATAGAAAAGGTTTACGATGTGGAAAGTGCCGCTATAACTTAAGAAAAATTACGAAAAGCGTCAATGGAGGTCATCAGGATCACTGCCGTACGCATATGAACAGGGTTTGTCCGGGAAGTAATAGGACTGAGTCGATTTAAAAAATTTATTGAACCAATAGTTACAATTCTTTAAAATCTTTCAAAACAGGCTCCTTCTGCGTCGATGCAGCGGTGCCAGAGCGTTTTCCAAGCATTGAAGGCGTCACGGAAGGCGGCATTCTCCGGAATAGCCTTGAGAACCGTTGTCGTGGTGCAATTGCTAATCGGCTGCGCTGTTTTGTCGAACTCGATTGACCCTTCGTTTGAGTCTCTTGAGGACTTCCGCGTAAAACTTGGCGTTGACGGTTTGTCCAAGAGGAACAAATTCAAGATGGACGATGCCTTTGATGAGCATCGTTTTCACCTTGGATTTGCTCATTCATCAGCGACCTTATTACGATCCTCCAAAAAGGCCTGGTGCCACCAAAACACACCAATTCTTTCTAAAGCAACATCTGGGTAAGCCTGCTTAATCATATCAAACGTCTCTGTCGCCGATTTACCGAGTTTCACACAGAATTTATTCGCGTACCTCTGCATTTTTGGTTTGCTTGAGAAAATTTCTGCAGAAGATTTATGGTCCTTGGCATTGAGCTGTATGAGATATACGACGACATTGACATAGCTCAGCGAATTAAAACACAGCGGCTACGCTGCCTAGGTCATGTCGTCCGAATGGACGAAAACACACCAGCTTTGAAAGTACTCGACGTAGTACCCAACGGGGGAAGCAGAGGAAGAGAAAGACCTCCACCACGTTGGAAAGACCAGGTGGAAAAGAAAGAAGAAGAAGGATCTCAAAGAAATAATAATAACCACTTAATAGTAGCTTCAAAGAATAGTTTTTTCTACAATATATATTCCCAAATATACCAAAACAGGTCTACGAACAGACTTCATTTTGCATTATGGTGGATTGCCACTAAGCGGAAGGTAGTCGTCGTTATACTCATCTCAGTGCACTTCTGTTGCGTTCCTTTCTCTGTCATCAGTATTAGATTGTCAGCTATTCCATCGCAATCTCCTATTTTTTGGCCACCACGATACTTCATACAGAGTTTGTCCGGAGAGTACTAGGACTGAGTCGATTTCAAAAATTTCTGCGTCGACGCAGCGCTGGTAGGGCGATTTCCATATGACCTAATACAAGTATGAGTCTATCAAAAACACAATGGCCGGTACCACGAACCGGACATTCTTTTTGGTACTCAAGCCCTACACACGCCCAACTATCCCCCTGCTGACTAAGAATCAGATACAAATATTTTAAGTTTAATTATTTACTTTATTGTGTTAGTGTTGTTTATAATCTGAATGCTCTCAACTATGACACTGTGACAATTTTCTCAAACTCTCCCGATTCTCTTAACATTGTTTAATGGTGCATTTACATTTTTACCTTTAACTTGTTGCTGTGTGATATTTGACCGAATCCATTCGTTATTATTTGTGTGCTTGTGTGTTCCTAATTTCGATATCTTTAACACTACTCGGCCGATTGGAGTTTTTTTATTTTCATTTGCAATTTCATAGATTTACATACATATACATTTATATGTATGTATGTATGCATGTAGGTATGCGGTCACATGACTTAATAATTTATATTTTCTCCCTCTTAGGGGTTACATTTGTGTAGGTGTTGTTGCTTTATCGTCTGTTATCTTACATTTTATAGGCAAATAAATTAGCTAAAATGCCGCTGTTATTATTTTCAACCATAAGCGCTGCGCTTATTTCTTCATTTTTACTTAAATATTATTTATTATTTTTTGTTATTTTTATTTTTTGTAAGCATGGTTTTCCTAGAGTTAGCTAATTTATTCAATTATTATTTATCTACTTACTTCATTCTGTTTACTTTCTTACGATGCTTACTTGGATAAAGTGATGTCATTTTCTAATTAAATGCTTGGAAGGTTGCTACATTTCCGGTTATGCCTTTTTATACCTTCACTTGCTATTTTAACTGTTTTTGTTTGTTTCTTTTGTAATATTGGACCGTTATTACATTTGATATATTGAACCAGCTTAACACCTAAGTTGCTATACATAAATAAATATGTAAGTATGTATGTATGTATGTATGTAAATACTTAATTGGGGAACCGCAGTTAAGATACTCTATGCGATTGTAAAGTAACATCTTCTAATACCACTTAAAGCATTTGTTGCGATTATCCGTTACGTTTCAAGTTGAATTCGCTGCGTCGCTCGCAGATTCGCAGATACGCAGTTAAATACAATAACAAAGTCAAAAGATTCGAGTATATTTTTGTTTTCGATTGCTGATTTTCTTATTATTCTTGTATTAAAGTGGCTGTGCAGTTGTGTTGGTGTATTCAAATCAAATTCGTAAGGCCACTTGGCTAATACATACAAATACAATGCTTACATACGAATATACATAATTATCATCGTTTATTTTTAACCGTTATGAGAACGAAAAGTCGCTTTGGTCATACAAACCAATATATTTTATCAACTCGCTAAAAAATTGTGGGTATTATTGGCTTGCATTTGCAATGCTTCAGATAAAAATATACAAAAATTGATGATCTTAGTCGCTTCGGTGCAATGTCTTGAGGAAAAGTAATATTCCGATTAGGCTTCATGTAGGTTGTGGTAGTTCTGAAAAGCAGTGATTCTCCAAACATAACCTCAAACAGTAAGGAAAAAACACAAATTGTCCTGTGTGGAGCTTGGAACAGGGCTCACATGTATATAATACATACAGATATGTTTGTGTATCGCCACATGAGTATAGTATTCAAAGGTGACTATACTTTTAGTTTATTATGAAACTAGGTCCTGGGGAAAATACGCATAGAAGGAGCCAAGTGCACCAGCTTATTAATTGTGTATACAATCTATGGGTTCTTATCGGAATATTTGATTTTTAAAAATATATTTCGAACTCAGACTTAATTTCTGTAAAAAAAATATTTTGTTCAATTTGGTTTACCGAGGTCGGAATTTGAATTTCGGTACTTTTATGTATATTTATGCATATGTTTGTTTTTGTCTTCTGCTATTATGTTTTATTCGTTATTATTAGTGTTTTGATTTTGTTTAAAGACTCTTTGTGGTCCTTACCCTTTTAAAACCGTGAATGATTGTTTTTGATACTTCGTTAGATTTCCTCAATACGCTCAATACGCTATGTTTCTTAGTTAATTAAGAAGTATAAATGGCATTATTATCCAATTCTACTAAGAATCTACATATTATATATATTTTTTTGTTTTCACGCATCAAAACAGTTAAATTTTTTTCTATTTTATTCATGTTTGCTTTTGTGAGTACACATACATATGTGAATATACATATGCATATGTATGTACATATGTTAGATCGATTTCAAACTACATACTAGCAATATTTTTCAGTGCAAGTTACACAAGGGTTAAAGGAACGGTATTCTGGAAGGAAGTTAGAGAATATGCTGAAATTCTATTTCTTGCTTCTTTATATGCAAATTCAGTAGTAGCTTTCTAAGGAAAAGTCAATTAGCTGTCACTATGAAAAAGTTGAAGGTCTGAAATATAAGTTGTTATTGTTCGGTATCTCTTTTTATGCAATTTCTCTACAGACCTAGGTTTTTGAGTGCCTATTTAGAGAGCAAAACCTAAATTCGTATGACTTTTTTGTTTTTTGTTTTATTTTTACACATCGAAGCATCTCAGTTATTTGCTCTCTTTGAAAGTTGTTGGCATTCATTTGGAAATCATTAGCTGCACCTGGCTACGTAATCATTATCAGTTGTCACATAATTAACTACTTGTATAGTTGTATTCTTATTTATATTTATTCTTCTTACTAATGTTTTACATTAGGGTGCGCGCCATTTTACAAATTATATGGATTTCAATTGATGTCGTGATACATATGTATGTATACCTCTATATATACATATATATTTATTCATCGCACAACTGTTTTCATCAAAGAGTTAACAACTACACACAGATTTAATGATTTTCATTTGTTCAGCAGCCCGCCGGCAACGCTTTCGACGCTTGCCCATTGGACATCTATTCGTTTATAATTCAACACTAACACTAAATAACACTACGACATACCATAATTACATATGTATGTATGATTGTTTAGTTTTTTTACTTTGCATTGATGTACATATATTCATGGATGAATTTCCGGTCCATTTTGTCTTATGATTTCGTGTATTTATTTTTTGCGAATATATTTGCCAGTATTTCCTTATTATTTAAAATACCGTTAACATTTTTTACATTGTAATCTCAAAGTCGTGTGTTACCTCTCATTTTCAACAAATTTGTAAACGCCCGCATGAGTGACCACAGACACTTGCCATTTCATAAATACTGCGCTAAGGTTTGAGGCGTTTCACTTAGTTTTAGTTTATGCAATTTCTTCAAATGGTTTGGAACCGGAAGCGCAAACAGACTCTTATCTACAAGATATTTTTTGCAGACGGGCAGTTTGAACTTCTACATCCAACGAATTCAAAATCGTTTCTAATTACTGATATTATTGTTTTCAAATTAAAATACATACATAAATTATTCTGCATTTAATATTACAGTAAAGTTTAAATAAAGTAATTCATATAAAGCTTACGTTTAACAGTTAACAGTTTTTCGTTTCCTGTTGTTTTAGTTCAGAATATGCACATGAATATAGAACGACCCTCATCATCAGAAAGTCCATTCATTAAGATTAAGTTCGGGTTAGGCAAAAAAAATATATATAAAAAAAAATAAAGCGGAAGAATTTTTTTATTCTTAAATTGCTTAGTCAAGTTATAAAGATTCCGTTAGGGTGGGTCGCTTCTGTTCAAAAAATAAATGTTCGGTGTATTCGCACTATATAATTTTCATGCTTCGTAGCTTGTAGAATTATTATTAATAACAAGTTACATGATTTTCGACTTCTCATTTACTGGAATTGTTAATACATTTCAAACCAAAATTCTTGTACATTTTGTCTTCAAATTAACTTATGAATTTTTTGAATTTAGTAACACGATTTGAAGATTTATTACGATTACCAAAACCAATGTCATTCTTCGAAATAAACAGTAACACATTTTCGAAACTCACAACTTTTACATTTTCAAATTTTTGTATGATCTAGAGCTATCCATTTTATCCAAAAACTTGTTTGCCATAATTATGACACAATTTCTTTTTAGAGGTATTTTTTTCAATTTTACAAATTGCATTTATATTTTAAAAGTTTTACTTGCAAATGAAGATATTGTGCCTGAAAAACAACGAATTGTATTTCTTTTTTCAAACATGAAAAAATAAAACGGGAAGGAGCTAAGTTTATCCTTTCACGTTTATTTCCTTTTAATAACTTAATCATTTTCTAGTCTCTTTTTACAGACAATTTAAAGAATCCACCACGTCCTCGTAAACACTCGTATCATCGTTATTAAATTGCTCTCCAATTTTTAAACAAGTTTCCAATTGATAATAGCGATAACAATTTCAAATATTTTGTAACATAGAAATTTATTGTTTAATGATTTCAGCTCCTAATGAATCTTATTAAAAAGCCAATTGCAAGTTTCGAAGCCAAAAGGAATGCTTTTCTCACAAAAACGTGAACAACAATGGAAATAAGAGCGCTTGGATAAACAACAATAAGCACATAATTTCAATAAAAAAAAGATAAAATAAAAGAAATGTATGTAAAAATTATTTTTCATTGATTTATATAACGATTTATATGCATATCAAGTATTTTTCGAACAACGCATTTCTCTGCGTCAAAGCGTTTTTTATATAATGAATATCGTGTTTAACTAAAGTCCGAAATTGCCTTTGAATCTCCAAAGTTTGTGTGCTCTAGCCAACCACTCTTCTAAGAAAGTATTAATAATTTGCAAAATAATAGCAAATCGTCTTAAATTAAATAAGATAGAAAGTGTTTACTTCTGTTTCTGGTTTCCGTTTCATAAGTAAAATAATTATGTATATATAGAAGCGAATTGCACAGTAATAAAAACATTATAATGATAAATAAAAATAAAAACTACCAGAGGACATGCTTTTTGATTTATTTTCTTGTATGTAATTTGTTGTTGTTATGCTGCTGTGATTCATTTCTTTCTGCTATTGTGCCCATGCTGCTGCATCGGCTACTGCGTCAACACCGCCTACGAAACGTCCTTATTACTCCATATAATGTGCATCGTTTGCTAATTTACGCCTCTTTCATATTATTTGTAATATTTTAAATTATTATTATTGTTATTAGTGTTTTTTTGTTTTAATAAATATTCAATCCAAATCTAAACGTCTATCAATAATGGCGCGCGTGCGCCAACGCCAACACCACCACACGACGCCGCTTGCCACGCCCACGCCAACGGCAATGCCAAAGTGCGCGCTCACGTTGGCGTCGCCGTCGCGCACGCAGCAGCCAACGTCACTTGCGCTGAAACATGCGCCGGAGCGTGTTGCGCCAGCACAGTGTTTGGCCAACTGCCGAAGCAGCCGCCGACGACGAGGGTGTCACTGCACCGCCCGACACCGAACGCGTGGTGCGCTTATGCGACAGTAATGGCAATGGCAGCGAAGTGGTTTTTGTGGCCGCCAATGGTTTGCGTAGTGATGTGCACTGTACCACATCTAGTTCGGCCATGGCCGCCACCGCCAACATGCCACTTCCGGCATTGCGGGAAGTTAGGTGCGTGGAGTGCATCACATTTGACGGTGATGGTGATGGCGACAGGGACAGTGACATTAGTGTTGCAGATGGCGTTAGCGGCGAGGGCAATGCCGGCTCTGGTGGTGGTGGTGTTACGCTTGGTGCTGGCGCATGCGCGCAACAGCAAATCATTGTATTTTATCTCAGCCACGGATGCTTCAGGCAATCCGCGGCCGTTGCACGCTTCGTCCGATCAAATACCAACATTGGTATGAGAAAATCAGCAAAGGCCTCTGCATCGTCGCGTGGCCATTCATACTTTTCCGATAGTACGTCCACCAAACCCCATGGCTTCAAGCCGGTGATGTTGCGCAACTCACCTTTACGGTTGAATGCTTGCGATGCATACGCCCCGCGTAGGATTATGTTATGGGGTATCGGACCTAATAATTCGATAATATGTGCAATGTGATCCTCATCGCGTGAGTAATTCTCGCCCGAATGGGGCTCGAATAGGTAGTCGCCGGTGGCCAACTCAAAAGCCATACATGCGGTACTCCAAATATCCGCTGATGTATCATAGCCTGCACCAAGTATTACTTCTAACGAGCGATACTGACGAGTCTGTATGTCCTCAGTGAAGTGTTTGTCAACCCAACAGGCATTGCCTAGATCGGCGATTTTAACATCGAACTTACACGGTTCCAGAGCGGGATCCTTGCGAGGGATTGGCTTTACAGCCGGAGGTGAAGCTAATGCAGGCGCATATATTACCGGCTCGGATTTGGATTGCTGTGGGGCAGCTGCTGTCACTGTGCAATTAACAATTTTTTCATTATTATTGGCATTTTGTTTAATGTGAGGTGTAAGATTCGTATTCGAAGTGTTAGTATTGTTGTTGTTCTTTATATTGTTGTTTTGCGTTTTCGATGCCTTTGCGGTGGCATTTTTAGTCGCTGCGTTTTTCTTGTTTGCTGATTGTCCTTTGAGGGTCGGCGAAGAGCTACCTGAGTCATTCAACTCGTCTTTAATGGTGTGGCTATCACTGCTCGATGATGATTTGTTATCATTTTGCTGTTGTTGATTTTCTTTTTCCTTTTGATGTTGTTGCTGATGCCCTGAGTTTTCTTCAATAAAAAAAAAAACGCATTTAATAATAAAAAGATAATAAATACGAATTAAGTGTAATACTCACTCTTATTTTTCTTCTTTTTTTTCTTTTTCTCGCCAGGAATGCTGTTTGTGATGACTTGTTCGGTTGCATTGTGGACAGCCGTCTGCTTATGCTGTTTTCGTGGCGAATTCGTATTTGAGTTGTTGCTGACGCGTCCTAGCACCTGTTCCTCTTCATCGTCGTCATCTGCGTCGCCATCTGCATCATTGTCCTCTGCAATGACATCTTGTTCTGCATCTTCGTCATCGCCATCTTCATCATCTTCGTGACCGTCGTCTGGGTCAGTGACATCGCCATTAACCAATTTACCGCCTTTCAAGCGCGCACGCTGCTCATTGTTGCCATCGCCAAAGCCATCATTGACCAACAAGGTTCCATCATCAGCCGCTACTGGCGCTTCGCCGCCCTCCGGTACGCCACCGCCACTCTGTTCCAGATAGTCCCATTGCTTTTTAAACAACTCCAAACGTTTTTTTGCCTTTTTCTTTAGTTTCTTTTTCTTGTTTTTACTCATCTTGCCGGTAATTTGCGGTTCACGATATTCTTTGGGAGCCCGACTAACAAACGATGGAAACATTTTATAATTCATGACATACAATTCGGTAGCTTCGTTAGCCAACGAGCGCACATACTGTTCATCGACACAAAGTAGCACATTCTCCGGTTTAATGTCGGTATGAATAATCTTGCAACAGGAGTGAAGGTAGTCCAGACCCTCCAAAACTTGACGTGTGATCGACTTTACGTTCTCAATGGGTATGCCGCGGTAATTGGATTTACGTATAAGTTTTAGCAAATTGTCGCCAAGCACCTCGAACACCATGCAAATGTGTGTGCCATTTACGCCAGTGATCTTGAAGTCATCTAGCAGCTGCACAGTTTTCTGGCGACGCGGATTGCTTGGTTCCGAATCGCGCACCGATTTGAGTATCTTAATTTCGTCTTTAGCCGTCTCGGCAAAATGATGAGCTGATTTTACAATTTTTATGGCCACGTAACGCTTCTCCTGCAAATCCCAACACAGCCATACGGTGGAGAAATGGCCCCATCCTAATTTACGTACAACATGATACCGTCCTATAAAAAAAAAATGGAATAGGTAAACAATGTCAACATTTAATTTTCTCTTATTTAAAAATTATATTATTATACCCGCCCAAGGTCAAACCCTCAAAAACAATTTGTGTATTATTTTTCATTCCGCGCTTTTTATATGTATCTTATTTGATTGTTCTAAAGCAACAAACAATATCTAACGGTATACAAATCACGGCAAAATACCAAATAATAATGTACACACATACGTATTGATTTGTTTATAGAAATAACCAGCTTTGTTTTTTGACACCAAAACAGATGCACCCATACTATCATTATATGATTCACAAAGCTAAAAACAAAAAACAACGCAAAACACTTGAATGCACCTAGTAAATAGACAAGATCATAGAAACCAGTGCAATCCGGTAGTAAATTCATTCCGTTGTAATCGTCTTTACATTCTTTCGAAAAATTCTAGACAGTAAGCAATACTACTGCGGCACCAATAAATATATTCATGCCATACCCGGTTCCAGCTTATTTTATTTGTCCATTTTAATTTACTATTTAATTTTTTGTTGCATTGGTGGTTGTATGAACAAGTACATGTATATTAAAGAATATACTTATATATCCAATGAGACGAGGCTGATTTGTGGCAGCTCATTTCAATGTCACTTCGCGAATATAGTAGTACAATGGGCTCATCACCATCCACTTCAGTCCTCCCGCACTCTAGGCGAAGACAACCGTCGCTCAACTGTATGTGGTATCGTTCAAGTAGCCTTAATGGTGCGGTTTTGTTGGCTTGCCACCAACGACCGACCAATATATTACACTGGACAGACGACACAATGAACTATAGTTGTGTTTTTGAGAAGGTGCACAAATTTAATTAACTCGACAAATTGCAATTTTCAAACAAACACTACTCGATTGATTATTGTGCTGGAGTGGAAAATCAATATCAAATTTCTTTGACTTCTAGTAGGATTTAATGTTTTCTTACATAAAATTTTAATCGCGCACTTATAAACTTAATCTTTGTATTAGCAAAAACTTTCTAATAATTTAATTGCGGTATTCACAACGTGTGATAAAGCATCGTAAAATCATAAATTTTTATACTAGTTTAAAAAATTGTTGTTGGATTGCATACTAAAATAAGTTTACGCATATACAACTCTGACCTGTAACTCTGTAACTTATAACTTTATGAGACTATGTGAAACCCCTAAATATCACACAAAACCGTGATGATTGAGTTTTTAAGTCTTCTTTAGTCATGGAATAATGCACGGAAGCGATATCTATTAATAAATGGCTAACTCACAAAACAGCCGTTTTTAAGACAGTCGGTCGACGTAACCGCAACTTAAACGTGTTTTTACCTGATCAGGGATTGCCAACTGATTTAGTCGACTACGAAATGCGTTCCAAGTAAAAACTAAATGAAATATATGTAGATATACAAATATGTATATACATATGAAATATTAAAATGGAAATATAAAAAATAATAATAAATATAAAGTATGCGGGTGTGGCTTCAACATAAAAGTGTACTTTTTATGCAAAAGTATACGCCGAGGAAAAAATAACCATGAATACATTTTATTGATGTTTTTGCACTTCCTTTTTGCTTCTCGGCCTAATCACAAAAGCAATGATAATAAGTTAGGATGAAACCAAACCAATTGTTTTGACTACTCACTAAAAAACGTGCACATGCCAGGAATGAGTATCTGAGAAGGCATGTATACATACACACATGCATACATATGCATGCACGTTAAACGAAATCCTAAATAGATATTTCTTGGCTCACTAAACTTAAAAAAACATACATATTTACAAACATGGATATGCAGTATTTGTTGCTACATAATACTGATAACACTTGAAAAACCTGTCGTGTATTTAGCAACAATTCTTTAATGTTTTATCTTATTATTCCTAACATTTACCTTGAAACAAGTCGCCAATATTCACAGGATGATAGCCCCCTTTGCAGTAGTCTTCCTTCAATTCTTGCTCCTCATTTTCACTATTCAATTCAGAATCTTCCGAATCGTTTGATGAACTGCGTGGCGGGTATTGGTATTGTTGCTGTTGCTGTTGCTGATTCTGAGGATCGTCATATTGATGTTGTACATTCTGAAACTGTTGCTGCACATGGAAATTGTTCATACATTTTTGCTGTTGCTGGTGTTGCTGCTGCGGCAACAACTGCTGCTGATAGTTAGAAGAGTACTTTTTACCTCCTCCACTAGCGCCACCGCCACCACTGGCGTTATTCACCGAACTTCTCAGGTGTGAACTATCGTCTAAGTTATTGGTAGACCCTGTAGCTGGCGTATTAGTAGCTAATGAACCTGTGCCACTTGTGGATGGGGCTCCACTAAATGATTTCGACATTTTCGCAGTGATTTCACCTTCAGGCGAAATAGGAGATGTTGGTGGAGCACCACTTGCGTTGCTATTATTAGAATTTCCCGGTGTCTGACCAATACCACTACCGGAACCACCAGCCACGCCATTCTGTTTACCACGCTTCTTGTTGGGCTTATGCCGTTTCTTCTTGGCTTGTATAGCCAGAACTCGCCTGTTGACGTCAGCCTTTGTGTTCATTTCAATGGTCTTTAAGCTAGCCGCCGCTACTTTTGCCGTAAAGACAGCTGTTGTTTTTGCTACTCTTATTTGAGATGCTGCAGAATGATAGCAAACTGTTTTTGGTCAATATCGCTCCAGCTGCTACAAATATGCTAAATGGATAATAGTTCTTTTTCTCGAATAGTTTCAATGTTTTGAGAAAACGTCTTCTTCTATCGAAATATTGAATTTTTGTCTTCGTATTGTATTTTTCTTTCTTTATTTCAGCCACACCACTTCCTTGGTCGCACTATAGAAATTGTTGAAAAAGAAAAGTTGGTAAGATTTTTTCTTCGTTATAAATTTGGCTAGGATTCGTCTCTTCTTTTAGAAGTACGTCCACCGCCTACTCGAAAATTCATTCAAAGATTTTTCACTGTGACAATTTTTCACAAATTTCCTAGCTCGAAAATTAAACTATCAAAATTTTTACTAAACTTGAAAAGATTTTCTCCGCTCAAGTTTTTTTCGTGGTAGAAAAAGAAATTAAACAAAAAACGCAACCGAACAAAATTTTATATAGAACTTCCAATTAGATCATTCATTCTATCTTTCTCTAACCCAAAGTCAAAATATCCAAATTTTCAACTACAACATAGTCTATTTCGTTTTCGCAAATTCGATAGCCATACGTTTGCGAATGTCGTCAAGCGACAAGTATGTCAAAGAACTTGCATTGCCAACTACATTCGGCTGTGTTTTTGCATTGTTTCGCATATTTTTTTCAATACAACTGTTACTATACTGAGGAAGCTTCCACCAGTAACAATTGTGAAATATTCTGATCTTTCTAATAACTACACTTACATTTCTTAGGAAATGCGATGAAAGAAAAACCAATCAAAACTTTGCTCCATCTAGAACTCTTTTCACTTATTACAGAGAATATTCTCTGCTTCTCACCCAAGTTCATTTAAACATGTGGTTGGAATCGCTGCTTTACCATCAGAGTTGCAATTTCATTACTAAAAAAATTCTGAAGCAATAGGAGTTATTCACTAAGTGTTAGAAAAATAATTCGTTTATAGCATCTTTTAGTTGATAATTATATATAGAAAAACGAAGTATAAATGTGGTAAATATGATATATTCATATATACCAGCGGTATAGTGAAACATAAAGCAAGTGCAAGAATATATATATATGCTCATAAGTGTGTAAATAATTTTGTCATAATTATGAATATGACTTCTGTTTGTGTTTAGACCACTGACACTTCGAGTGGTATATAATTATATTTTTGAAAAAATGTTAAGCTTTTTACATTGTATCCGACATTGTAACTTGACTAGAAAAAAAAGATAATAAACAAACATTCTGGTAACTATGGCATAATGGAGAATATAATAAAAGCAACTCTGTGCTTTAGTATTTGGCGATAAAGTGCAAGTTTTACAAACACTCTACACAAAGTAAAGAACATTGTTTTTTCCTTTTACTAAATTTACTTTTAGAAGTTGTGCGGTGAAAGTTACGTTTAATGATCCAATATTGTATAGAGGCAATAAAATTATATTTATGTTTTGTTAATTAGTGGCTGATGCGTAATATTTTGTAGGATCAGGTTTTATTTGTTTTTTTTTTTCTTTTGCACACATTATTGGATAGAAAACCGAACGAAGAAATGAGAGAGTCCAACATAAATTAATAAAACAGCTGATATCAAATTGACATTTCGCCCGAATAGATTGCGATAGAGTGAAACAGCATGTAGCCGAGAATAGTGCAGCACCAAATGAATCTGGTAAAAAATTTCCCAAAACAAAAGCGCGCGAAGGGGAAGAAATTGCGCGCCAAATACTACTACTAGTACAGCAGTTTATTAAGTTTCATTATAGCAGAAAATAATGAAGTTTTCTAAATGGACGCACATTTCTAATAATGTTCGGTAGTATATTTATCAAAAAAGTAATAGAATAATAACTTAAATTTAATAAGTACATCGTATGCTCAGTTGAATGATTACGAGTGCCATGCAGTACTCACACACACACGCTTACGTCTTGTGTGCACATTGGTAAAGAGTGGTGTTCGATTCATTCTGTGAATGCTTTTGGAGGGAAAATTCATGTCAGTCGGAATTTGAGCGGGATAAAGTAAAGACGTGTGTGGTGTTAACGTGTTAAAGACCATTGATAAGAAGACGTGCATCTTTTGTGAAATTATAATAATTACAAGGATATTAAATATAAAATAAAAAAAAAACTATCAAAATACATAATGTCACAGCCATCAATTGCTTCATTTTTTAATACACGTAAGCGAGTCGCGACTGATGAAGTGGCTGCCATTAAAAGTCGGGTAAGTAGTAGTAAAGGACTAATATTTGTTTTTGTGAATGTGGTTAACTGGAAGAGTGACAATATCCTTTGGCGTACTTTAGTGGATCGTCAGACGAACATTTTGTATGTAAAGGCATTTCACCCTTATATTTGTACGCTCTTTTATTACGCGTATGTTTGTACATACATACGTGGGTGCGTGTTAATGTGTGTGTGATGTAATTTGAACATGCTCTTAAAGCCAAATATGCTCTTTGATGACGATGGAAATGGCATTAATTTAACAAATTTTTTCGTTTTATAGCGACTAACAGATGACAATGCATCGGCTGTCTCTTCTCCTACTCCCAGTGTAGCGGGAATCCAAAATGATGATGACGATATCACCGCTATCAAAGCAGCTGCAATGGGTATTCGGACTCGATCCGGACGTACCATTAAGCGTACCGGTATTCAACCCACAGCCGAAGTGCCGCTTAAAAAGCAGAATAAATTGGAACAGACTCCATTACAACAACAAAAACTAGTACAATTCATCAAAAAGGGACCAATGTCCCCAAGGAAAAAGGCAACACCAATTAATGAAATGCAAAAGAAGAATGAAGAAACACCAAGCGCTAATACAGCCATAAAGATAGCAAATGCCTTTGCGTCTAAGGACAATGCAACAAATGTACTACGAGGACTCAAAACTCCAACCAAACAAATTATAAAAGGCTCTGGTGTTACCCCTCTAAAGCACGATGACTTGAAGGGTCTCGTACGGAAGGAATTAAATTTCGATGAAGTGAAGACGAAATTGTCGCGCAGTGCCAAATTGCAGGAATTAAAAGCTTCTCTATCGCGCATACAAGATCTTGAAAAGACGCGCAAAGCCCAAGAAGACCGTAATCGTCGTTTACGTGACGGTCAAAGCGTCTCGCCATTAAAGAAAACAACAGCCCTTGTTCAGCTTAAGGAATTCGATACGATTGAATTGGAAGTATTGACTAGGTAAGTTTCAAAACACTGACCAATCCAACCAATTTTTTATATTATATAATTTCATTGAATCGAGTTCCCCAATTAACCATACTGTATGTGGCCTACAACGATAACCCGATAAACTATTGAGGTCATATAATTTATTTTTTTATATATATTTCAACTGCTCTCACTGGTATAGAAGACTGGCGAGTGTTAAACTGCTGTCATTGCATTTACCAACGGTCTGATGGTCATTCAGTTAGCTATGTAATTCACGGCGTTACTCTACGTCATTGTCAAACATTTAAATTTTTTGTTCTCTTCCTAGTAGCTTGTATGCTTCTTTTGCTTAGCGTTGCAGTTGGAAACAAATAAAAGCAGAAACTCTTGTTTACATTCTTGCAATACTGCCTGGCTATTACATGCTAGTATGTACATAAATGTATGCCCAAATTATATCAAGAATCTTTTTATTTCCTCTTACATGACTTTGACTTATCTCTTTAACATTCCAATGCTCAGTCTTTTGTTGGTTTTTTTACATTGTTTTATCCTTGTATCGAGGGTTGTTTTTGTAACGGTCGCTTGCCGTCGTGGTTTACAATTTCTTCAGAAGTGAAGTCAGGTAGCTAAGAATGAACTGCGAAAGGAAGTTTGTTTTGATAATAGATACACATCCATAAATAAAATTTATCTGGTACAGTACAGCAAACCCAATGTAATAAAAGAATGCATCTAAATATGTATAAAAAGGGCTGTACATACTTCTGTGTATAGTAGTATTTCTGTATGATGAAACATTAAAATATTGGCCTTTGTATAGCATATATAGGAGCATTAATCTTATGGCTTTTGCTTAAATTTTTAATCTTTGAATCAATATATATTATTTATGAATGTTGGATATTTTACGAATTATATTTTATTTATTCTTTTCACGTGAAATTCTCCTGCAAGTTATACTTTTGTTTTTATTGCAGTCCGGCAAAAACATTCAAGACCCCCACCAAAATACCACCACCAACACCAGATAAAAATGAGCTTATGTCACCACGTCATACAGATGTGTCGAAACGCATCCTCTTCAGCCCCGCAAAGCAGGGATCGCCGGCAAAAGTTGTGGTGCCACCTGCTTACCAGCGCTTTATGAGCCTTGCCGAGTCAAGCAAAGCTGGCCAGTTGCCTTTGCCATTTAAATATCGTAATCTTATTGAAGTATTCAAGGGAGTGGACTCTGTGTGCGCTATGTTCCACAATCGCAAGGAATGCATTACGTTTAAAAAATTAAAACCGGCCGTGCAAAGGATGCTGCGTAAAAATTTCACAGAAACCCATTTGGCACAAATTAAACATTTGTATCCAGATGCATTTATTTTTTCACAAATGAAAATGCGCAATTATGGTTCCGTATCAAAGGCGGACTATTTCCAATTAGTTATTTGTCCAAATGTCGACGGCAACCCGTCGGAAAAAGTAAAGAGTCATATTTTAGAGGAAAATGATGTTGCCGATAATATTTTGAATGTGGCTCAATCATGCGTAATGAATCCGCAAGTTATGACTGAGCGTTTGCAGCGTTTTACAAATACTATGTTACAACGCGTTTTAAATGAACACGAAAAGTTCTTGCTGACACTTGATCCACCGATCCGCATACCTAAGTCAAAAGTGACGCGTTGGCATCCGGATTTCGAACTAGAAAACTGTCCAGAAATTGAATGCGCTCATTTACCGCAGCCACCAAATGTGGAGAAGTATTCTTCGGCGCGCGATATATTGTCTACAGCACGTAATCTTTTCAACTGTGCAACACCAATGGAGCGAGCGCTAGAACGTTACGAAGCTAAGATGGAAGCAACACGAGTGGCAGAAGAGAATGCAAATAATGCCTCTAAAGTCACCTCTACGACTGACACAAAAGGGGGCACACATGAAAGTAAAGATCGTCCGGCGGCATCTAACAAATCCGGAGCTCTGTCTACAGTGACAACTGAAACTTCTACAATCAAAGCAACTCCTGCATCCACTGAGGCTTGCCAAAACACAGCGGGCGCTGGAAATGATGTCACTTCTAATTTATTGAAAGGTGTGCCTAAATCGTTGCTAGAGAAAATACGCGCCAAGCAAGCGGCCAAAGCACTAGATGCTATGACAAGGCGACCCTCACAAGACCAGGAAGCCACTATGTACTCACGCCTTCCAGAATTGGCCCGTCATCTACGTAATGTTTTTATTACCGAGCGCAAGGGTGTGCTCATGCTAGAAATTGTTATAAAAAAAATTCAAAATAGTTATCGTGCATGTTTGACGGCACAAGAATTGGAGGCTCATTTAAAGCTTATGGCCAAAGAGGTATCTGCATGGGTGTCCTTTCACGAGGTACGTAAGACAATGTACCTTAAAATAGCACGTGAAATGGAATTGAAAAAAGTTATTGCCAAACTGGAAGAAGTAGCAAATGAAAAGAGCAAATAATTTAAAAAGAAAATTTATATTTTTATATAATGAAATTTTGTTATATTATTAAGCAGACACAAAGTTATGTACTGGCAATTTATTTAATATTAAGAGTTTTATATATATAACATAAAATTATGCAAATTACTGAAAAGTTTTTGTTAATGTCAATTTATAATTCCTCTAAGTTAATTGTTCTAAGAATCATTTAAAATATCCATCCTAAATTTGTCCCTTAGTATTGCCTCATTAAAAAGAATATTTGTATCTTTAGATTTAAATCTGAAAACAAAGGTTAGTTATATTTTATATGCTAAATGCCACATAATATTTACTTTCATGTAATAAGTTCTCCAATATTCCTAAAAGATTGCATATTCTCATATTGCATGGAAACAAAGTGATGCCGACATTTGTGGAAACAATATGTAGTCACTGAATAGTTAATTGTAAGCATTTTCATTTCCCAAGTGATACTCATGTAACCGTTATATATTCACTACATCACCTTACTTTTCTTTCGTAAAACTAACATCGATGTCTACATTTGTTATAATTAATAAAAATTATGTAAGTGATTCCAAATAAAGACTAATAATTAAAGTATTTACCAAGTAATTTTAGAGAATGCTACCGTGTTGGCACAGTATTAATTGGATTCGCTGTTATGAAAAACTGACTGTAGTTGGATTGATGCACTCTTTTTAGGGATAAGAAATTCATCAGCTTATCCAAACGTTTTGATCTATATAGGACAAAAATAAAATAAAAAAAACTTTAATTACGGCTGCACCGAAGCTATAATACCCTTCACAGTCGGTCATGGCAGCTGTATATTGTATATCCGATGTGGACCATTTTTTCACAGATTATACCGTTACCTTGGGCAATAACAAGTGCCAAATTTCGTATAGATATCTAGTCAAATGCGAAAATTTCCCTCGAAAGAGCTAGATTTTGATCGAACAGTTTGTATGACAGCTATATGCTATATTAGTCGGATCTGAGAAATTTCTTTAATTATTTCCTCTTGAGCAAAAATATGTGCAAATTCTCGTGAAGGCATCTCTTCAATTAAAAAGTGAATTTGATCGTTCAGTTTGTATTTCAGCTAACATATAAGCTATAAGGGTGCGAAATCAGCTTCGTAGAGAAAAAAGGACGTGTGCAAAATATCATATCTATACATTTTATAAGGTCTTGGACGTTTCCACGGGGCTGTTACAAACTTCGTGACAAATTTAAAATACCATCTTCAGGGTATATTATTTATCATCTGGCAACGTTTGCTGTCAAATGTCAAAATTTATTTTGGCGCTTCCGTTCGTCGTTACTATGTTTTATCGTAAATAATACAAAAATTAAATATTTATTTTTATTGTGCATGTTTATATTGTGTTGTTATTCATTATATACATATAAAATGGCAGAAGAAATAATACATGAACCAACAAAAGCTGAGTGTGGTGAAATTAAAGCTATTGCTAAGGACACTGTGCATAGGATTTGCTCCGGCCAGGTATTATTTAAGGAAACACCCATAAACGTCGTTTCATAATGTAAATTAAAATGACCACTTACTAGGTTGTGCTTACTCTGGCGGTGGCTGTGAAAGAGCTTGTCGAAAATTCCATTGACGCCGGTGCATCGCTCATTGAAGTTAAACTTCGGGAACAAGGTTTAGACTCGTTGGAAGTTAGTGATAATGGCTGTGGAGTTCGTGAAAGTGATCTCGAAGCTATGAGTAAGGAATGTCGATTTTGAACTGAAGTTGATATTGAAACCGTTCTGATTGCAGCCGCAAAATACCATACATCAAAGATCAAAGACTTTGTTGATTTGCAAAACGTTGAAACGTTTGGATTTCGCGGGGAAGCACTTAGTTCCCTTTGTGCTTTGTCTGATTTATTTGTGCTCACAAGGCATGCCTCGCAAGATGTTGGTGGGTCATATTCATGCTATTTCTATACCAACTTTATACTTTGAATTGGATTTTATATAAATGTAGGTGTACGTCTGGAACTCGATCATGAGGGTAAAATTAAAAAGCGCACCCCGTGCGCTCGTGGTGTAGGCACCACGGTTACATTAACAAATTTGTTTGTGACGCTACCTGTGAGGCGTCGCGATTTTACGCGTAACGTTCGCAAAGAGTTCAACAAAATGTGTCAAATTTTACAAGCATACTGTTTAGTAGCGCGAGGTGTTCGTATAATTTGTACTAATCAGAATGCCAAAGGTGCTAAAATGGTAGTTATGCAAACGCATGGAAGTCAGGATGTTTTAGCAAATGTCGGTGCAGTTTTCGGGAATCGTCAAGCATCCGAGCTTTTGCCTTTAAAGTCGATCTTCTGTGCGGACCAGGCTTTAACCGAAGAAGGCTTACATGCAGAATTGCAATCAGAATTTGGAACGGATGATAACTTGCAAATTACACCCGAAGATTTGGACCAATTAAAATCCTCACGTTTTAAGTTGGAAGGATATGTATCCAGCTGCAATCATGGTGCCGGCCGTTCGTCCAAAGATCGCCAATATTTTTATATAAACTCAAGACCCTGTGATCCAAAAAGTGTAAGATTTTCCATCACCTCCACCATCAAATATGACTTTTATTACTTTTTTCAGATATCAAAAATTGTGAATGACACTTATCATCGCTACAATAGTCATCAATATCCGTTTATATTTTTAAACATCGTTACTTCTCGGTCGGACGTGGATGTAAATCTAACTCCAGATAAACGGCAGTTATTGATTCACAATGAAAAAATATTGATAATAGCTATCAAAAAGGCATTGTTGAATACTTACGCCAACTTACCATCTACATATAAACTTCAAAACTCTACTATAGTTAGCATGTTGGGAAATGACCGAGAAAATGCACAAAATGAAAATGTGGAAGAAAAGGTAACCACTGATGAACCTCTTGAGAATATGCCAATTAGCAGTTCACAACGTTTTATGGATGTATTATCACAATGGAAAAAAACTGGCGATACAGTGGGCACAGCCCCACCAGTCTCTAAAAAGCGGAAATATCCAGACGAAGTAGAAGTTCGTACTTTAAAGTTAAAGAAAATACATGAGTATTTAGATAGAGAAAACCCAAGGCATTGTGATATGCCTAAAGAGTTCAGAGTGCAGTCTGAGAGTGATGATGATGAAACTAGTCAACCATCTCAGGCAAATGTCGTATTGAATGAACAGAAATCATTTGACACCAGTATACTTGATTTAGAACGTCTAAGCAAAGAATCTCTAGGTCTGTAACGGAAACTAAAAAAATTATTTATTTCTTTTATATTTATTAGTTAAAATGTCTTTCCTATAGAATTTGACTCATTGACTGAAAAGACTGTGGAGCGCCTGGGTTGTGAAGTTTTATCTAATCCGCCGGAATTAGTTTTGCACTTAGACGTTCCCGTTAAAGTTGATAATTTGATGGATTCAATGAATAAAAATGACGAAGATGAAGATGTGACGTGTTCCCAATTGTCTGTTACACAAACTGTAGTGTTAGATGATAGTGTAATAGATGCTGAATCTTCTAGCAAGTACTACTCTACTGGAGTTATGCGTATTACACTCCCAGAAATTGAGCGAAATATTAAAGCTGAGGAAAAGTTAAAGGCTGAAATTAGACAGTCTAATAAAGCCAAGCTGGAGCGCTTACGTTTCAAAAGTGAAATTAACCCCAGTCAAAATTTAAAGGCAGAAGAGGAATTACAGCGTGAAATTAGCAAGGAAACTTTTGCCAAAATGGAAATTTTGGGTCAATTTAATTTAGGTTTCATCATTGTGAAATTGGATACGGATCTTTTTATCATCGATCAACACGCCACTGACGAGAAATATAATTTCGAGGTGTTGCAACGAACTACCGTTATGCAATCACAACCACTGGCTGTACCGCAGCCACTCGAACTGACGGCGGCCAATGAGATGCTCTTGCTAGATCACCTGCCAGTGTTTGAGAAAAACGGCTTCAAATTTGAAATCAATGAAAGTGGTAAATAGTTTTGCTCATATAACAGTAGGAAAGAGTAGTCAGATTTCTTTTTAAATTTTGATGCAGCACCGCCTACTAAAAGAGTTAAATTACTGCGTAAACCCTCTAGCCAGCGTTGGGAATTTGGCAAGGAGGATATTGACGAGTTACTCTTCATGCTTCAGGATGCTCCTCCAGGAAGTGTGTGCCGACCATCACGAATACGCGACATGTTTGCATCGCGAGCTTGTCGCAAATCGGTAATGATTGGTATGGCCTTAAAACGTGCTACGATGAAGAAATTAGTTACGCACATGGGAGAGATTGAACAACCTTGGGTAAGTCAAATTCAAAACCAAACGTTAAATAAATTAGTTTGATGTATGTAGGTATATACCATAAGTATAATAAAAAATAATAAGAAACACTGTTATATGCATATGCTTAAAAGAGTTTAAATAACATTAAGTTGAAATTATTTGCCTTCATGTATATTCGATTTAAAGCCATTCGCCACCAATTGTACAACCTGAGATGGGTCGCGACCTTTAGTTTCCGGTAAATAGCGTTTGGTCAGTAAGAAAAGCAAAATGCAGACCAAGGAGAAAGGTATAAACACTAAAGAGCCCCATACTTCTTGTAGTGTTGGAAAGAGCATGCCGACGGTGAAATTACATACCCAAGAGGAAAGACTTCCGAGAGACATGGCCGCTGGGCGTGGAGCCACTTCGAAAAGTTCTGTCAAAATTTATAGTAAGCTAATATGTATATGCTTAATGACATGCATAGTTGCTTACCAGATCCAATGAAGAATGGTATGGGACCCAAACCAAATTGGAAGAAGAAAATGTAAAGAAATATGCAAGCGATGCAGCCCATTGGAAACCAAGAGACATAGTCCTGAAACGAAAAAAAGATAAGTTAGACAAGTCGTTCAATTGAACAAGAAGATCTAGTACTCACAATAAAGTAGAGTAACACTGCAAATGCCATCAAAAAGACGCCACTAAAAAACGTTGAGAAAAGAAAAAGTGGACGACGATTGAAGCGGGCCATTAAATATGGCCCCATCAATGATATTACCAAATTAAGGCTACCAGCACCTAAATTAGTCCACTCGGCAGCAGTTGCAGATAACCCAGCTTTCAGAAAAATAGACACCGAATAGTAGAAAATCTGGAAAATTGAGTATGTCACCAAATAAATATAATTGATGTACATAGAAACTTATTAAATTAGTAATTTTAAATCCGGATTAATTGCCTAAATGATCGGACGGAAGCAATGAGATAAAATAAACGTTTCTTCATTCTTTTTATAAATGTAACTGTTTATCAACACTTTACTCACAGCGTTGATACCGGATAATTGTTGTCCGCCTTGATAAGCACAAACGATGATCAATGGTAAGCGAAGCTTGGGATCGCTAAGAATGGCCTTGTAACTACTGACTTGATTTTTAACATTCGCTTCAGCTTCCATCTCCAAAATCTCTCTATTAATTGCATTCTCACCAACGTTTCCACGTAACTTTTCCAGTTGTTGTCGCGCGGTAACCTTATCACCTTTCATAATGTATAACCATTTCGGACTTTCCAGATAGTAGTTCATAGGTGCATAACATATTAACACTAGCACAATATAGAGGCTGATCGCGATGTGCCAATGATCAGCATTACCGAAGACGCTTCGTAAACTAAATATTTGTGCTATGACAACGCCAGCGGTTAGGCCCATCGGACAGAACACACCTAAAACACCGCGCATTGATAGTGGTGCCACTTCTGACAGGTACATAGGCAAACATGCCGTCGTTAAACCTGATGCTAGGCCTGCCAGAAAACGGGCAATAATGAGCGCTTCCACCGAACGGAGCATGCGACAAGTGTAGAATAGCATAGCGGAGATAATAAAGATCACACCGCAGTAGAGAAAACTGCTACGCCTGAAAAAAGTATAGGGATTGAAATTAATACACTTTTATTACTTTTGTGTAAGGTAACTTTTATTTTAGGCTATTAAGAAGCACAAATATATAAAATCGAACGAATATGGTAACTGCATAAAATCAGTTATGCGTTTAAGGAAACAAAATTTGAAATCTGAGTTGCAATTCTGATGTTCGTTAACATAAATATTTGAGTTTTAGTACATTATTTTGGACATGAACGTTACCTTCCGAAACGGTTGGCCACTTTTGCTCCTGTAAGAGATCCTATTGCGCCGCCAACTAAGAAAATCGAAACAATCGTTGACCATAGAATATTGATACCCATTTCTCCCAACTCCCAGTCATATCGCTCTATCAGTGTCTGATTACACCAATCGCGCATAAACTTCAAAAATATTTTCGTATTAATAAATTGTAGAAATAAAGAAATATTCGTGATTTAGAAACAAATTCCTTTGCTGGTGAACTAACCTCTGCAGGACTATTCATGACACCAACGCAATATCCTGCAGGAATTGCTGAACCTATGGTTGCACCATATCCAACAAAGGCCAGCTGCTTGCTCCATCGCCCTGCCTGAAATTCACATAGATCAGCAACATTAAATAAAGCGCTCAAGTAAACTCTGAACACTAAACAAAACCTTATCCTGTTGTTGATCGACCAGGCGTTCTTCCTCGTTTGGCTTTATCGCCTGCTTATTTTCTGGCGCAGCGATTTTGTAGGTCCCTTCTTCACACAGTGACGCGCTCATTTTGTGTGACTTTGTTCGTGACGAACAAAGATTTTTATTTATTTCGCAGTTGTGGGTGCTATCAGCTAACTCTATGAGACTTATTAGCTTAATCTGTGATTTACTGTTTCATACACGCAATTGGCATTAGATTAGCCTTTCTCGCTTTTTATCCATTTGAGATAAATGCTGAAGTGCTCATTTGATAACGTTGGCTTTTTAATTGTGAAAGTTGGATACCATTGAATTTGACGTGGGGCTTTTAATTCATATTGATAAGAGAATTTCATGCTGACCAAATAGCGGGCTCCATGATTGTTGGATGTGTAAATATTTAATATTTAAATATTCTACAAATGTATATTTTATTTTTATCTACAACTACATATGTACATATATATCTATTAAAAAATTGCCCAAAGGCAATGGCAATGGAATTTCACTGCGAGTTATTATTAGACATAATATTTAAATTATAATATAATATACATACATTATAAATAATATACATATATTATATTTTATATATTTTTGCAATATGTTTATGAGCTTCTACGATAACCTAAGCCAAATATACCCGTTTAAATCTTTGAGATATGTTCGACTCTGCTCCATATGTATGGTTGCTCCTTCTTCGTCAATCTTGCTATTGCCATGCAAAATGTAAAATTTTTTTAGAACATTTACACGTGCATGTAACTTATCATAAAACATACATACATGTGTATATGTAAATATAATTGGATGTTGTGTCAGATGTGCTCAGTTCCCCGTAGACTTCCATTATCTTTTAAAATAAGTCACCATCTGTGAACTGATTGCGCCATGGCTTAACGAATATGTATGTGTGTACAATATGGAAATATCATAATTTAATTTTTGTATGCATAGAGTTATCTACAATTAACACCATTTCACGTTACAAATAATTTAAAAAGTATTACAGAACCTTTTATTTGGATACCCTGTGTAATGTGTCTTTTTGCTTTATATGTACTTTAGAATTGTCCACATGGGCGGCCAACGATGCGTCACCTTATCAATATCGCAATGCTTGAAGACGATGTGGAAATCGATGATACACAGACAGTTACTTAGAAATATGCTTCACCAGACTGTTGATTAGTTGGTAAAAATAGGATGGTACAGGTAACTGGAGTTTGAGAATTCGTGAGTCTGGGCTAGGTAAACCACAACAATAATAACATATGGCACAAAAAAGTAAAAATTCATATATTTGTCAGTTCAGATTTTTTTTATTAAACACTGATTGTACGAAAAACATTAAATCCACTATGCGCCGTGGACAATATTACACCGGGCAATTGCGGATGCCAATGCAACTCTTTTATTTCTTTCTGTCCTTGATGTATGAATAGTAATTGCGGTGGTAGTTTATTTATTTCATCTTCGGTTTGTGTTTGTTCTGATGCGTTGGGTGTTGCCTCTTGGTCAATATCCTTTTCTACCGCCAAATCCCATAGAGCAATTTGATCATCATCACCACCAGACGCAAATACTGTAGCGTCATTAGGGTTCCATTCCAATGTGGTAATGTGGTCAGTATGGTGTTTGAATGTTGCTATTGGTTTCTTTGACTGAAATTGTCTTAAATCCCAAACATGTAGGAAACCATCGTCGCCACCGCTTGCAATAAACGGTTCTGTGCGATTCCAGGATATAACATTAATGTCACTTTGATGTGCATCATCACATGTGAGCATACAAGCCTTTTGTGGTGGTGCTCTACAATCCCAAATTCGTATCGTTTTATCGACTGAGCAGGAAGCCAATACGCTAGCCTCATTGGGGCTCCATTGCAAATCTTCCACAGATGCAGTATGACCCACTAGTGGACGCTGATCAACTTTCCAGCTTCCTCCTTCCAAAGGTGACCAAATGTGTATATCACGTCTGCAATGCATTAAAGACTTAATATGTAACAAATTCTCTTAGGTTAAATTTCGTAATTACTTACTTGCAATCACCCGTTGCGAGTACACCTTCAGCACATGTACTCCAGTCAATTGCGAAACCTTCTTGCTGATGACCATTGAAAGTGAATGCTGGACGTACGGTCTCATCAACGACTTCACGTTCATATTGTTTAAGTAGTTGGGAATCTTCGACTGCTTGAAGCTGTTTTGATATATCCCAAATATTTACTCGTCCCAGTTCACTCCATGAAGCTGCGTAAACGGTATTGCCTAAGCGGCGGGCACGTACACGATTTACACAACCTTGATGCTTTATCAATGCACATGCCATTTGTGGTTTTCGTTTTTCATCTGAATTGTCATCATCGTCTTGGTCATCTTCCAATTCCTCATCATCTTCATCATCATCACCACCTTCCTGCGTCTTGTGCAAATTACTCATTTTCATGACGATTAAATTGTTGACATGAGTACGGGCTGCCTGAGTTCCAGCCACCATATAAGCGGTTAAGGGAAACTTCTCCCTACCGGTACCCAATTCATCAGGCACTATGTCAAAACTAAGGCATGGCGCTCCGGTTGATGCCTGATGCAGCATTATGTAGGCAGATTCATCACATACGAGCTCTTCGCCATCTTCCAAAGGTTTACCTGGCAAGTATACCTCTTTGGGTTTAGCGGCGTTCGTTGTTTCTTCTTCATTGTCACTTTCCATTCCTTCCTCGCCGGCGTCCTCGTCATCCTCGGCTTCGACATATTCCAAATCCATTTCATCATTATCCATCGTTTGAAAGAAAAATATTTGCTTCTTATGAATTTAAAAATGACCAACTCGAAAATATTGTTTTGACATATCTCATATTGGCACGTGCAATCTAAAAAGTTATTGCCAGATCAGTTTTTGTTGTTTTGTGACAACGGGTGGTAAGTGGGGATAAAATTCTACGGGATTCACATCTAGGTTCCAAATTAAAAATAGTAAGACCCATACATGAAAATAAATTTTCTTTATATTTACAATCTTATTGAATAACTTAAGAAATGGAACATTTTAATAAAAATATAAAAGAGAGTGAAAAATGTCGATTTGGGTTTAAGGTATTCACTACATTAATTATTCTTAAATTTGTCCAATAGGAAGAGTCACAAAAAAAAATATGCTGAAGTGAACAATAACGTTTATACGAAGTTGCGCCAATAGTTGTCCATTAATTTTTACCATAAATATTCAAAATCTTTACCTAACGTAATTCACAATCGACAATAATCTTTTGATTGATGACAATTGTAAACGTAACGATTACAATATAAGTGGCAACTCATATTTGTGTTTTCCTTTTGTCTATCTGATACCGGAATGCAGCTGTCAAATTTATTTACGTTAAAATTTTTGATTTGTTTCCAAATTTGCATTGCTCATTGAATTTATAAGGACAGGAGGTTATATTCTTACAAAAATCCAAAAAATTTGCTGGAACTAAATTGTTAATCTCTGGAAGTCAAAATTTCAAGTTCGTGATGTCCTTGAAGAAAGACTTCTCCAAAGTGGAGTATCGAATAAAACTGCTGTCTGGTAATAATGTAGTTCTTGTTGAGGCGAATGGTTTCGAATCAGAGATATTTGTTCCGGAAATTCAGAATGGACGCATTAGTTTCCAGAACATTATTCCTAATAGGCGTTGCTGCTTTATGTTGAATGCGTTAGCGACAAAAAATTTGGCCCGGAGAAAACGTCGTCCATTACAAACTACTGATCAACTAAGGGGGACAGCAGAAAAGCAAAGAGATAGTATATCACCATCGAGAACATGGCGCCTACAGGGCGGTGACGAAATAAATCGTGGACGTTCGCCGTTAGCATTTAGCACACCTGCACCTGCTCCGTCACCAACTCCTTCATATACTATAAAGCAACAAATGAAGTACACAAATAAAGAAAATTATACACAACGTCCACGCACTTTAGCTCAAGCATATCAAACAATAGAGTTGTTGCGTGCAAGAGGGTCTGCACCCATTCAATTGGCAAGACGAAATAGTCTCCAAACTCCATGTACAAAAACCGTACGTATACAATGTGAACAATCAGAAATCGACAGACATTTAAATGAAAATTGTGGTGATTCTGGGTCGGGTTTCAATATACCAGATATTCCAAACTTATCACCCAGATTTGAACCAACAAATGAGATGAAAACTAACACAAAGAATTCGTACATGTCAACACCAGGAACAGTTACAAAGTGGCGTAAGTGTCTGACGCCAGTACGAACTTACTCTCGTCATGGCATTAATGTGCCACGTTTACCTTCTAGTTGTAGTGTCAAGAAAGTGCGAAACATAAAAAAGATTTCTTCGACACAAGGCACTGTTGGCTCATACAAATTGGAAATAAAGAGACGGAAGATTATCGTGGATCCCAAAACAACTATTACACCCAAAACATTTAAACAGCAGCAATATACGACGGCTCATTTACGTCCGAAAAGTCCGGATCGGTTCTTCGCAACAGCAGCGAAAGATCGAAAGAAATACGAGATAAATAGAAAAACAGCTTTTGATATGCTGACGGAACCTAGTAGACCTGTGATGTCTTCAAAGCTAACACAACAATTTAAAAAGGCTTGCGTGAACAAGGCGTCGTCTACATGTCCAAAATATAAAATCTTATGCAAAATACCACCTTTGGAACAAGTAGAAGAAAGCCGAAATCGGGAACATCGAGACGTGAATATCGTTCGGAATTTGCCGCCAAGTAATGTAACAGTAGCCGCTATGATGGAGAAAGCATGTTCGAATGCAATACAATCATCCAACCGCTCCGCACATGTACCTCACTTAAGATGATCTTCTCAACAAAAGTAATGTTAATATGAAATTCACTTATTAATAAGAATTGTAAATTTGATGGATAAAATTTAATGTACTTTAGGATTATGATGTGCAGTTTGTATGCGTACACAAATTTATTTTTATATTTACTAGAATTTAAGCGAGTAACTTTGTCTTCGTTTGGTGGAACTATTTTGGCTACATGAAATGCAATATAGGTATGTCGATATGCCATTTTGCAATAAATGTAGCCATTAAATTTTTTCACCCCAAACAAAGAAATGTGTAACATCTATTGTGCTCGTTATTGCTTTTACATGTGCAAAATGCAATAAAGTAATTAGGAAATTAGAGTTGTTTGTAAGAATATATCGTCTTTTAAATGTTCCCGATATGCAAAATTGCTTCTTTGGAATATGGGTATTATGTTACCATGATTTTTAGATTAATTTATACTGAATCTTTTAATTCCTAAGTTTTAGTCGCTTCGTGTTTTATTTATTGTGGATAATGTTTGGATGTGTACTTTTAAAATGTGTTATAAGATAAATATGTATACTTGTATGCATGTGCATATAGAACCAAAAATATAATTTCCATAATTAAACACTATTTTAATAATATTTGAAACAATTATAAATAAAACCATTTGATGGCTCTATTAATATCCGTAAAAACACCTATTTTTTATTTATTTATTGCTTTTTGTTTGCGAACACATTTGGATTACTATTTAAATTAATATTACTATTCCTTAAACCAGTTATACATATTTATTATATAATAAAATATATCTACATATATTATTCGAAGATATATTTGCAACTTAGTATCACGATTTATTTTACTGTACACTTAATAAATGTGTCTTACGTAGTGTCATCTTCTGCAACCAAAGCAGGACTTAAAGGCCCGCTTTATGGCGCGCACATTATGAATGACTTGTTCCTGAAAAGGAGATTTGTATGTTCAAATTCTGGTCTCATTGAATCTTATTTCGTTGTAATGTACCTGCATTAAATTGAAACACATAGCAATGAGCGCCATACCAAGTAACAGATAAACAGCACAAAGTATAAAACTAACCTCCACTTTGTCTTTATCGGCAGTAATCTGGAAATGAAAATGGATGAGTTTTCTAGTTAACAATATAATATTTAGTAGCATACCACCCGTTCGCCGGGCACTAAATCGCCAAAACCGATACTACTTAACGATATGAAACAGAAGTAACTTCCATCCAAATAGCCCCATTCCTCCCAACGGCTGAACAAAATAGCTCCAGCTAATATGTAACTGGGGAAATCAAATTGCTTTAGCCGATCGTAATATATTTTTATAAACTATAGACTACCTTATCATTATGACTACGCAAACCATTAGAGGTACAGTTATTTCGTCAGTATTCATTCGTATTTCTCTTTCAATGTCGGAATCATTCTCTTCCTCAAAGTTTTCCAGTGCACTCATACTCTGGGTCGAAGTTTCAGTTTCTTCACTATAATAACTGCTCGAGGAGCTGTTACTGCTCCGACTGTCACTACTACTGCTCGTATACCGACGACTTTCCATATCTTGCAGCTGTTATGTAATGTGTTTTTTTTAATATTCTCTGTGGCTGAGTTTCAAACTTACCGCTTTAGACATAGCCAATTGACGCAGTTTCCTTCGTTCCCGTATGATTCTTCGTCTTGCAACACCCGGACAAATGCGGCACAGGCACACTTTGGAGTAAATCCATTTGAATGATTTGGCTAGAACATCGCCTATATTCGATAAATATAAAAGAAAAAGCGGCATACCAATAATTGCATATAAAATGGTCACTAATTTGCCCCAATCCGATTTTGGTGAAATATTCCCATAACCTGCGGAATGAAAAATAATGAAGATATTATAAATATTATGCGATAAATATGGCTTTTCTGCTTTAAGTTTTTTACAACTGTTTTCAAAATAGATTTTTAAAAAACTTATTGTTGATGTAAGCTAAGCTTAAAACGAGTATTTTAGATCAATCAACGTGTGGTAGTGGTAACACTTTTTTTTCTATTAACGCCTTTTTCGGGCGTGGAAATGACGAGAATTGCATGAAGCGGTTGGGCAGACATACATTTCAGTATATCTCTGATATTTTCGATAAATGTATAATTCTGTATCTATCTTGATCATTGTAGTATGTTAGGTGAGTGAGTTAGCTCTAGCACTCTCAAAGATTGTATTCACCTATAGTAGTTATAACCGTTAGTGAATAGAGGAAGGCACCCGAGAAGCTCCATTGTTTGTCAATATCTGGATCAATTAAGTTTTCATGCGCAACTTCCCGTTGAAATTCCAGTAAAATTTCGTTTACTCTGTAAGATTGAAAGGGAGAAGGCTGTAATGTACAAATGCTTGCACAACGCAAATTTCGAGCTTACAATACCTACCTTTCCTTATAATAAATATTATCAAAGAAACTTATATTCTGTACAGTTATATCCCAGATCTTCTGCAGGCATTTCGACGTTATGTTGGGTTTTAAAGTTTTGTGTTTGTTGAATCTTTCGTATTCGAATAATTCAATTGCTTGGAAAATGAAGGCACCTGTATATAATCAATGTAATTGCGTTCAATAAAAGAAAATCTAAAATATTTTTGAATGTACATATGTAGTTGGAAGAGTTTCGAATTACCTCCAATGGTATAGATTATTACAAGGAGTATGATGCCAACATTGCTAAACATAAAAGCTGTAAATTGTCGACATCTATCTTTGAATCGTTCGAAAGGGGGTTTTTGTCGTTTTCGAAATGAGCTGCGCCGTGAGGACATTTTCCGTACAACGCTCACTCTAAGTCACCTTAAACAGCACTCCGACCGTCCTCTTGTATGCTAGAGTGAGTGTGTGCACTTGTGTGTCTTCTTCGGCGATGCTTTGTAAAGAAGAGTTTTAGCGAGCGATCGGCAATTAAAGTGGAGCTACGATCTGCTCCAATTTGCAAAAGAGAACCTCTGTGCTCTGTAACACTGGACATGCTTTACAACAGAACAGCAGATACGTATCATCAGTTGTGTATGTTCTGTAAGGTTAATGGCGATAAGGACGGCAACTGAAAGTAAACGAGAAAATCAGTAACGTTTTAGAAAACTAAAAGACAATGTCAATTATAATAAATACTTTATATCAATAATTCATGTTAAAATATTTATGTTAATAACAATGGTTAAGGAATACGTAGGTTGCCTTTTATATTTCGGAATTGGCAACTCAAAACTGTTTGACATACGAGCGCTATTAATTTTGTTTACAGTTACTCAGTTACTTAATATATGCATCTCGGCCAAAAAAAGCTCCATCAAGAACCAGTATTTAGCGATGGTATGGTGATTCCGAACGAAGTTGTAGATCACTCCAAGACCAATTTCGTGAAGGTTGTCCAAAATCAGTTCTTGCTTCTGTGCAAGCGATGTGACCTATCGTGGATAAAAGCAAGTGCCGATTGGTCGAGAGAAATGTTGAAAAAAGTCGACGATATGGGGGCTTCCAAAAGAACCGAATCTAACAAAGGCTATTAGCGCGCGAAGCTCTTCCAGGCAAATGATTGCCTGTTTTTCAGAAAAACAAGCCACTAGAGCGATGTTCTCATCAGTTTTGCGTGATATACAAACATTTGTGTCATCGTGTAGTCCTGACCTGGCACCGAATAACTTCGTTTTATACCTGTGCGAAAGAAAAATAAACTAAGAGGCCAACTGAAGAAGCAGTTGATGTGGCAAAAGTGCTTCGAGAATTGGTTCAAACGCAGAGGAGAGTACTTAAAAAAACAATAGAGTTATTTTCTGTGATTAGTATTTGTTTTTCAGATCCAGATATAAAAATGGCAACCTACATATCAAGACCTTGGGCAGAATAAATTGCTTTGAGCTGTGATTACTAAATTCACTCGTTTGAATACAATGGCAGAATTTTTGGAAAAGTCGTAAATTAAAGATAACATTCAAGCGCTATTTGACTTATTTACAGTTACTTAAAATATTCATCTCGACCAAAAAATGGAATTAAATCGCAAATATTTTCACAACTTTTGATGTAGCTCTGGACAAAGTGGCTCTTCGTAATCAGATGGAAGCTCAGAAACACCGTAATTCCACAATATCCAATTAGAGTGCCGATTATCGGTTCAGCGCTAAAAAAAAACACATTTATATATACACTTGCTATTTTCTTCTTTAAAACTTTAATTTCTACATTTGTATAAGTACTAAGTAACATATACCTCAATATGCTCAAGTACATATCACAACGCTATGAGTAAATATGCTATTTCAAGTGTTTTCGCACACCCTAATGTACGATGCTTTTGTGTGTAAGTATGCTCGTATGTCTGTATTTATGTATATAAACTGCAATTTAAATATATTTTCTGGCACACGTGCGTCGAAACAAGTGCGGATATGCATAAACTTTCAAAAACTTGACTCCGAACATAACAACAAAGATCGTGTGTCTGCTTGTATGACAGAAGGCGTGTGCATATGTACACAACGACGATTTTGTGATAAGACCACACCGACACATTTAAGTTTATAAATATCTATGCACATATACTAGTGTCTGCATGTGGTTTTAACCAGTTGCCAATACTATGCGTAGAAGCAAAACTAAAACAAAATCTTGTCGGGTGCTTTGGGAGAAAATACTGTACATTAGCCTAAATCGTATGACTCACAAATGTTATTGAACTGTCTGTACGTGTGCGTGAATGCAAGGAAGTACTTTTGTTTTTAATATGTGGCTTCGGAATATAAGATGAATTTTAAAGGCGCTTTTAAGTTACATGATTCTAGTCACATAACCTCAATTATTATAAATTATGTAAGGTACATAAAGCACGTACTCGGGGGTGCGTCAGAAATCGATTAATATTTTATATGAGTGTTTCGAATTTAACCAAATTATTGCTTATAATACATATGTACATGCAGCTGCGAACATTGAAATAGTAGTGAGCATTCGTTAAACCGCTTTTGATTTCAAAAAAGTTAATAGTTTGTAATTCCTATAAAAAGTAAGTATGACAGGTTCTTCCCCTTTTTAAACGGAGAATAAAAAATTATATCGATCTCCTGACCTCGATCCTATTGGAAACATCCGAGAAATATGCCGCCAGAGGACGTGTTGCTCAGTACGTAATTGAGCATGGCGAACAATATTCTATGTCTATGAAGAGACGTTAAGTTGTTGTGACAAAAAACTGAGGTCATTCTACCCAGCAATATTTTATTAACAATTGAAAACTATTTAGAGAGTTGGTGCCCACTACATTCTATTTCATTGCTCGCAACTGTACTTATTTATTTTGTTAATGTATTTATAGCTTTGCATCATGACAACAGTGTATATTTGGTTGTTGATATGGGCGGAAGGAAATAATACGACGAACAGGCAGGTTTCAGCTGGACAATAATATGATTATGTCAATAAGTAAAGTGAATTATTGATTAACTTACAGTTTTATATGAGTTTAAAAACATTAAGGCGAACAAACATAGATGTGAATAGGACAGCAGCTATTTTCCCTGAAATGTAGAAGATTTCGAGATATGCTGTAAATGCCAAAATCGGTTGCTATATTTTAAGAACGAAAATGGGAAGTAGACACTAAGCTGTGAATATACACTTCGGATGCTCCTTGATGCTCACTTCCCGAGCAATACGTCTTCTGTGGGGGATATTTCTCGGAGTGCTGCAAGCGGAGTATGGCCTTTGTCGATTTCCTGAATGAACGGTACTTGAATTGTGCGATCAATTCTTTCAAGCCGTAAGGGAGCCTCACAAGGTAATGTTCTCCCTCCCTATGGATCCTGATCGTTAACGACCTTAAAAAACTGATTGTCGATGTAGCACTTATGGTCAATGGAAAGTTTCTGAGAACCATGTACGAATTGACGCGAGAGTAACTCAGCCTCATAACAAAGTCAGAAGTGGTCTCGCTATCAACCCAAATCAACCATCTAACCTAACCGAAAAGGTTTTATTTTCTACAAGATCCCGTTGGCACCGCTGCCGCCAATGAGAGGCATCCGTCAGCAACCGGTGAATAAAGTGAAATACCTAGGGCTCATCCTGGATAGAAAGTTTTTTGGAAGTCGAATATGGAAGAGAGAGCAAAAATAGAATCGATAGCCTTACACTCCTGTAGAGGAGCCATTGACAAAAGGTGGGGTCTCTCACCGAAAGTGGTCCTTTATGTAGTGGAGGACTCTAGAAAGCGCCACACTTACAAAGAAGATCGTGAGCATTCAACGGGCGTCGTTCATCAACATGTGTGGTGCGCTAAGGTTCATGACATCGTTGGAAGGTGTATGGCTGCGAAAGTTACTATCAGGCTCAGAGAATCTGGGTTCCTTAAAGAACATATATCTGAACACTCGCAAATCCTCACACATTTTGACTTTATACCACATCAACTGGATAATGGCGTCGTCAAACCGAACTCTGGCGGTATTGCAGTGTTTTCCAAGCCAAGGTTGCAGCCGTTAGATCTCCTTCTCCAAAGTAGCCTCCTTCAGAGAAGTGATCATCCACTCAAATAGCAGGGCACCGATACTAGCCTGGAACTCATTAACAGTGCGTTCAGGGTTGGGCAAAGAGTGCTTAACTTTGCTATTGATGGCATCGAGTCTCTTTGTGATAAGACTGGTAGCAGCTAGCAAGGAAGAACTATCAGTAGAATGGAAGCGGGTTTGCGCTCCCATATCCTACTACTAGATAGCTGGGCTTTACGGGAGTTTATTCAGTGCTGGGCTACCATCGGTACATGCACTGTCTCAAAATCCTTTTGGCCCAAGATCGATCGCAAGAGGTCCAGTGATCTCTTTGCCCTTAGTAAGGCTATCCTCTCCCTAGTTGTGGGGGTTTTAACAAGCCATTGCCCTTCAGCGTCCATGTTGTGAAGCTAGGAATCTCACCAGACGCCATCTGCGGAAACTGTATGGAAGAAGATAAGGTGGAAACAAATTAACACTTCCTTCTCGACTGTCCCGCGTCTGGAAGGTCAAGGTTTAAACACTTGGGATACCTTCAGACATCCCACCGAACTGGCGAGAATGAAAATAAAGGTCTACGGAATTTGTATTCACAACTAAGCGTTTTGATAATCTATAAGTTCGAACACAGGAGTTCTTCTTTTCTATGGCTTCACAAATGACTACATGTAGCGATCCACGTGCGATGCACGTAGATGAACTATCTACCATAACCTAACCTAACCTAATATAAAATTTATAAGCAGGTACCTAGATACTGTTTTTGTTTGTAGAATACCTACGTATCAAAAGGTGGCCCTAAGAGTGATGTTATGTATGGCCTACCTGTGAACCGTATGAATTTACAGTTACTGCAATTATATTCTTTTAAATTTTTTCCCATAGGCCATCGGCTAATAGAAGCGTAAATTTCCTACTAGGTTTTGTGACCGTCTATTTCTGACCAAACAGACATTTAATGAGAGCTACTGACGCCAGTCGTCATTGTTATTACCATGCGCAAGTACACGGCGCCTACTTTTTCGGAGGCTGTGGCATAAGGGGGGTGTATCTGAGGATGCGTCTAATGACCGAAAAGCGTTGTTTAATTTGAATGACTTGCAGTCGGCCAGCGAAGGCATCACCATTATTTGGATCACTTTGATATTAAGTGGATTTTCGTATACTAGAAAACGTCACTTTTTGCAAAATTGCCAATTATGTATAATGTAAAAATAAAGTATGTAAATATAGTATATGTATAACATAATGACAGCTGCATTTTGGCAGGCAACTTTGCTTTTATTACGTTACCTCCATATACTATTTATGAGAAATTTAATTCAATTGAAATCTTTTTTATTTCAATGACATAGTCAAGACATTTTATGATCATTGTGAGTGGCTACTACGCGGGCACGCAATGCATACCTATGTATATACTACGAGTATATGTATGTATATAGGTGATTGCTTGCTTATAAAAGAAAAACACATTTTTTCAAATTTGTCTGAATGGATAAAAATATGAATTATGAATAGAAATAGCGTTTAATAGGCTAATGTGGTTGAATGAGCAAATGCGAAAGAGTAGGCAATTTTAGAAAAAGCACGAACCAGCTGTAACATGGCTCCCAAAGCGACATTTGGCATGAGTTGATGGGCGGTAAGGGAGAACAGGTGTTCATCGGTATTGAAAAATTGCCATGTGGGCGCGTACTGTGATGAAATACGAAAGAATATGTTACATTAAATATTTTTAAAAGTTTATTGTTTCCCTTACTGATCGTTTCGATCGCATTATTTATTTTTATTTCAATTGAAGTAATCACAAGCACTTTTCAATACATGTAGATTCTTGTATACATTATTTATTTATTAAAGTGCTCATGATATGCCTGACCACAGCTGAGCGAAAATTAATTAAAAGTTGTTAAGTCAACTACTTCAAAATATAATTTCTTTCTCCTCAGGAATGCTGTGGCTTAGGAATACCGAATTATTACATAGAACCAGTGAAAAAGGTGGTTGGGATCGTGGCATCGTCTTCTTTGGGGTATAATATTCATGTAGCCCAGTATCAAACTAAACACAATCAAACCAAAGTTTAAAAACAAAAACTATGAGTTTTAAAATAAGCAATTAGAAAAAAAAACTATGCTTCGCTAATTTTCTGAAATATGGCACCACCTGCTGTTTGGATATATTCCAGAGAAACCAAACGGTGCATCCAAAATAGCAACAGGCTAATGTGATAAACAAAACAAACATAAAATATGACTTTCGAGTTCATAACCAGAAATAAAGTACTCGGAATTATCGATTTTAATATAACTTACTCCTAGAAATGAAAGAACTTTGGTTTTCGTTCATTAACGCCAATTTTCGGCAATATTTATGATCCAGTCTCTAGTTAAGAAAGTTGTGTTTCTTGTGGCGATTGTTAGTCCACATCGAATTCAGTAGAATAAATCAACCATGATTATGTAGGGTATTGATCTTAAAATTATGCAGTCTTATGACTAGATAAAATACCTAAAATTCCAAACGGAAAACAATGAGAGAAACACGAGCACACTAATTGAGACCTTGTATTTATTGAAGAATTTATGGCGATACATAAGTATATTAGGTAAATTTTAGCTGGTGTACCGTAAAATATTGAAAGTGTGAAAATAGTTCAGCTCAAAAGGTGTGAGGTTGTATATTCACGGCACCGTAGGAACAATACTGTAAATAAAGGCATATTTGTTTAAATTCAGATTTGATTGGAACATCATCGATTTAGCAAATCACCTGTTAAAAGGCAGAATGTCGACCCCATGAGAAACGTTATAGCTACAAAGGTGGCTCGTCCTCCATTAAGGCGGTACAACCAAAATAGAAGGTATTGCTCAAAACAATTTTGTTAACTGAATATCCACAGAGAGTTCACAATTACTCGAAAGCAAGCAACACCAGGGAACATATCATATAAATTAAATTGTGTATTCTTTGTAGTTCTTCAAGGCACTTGCCTACGAATATTAATTCCTATGTATTTACAATAGAAATTAGTATTTTAAAATTCTGGCACTACTAAAAAATAGTTCACATACGCGATTGGCAAATTAATTATTTTCCTTTAGCGTGTTGTTGTATCATCCTAAGAAGGGAGAAGCTTTGTAAATTATTTGCATCAATTTCGTGCGGGCATTTTTAAATAATCGCAAGTGGTTGGATCGAACACTTTTACGCAGATCATTAATTACGAATATAAATATTTACTTCTCTGAAAATATATTTTTTGTGAACAAAATTAGATATGGATGGTATACCCTGTAGTGAAACCCTACAAATAGTAACAATAAACCTGAAGAAGATATTTTGTACATGGCGATGCTGTTGATGTCATATGCCAAAGGGAGTCTAGCTCACTTGCGGTCTACAATACAACAAATGCTTTCATAAAAACTCACTTCATTTGTATTGACTGTTCAATTATTTATTTGTTAAATTTTTTTGTTATATTTGGGTAGTCGAAAAAGTCTTTTCGTATTTCTTCAAACTTCAACTTATTTTTTTTTATATTTATAATAATAAATAAATAAGCAAATATGTTTCATTTTGGTCGACCACTTTTTATCATTTTTCCGCTAGAGACATTATTCCTTCAGTGTACAACTTTCGTCAGTGTAAATTGAATATTTCCAGAACGGAAGCGAGTTAACCATTGTTGTGCTGCACGAACTGATACAGTATCGTTTCCGTAAACTTCACAAATTTCATTGTCCAACTTTTTTTAAATTTCTTTGTTAAAATCTGTGTGAAAATTCAAACTGATTTAATATCAAAAACGTTGTACTCAAAGGCATCAAAGGTTATTTAGCAGTTCGATTCAACTGGATAACAGGTTATTGTTGTTGCTGTTGCATTCATTAACATACTTGAAGAGGAAGTACCTTAGAGATTTTACATTTTTATTGTTAAATTTTGCATTTACCAATAAATGTCATTATTTTACGAACTATGTTAATTTACTTTTATGAAATGCTAATGTTTTATTACTTCATTATTTAAAAAATAATAGTTTCCAACAAATTGCTTGCAATTACATACTTTAGTCAAACAGCAAAAGCAAAATTTTCCGCCTTTGCACACATTATATACATACATACATAGGCGTATACATATATGTACCTAATAGTACTACGGACAGGCAGACATATATGGTCATATGTATGTAAGTATGTATAAGCAGTGTTTTTCGCATAATTAATTTGTATATTATTAGGTGTTTGAAGCGAAACGACTGCGACTGTGACTGCGAGAAACAAGCCGACATGCGAACGCTGAATCAAGCGACCGTCTCGCTGACAAATCTTTGGACAGACCGTTACTTCGCTTTGAAAAGATCAAAAGCTGTAATGGAACGAAACGCAGAACAACTCACTAATATGTATATAGTGATCGTATCTTTGAAAATTCTGCTAAATATAACGAACACGTGCAAATACTCCGCCCTGCCAAATAAGCATTTCTCTTCTTCTTTACTGGCGTAGAAACCGCTTATAGCCGAGTTAACAACAGCGCGCCAGTCGTTTCTTCCTTTTGCAATGTGGCGCCAATTGGAGATTCCAACCAAAGCCAGGTCCTTCTCTACCTGGTCTTTCCAACGGCGGGTACTGCGTCGAATACTTTCAGAGCTGGAGTGTTTTCGTCCATTCGGACGACATAACCTACCTAGCGTAGCCGCTGTCTTTTAATTCGCGAAACTGTGTCAATGTCGTCGTATGTCTCATACAGCTCATCATTCAATCGAATGCGCTATTCGCCGTGGCCAACGTACAAAGGACCACAAATCTTCCGCAGAATCTTCCTCTCGAAAACTCGTAACGTCGACTCAACACAACGGGAATAATGAGTGACTTATAGAGTTTTGTTTTTGTTCGTCGAGAGAGGACTTTACTTCTCAATTGCCTACTTAGTCCGAAGTAGCACCTGTTGGCAAGAAATATTCTGCGTTGAATTTCCAGGCTGACGTTGTTGTGTATGTTGATGTTGGTTTCGAGATAGACGAAATCATCTACGACTTCAAAGTTATGACTATCAACAATGAATTCTCTGTATAGTTCTGCAGCTCGAATTAAGTATTTTCTCCAGAAGTAGATTGAAGCAGTCACATGAAAGGGAAGTCGCCTTATCTAAAACCTTATTTGGTTTGGAGAGGTCTTTCCCGATCCTGACGGACCTTTTGGTGTTGCTCAACGTCAGTTGACTTTGCAAGTCTAAAGCTACACTGACAAGATCCAATCAGTTTGTTGACGGTGGGCTTTATTCTTTCACGTAATACGCTCGATAGAATCTTATATGCGGTGTTGAGGAGACTTATCACACGGCAATTGGCGCACTTGAATATTAAGTACGAAAGCTAGGGCTTATACAATTACGGTATATACACAGAAACATGTGCATACATGTGTACATATGTATGTATATTAAATTACGTAATTAACAACATTAAAATGCCTAGGTAAAAGCATATGTACATCATTCTATTTTGAACCATTTTGTATTTCATTGTTATTAGAAACATAACCCACAGCTATCAGGAACTTAAACACCCGACCATTCCAACATCTGTGGTATATTTGTGCGTCATGACTATTTCCTTTTAGTACCTTGGGGAGATTCTGTTTACCCACCCTCGTACGTACGTGTGCAGGTGATATATGTGTGTGTTTATCTGCAATTGTTTATGAAAAGTGTGATTGAGTAATAGTGTGGTAATTACCTAAGTTAGAGATATTTTATGGAAAAAGATATTACAACCTTCAAACGCAACACTTCCGAAGAAGGTATACATAGAAAACATACAAACTTTTGGAAAAAAACGACGAAACCGTTTGATCAATCAAACGAAGATTCTTTGAAATTCATTTATTTCCTTACTTTTCTTCACAACTACATTCACTTGAGATACCTTGGTATCTTTTCATATACAATGAATTTACGAGCTCCTGTACGCAATTAAATAAAAAAGATCTATGCCAAGAGCCACATGAAAATCTTTTGTTTGGTCAGTTTAAGTTCTTTGTGTCATATCGTAAGGTAGGTGTTTCATAAATTAGATTGAATGGCTCCGCTTATAGAATTTATGGCAGCTCATCGCATTTGTTGTCTATTTTTATACTAGTGCAACATGTTGCTCCAGAGTATAATAGTTTTGTTCACTCAACAATTTTACGTATCACCTAAAACTAATCGAGATAGATGTAGGGTTATTTAAATATACATATATAAATGATCAAGAATAAGATACGAGTTGACTCTGTCTGTCCGTCCGTCTGTACTTGGTATTACAAGTTTGTAGATGCTTAATCGGACCACTGCCATGCCCACAAAACGCCATTAACCGAAAACTTATGAAATGCCATAACTAAGCACATAATTCCTAAAATTCTAATTTGGCAAGGGACTACAGTGGCAAGAAGTGGGCGAAGCTCCGCCCTCTAATAAGTTCAATGTACGTATCTCCTAATCCATTAAAGCTACAACAAGCATATTTTCTTATACAAATATTATAAGAATCCCTACGGTTAATGTGAAAATGGATGAAATCGTAAGATAACCCAGCTCTCTCCCTATATAACGGTAGTGTTAAAAACTACTAAAGGCGCTATAAATCCATAACTAAATACGCCAGAGATATTAAATTTAACACCCGAGACGGTATGAGAGAGCTTTATGGGAGCTGGTGTGAACATTGCACGATGGGCATGGCACCGCCTCTTTTTGGGGGAATCACATGTGCATCAAAATTGGAATTGGATGGTTGAATTGGGTTAATACTTAGCCACCATATACCTAATATAAATAAAGTTCGACTTCCTGGTGACTTTATACCGCAGATTAAGGCTAATATGTGAGTTATCTTAAGGAAAATGAAAGATTTGTGCCTAAAATAGATGAAATTGGGCGAAAACTTGACCTAGCCCACATGTAACTAATATCAAGATTGTCGAATATACGGCTGCCCTTACAACTCCCACCTACTATATATAATGGCTTTCGTTTTTTTCTAACGAACCTTATATCGAATATGTCGATCAGAGTATAAATTATATATAGTCTATATATTGGGTAGTCGAAAAAGTCCTTTCGTATTTTGACAATAGATGTTGTTGCAGTCGTATATCTCCAGTGCTACCAATCACATTGCACTATACCGTTTAGTGTTGGAAAGGTGAGATTATAAGCTTCATTTAACCAAGAAAACTAAATTCGGGGGAGTTGAAAAAAAGTTGCAGCCGTTCAAAAATGAGTGAAAATAATGAAGTAATTCGGTATATTTTGAAATTTTTGTAGAAAAAGGGAAGAATGCCACACAAGCCACCTTTGCTGTGTCAGTTCATGTAGCGCAACAATGGTTCGCTCACTTTCGTTCTGGAAATTTCGATTTACACTGTTGAAAGTTTTAAACTGATGGAATAATGTCTCTAGCGGAAAATGGCAAAAAAAATATCGAGCAAATGGTTTAATATAAATTAAAAAAAATTTAGGTTGTAGTACGAAAAGACTTTTTCGGCTACCCAATATGGCAAGTTGCAAGCGTTTAAAATGTTTGGTTGCACCCGAACTTAGCTTTTCCTCACGTGTTTTAATATATTTTCGTTTAATACCCAAACATTGATTAACTGTTCGAGCGGTGATTTCGAATTTTACTTAACTTGATTTGTTTTGAATTTCAACTTTCTAGACTAAATATTTTCTATCGATTCTGAAAACCTGAAAGCCTCCGAAAAAATGATAATGGTATTGAAAGAAAATAAACCTCTTGTGTAATGAAAAATATTGTTTTTTTTTAATATATTTTTTTTTTTGTTTTTGGCAACAACGAAACGTATATATAAATATTAGCACACATGAGAAATAATTATTGTAATTATTAATTTAATGTGAAATCTGTCACCTACTAACATATGTACATACATATATGAATACATATGCACATGTGCCAGCCATCACGCCGTTTATTTAGTGACAGACGTGTCAGGAAACTTGAGCAAAACAATAATGATGTCCACACCAATTTGCGCTCAGTGACTTTTCGTAAAAAAAAATTAGCACGAAATTTTAAATTCGTTGGATTCTTACGTAGCGCGCACATAGGCAGAGACCGTACGTAAGATGTGCCAACATCCGAACATCCGAACATCAAACTAATATTTTTAAGTACGAAGGGGACTCGTTCGAGTGCATATGATTTCAACAGGCGCTATTATAAGAAACTGGGAACCGATTGTCGTCCTCTGTTCCCATTATAGGTTCGAAATTATCTTTTGCCAGAGGGCAGGTGCGACAAGATAGTTTGCGATATCATGCTTAATATCCGATCTGATCGATATTTTGATTTTTGTTGCGTAATTAACGACTGAGTTGTTTCATTTTATGTATTTTAATAATGTTTTATAGGCGTGGAAATGATCCAAAATAAGTGTAAGGAGGACCTAAGTCCGGGAGTAGCTAAAATTGTATAATATCGCAGTGTGCAAGTATCAAATCCCTGGTAAACAATTTCTTACATATGTACATATACAATAATATATGAATTAAATCGACTAATCACCTCATGATGATCATTTATCCACCTATAAGGGGCCATCCATAAATTACGTCATACCTTGAAGGGGGGGGAGGGTATCATTCAGAAGTGACATTGTGTGACAAGGGGCAGGGGGAGGTCAAAAGCTTTGTGACATCACACTTTAAAATTTGTGATGTACAAATGTGAAATTTATAGGTAAACAAAAAAATATTAACTATTTATAAACACAATCTTTGTTTTTTAATACTTAAGTTGTAACGAAGCTTTTTACTGCCCCTGCTTCTTACAAGTATAGTTTGCTGAGGTATACTCGCCGTGTCCAGGGTTCGTTACAATAAATTTGTAAACGTTGGAGCTCTTCTCCTAATCGTACTTTATTTTATTTTATATTATAATTTTAAATAAAGTTACAAAATTGTCTCTCGCGTTCTAAAGTCGTCGTCCGAGGAAAGTGCTGTCAGGGTAACGGTTCAGTGTGGTCCGTTATGGCAATACCGTTTCCCGCTTTGTTTAAATCTCCAAGCATCATTCCATCTGAAACAAGTTCCATATGATAGTTATTGCCCTAGTGTCGAGTCATACTTATTTAAAAGATCGTGTAGCATATGTGGCCTATATTTTTCTTCATATAAAGCCACCAATCAACACAAACAATCACATAAAAAACAAGAGATGTTACCTATTGCGAAAATTCGCCCGCAAAGAATTGCGGCTAGACGTGGAAGAAGACGATGCTGATACGAAAGATGTTCTTGACATCCAAATTCAGAACGAAAATGAAGTGCCTGATTTACCAGTAATAAATGATATAAAGGAGTGGGTCAAAGATGATTAAGTTTTGTATTTTTAATTAGCTTAATTAGATATCTATTATTTCTTGACAAGTCATTCGTTGTCTCTGTACTTTAATATTCAACTAAATGTTGATTTTATTAAAGATTATTCAATTAATATAAGAATAAATAGGATAGCCGGTTTTTTTTTATTTTTGATACATCCATAAAATTGGAAAATGTGTGACGTCACGACAGGGGGAGGGGGAGTTCAAAATGTGACAACTTGTGGCACGGACGGGGGGAGGGGTTAAAAAGTCCTTAAATTCGTGTGACGTAATTTATGGATGACCCCTAAACCTATTTATGAAACGAAAATTTTGGGGAAGATTAATCATTCATTATAGTACCGTAAATATAGCCTGTAAATAAAACAGGTCTAAACCAACTTCATTCACCATCATGGTGAAGAAAATGTATACACTTAATCTCAGTGAAATATCAGACATTTTGACCAACATAAACGGTTTAAATTACGGTTTAAAGGCGGAAATCATTGCAACTTTTGACATTACTAAATTATACTCGAGAACATGTTTTCACTCAATTTTATGAAGCTAACCCACACTCGACGAGATCTTGGCATAAAGTCTGCTAGAATAACGAGACTATGATATGCCAGTATCACACATTTTCGACATTAAACTACAATCTACTACATCCGCTAAGACCCATTGTGAAAGGATAGCCAGAATTTACAAAAATCGTTTCTCTTGAAGTAAGTTAGACAAATACTTATCGAGTTATTCGACAATTAACAAAGAGTTCTCGAGCGATCTGGAACGTTTTAGAGCAGTTTTTTAGCAGCAGCTGCAAGGGACCGGTAAATTGAGTGTAAACTTCAACAGCGTTTTTCTCAAATCTGTAGTAAGTTTTTTAAACAAGTGACCACTGTAGCTTGTAAACCGTTCGGAAGATTACAATAATATGTGACCGATATTTTGTTAATTAAAAAAACATATGTTTGGATCAGGCACTAGATTATCTATAAATAAAGCCAAGGATTAGTGATGGTCACCATAAAGAGCTTCGTTTAAAACTGGACAAACGGTCAAAATTATTATATGAGGGCTAGGGTAAGTATTTTCACATTTTCACAAGACATTATTATCGGAAAAGCTTTTCTATAAATTGCAATTATACTAAATCCGGTATTGATAAGTGACAGATTCGTATGGAAACTAAAATTGTGATATGGTATATAAGAAAGATAGATCACTTCACACCGTAAGATGAGAACGTCAAGGACATGTACCAAATTGGTCGAATAGTACTGGAGGTATCCGAACTTGCCTAAAAGTGGGCGGAGTCAGGCCCATTGTGAAATTTTTAGGCCAATTCCAATGAATCACTTAAGCACCATCAAAGCTGTGAAATTAAATTCAAACCCCAGAGATCTCTTTTGCATCTGATACAAATATAGAAAATTGGTGATTACCTAAATATCGAGTTTCTTTGGTGAAGACAATCGGTAAGAATTCTTTTATTTTTTCCCATACACGGCAGCCCTCGAATGAAAACTGTAATCATTGTAAATGAAAGAGCTGGGAGAACGTCATCGCCTGGTTTGTTTTTACGATAATCTTCACCTAAGCAATACTCTAGTACATACATATGTATGTATATGTACATTTAAATATGTATAAACAATGGTTTTGTATTTTTGGCTGCATTTGTATATCTTAAGAGTCAATGTGACGTCACTATTGAAATATGTATATATGGACGCTACCAACAATATCACAATTCAAAACTTGTGTAAACAATATTCTGATATGTATGGATGTAAGAATATCACCATATATGAATTTTTCAGAGCTTCAAAAAAGTTTGTGTATTTACTTGATTTCCATTGGGCTTCTTGCTGCGCGATAAGCAGGATCCACTTAATTTTACTATATTTTTAAAATCTATTTTGCTTTATCATACTCGTACATACGCATTTAATTTATTTTTGCCACGAATTTTTACACAAACACATTTTATAAAATAGATAAATGACGAATTAAAATGCCGCCGGGTATAAATTTATGACAAAAGGTCCAGCGTCACTGCCGCGCCAACTTTTCCTATTTCGACGCGGTTCGTTTTTCGCCGTCCGCCAGAGAAATCGCTACTGACACTATTTTGTCGCGACGGCCGTCAAAAGAGTCCGAAATTGAGATTTTTCCGTGGTGATTCCTAGGTATTGACGTCGTGCTTATGACGATTTCCAACGATCAGCGATTTTTGGTCGAGAGAGAGTTTGTGGATTCTGCGCAGACGATATGAAATGATTAAGCAGATGAGCGGTTAATTAAAAGTTTCGAAAACTTAAGGATTTGTATAGTAAGCTATATTAATCGTAGATAAACCGTGGTCACAAGTTTTTGACTATTTAAACAAACAAATAGTTTGTCAAAGTCAATAGGAAGAAATAGAAATATTCAGATAAGCTTTTAGTGACATGGATCGATTTCGATTTTATAGAAAAGAATTGTTACATGTTTTTTGTTGCATGTTTCGTTTTTATTTATTAAATTATCAGTGAATTGTCTTTTTTAATGTAAAAGAAGTTGTTGGAATCAAAACAGTGATATTTCGGTGTGATTTATCATGTGATATTTGTACTCTAACCTAAAATGAGTTTGATAGCAGTTCTGATCAATACTCGAAGTAACACTTGCCCCAGCCCACATATACCCAACATAAATGTATGTGGTTGCCTTTATACCAATTGTAAGATGACTTAACAATATCAAGTGAACGTATTGGGTAGTCGAAGAAGTAAAAGCTCGATGTATGGGTCAAATGAATTGTCTGTGAAAAATTTAATGGACCGAATTAACATCTGCGATTCTTTGTTGAAACGAAATGAACTATTTCTGGAGCGAGTGGTCACAGGAGACGAAAAGTGGATCAAATACGACAACAATGTGCGAAAAAAATCATGGTTCAAGTGAGTCAGAATTGACGTCTCGAAAAGTTTATGTTGAGTTTTTGATGAGATTGTAAAGGAATCACACACTCTCAGCTGTCAACAACTGACGGGATTGAAGCAAGCAATCGAAAAAAACGGCCAGAACTTATCAAAGAAAGGAAGGACGAAGGAAGACGAAGCTTCCATCAGGAAAACGCTAGACCACACACACCTTTGATGACACAGCAAAAACTGGGAGAACTTGGCTGGGAAGTTTTGATGCATCCACCTTATAGCCCTGACCTTGCACCATCGGACAACCAAATGTTTCGGTCATTTCAGAACTCCCTTACTGGAGTAAAGTGGACTTCAAGAAAAGCCTGTGAAAATTACTTGTCGCAGTTTTTTGTCCGGATACCGTTTCGTCAACAACTAAAAAAATTTGACCGTGTACAATGGTCGGTTGCAACCGAACTTATCTCTCCATACTTGTTATATGTACGAGTATTTCTGTTTTGTAATGAATTGCCTGTAGTCGTTTTGATGACTTGTAATTTTGACGGAAATAATTTCAATAAAAAATACAATTCAAATAAAATACAATTCCTTTGAAGATACACACGTACATATACCTATAATACAAAAGAGGGAAATTTTAATTCTCACGAGATGCCAGACGATGTAAGCATAAGACGTTCAAATTTCACCACTGTCCGACCATTGCATTTTAATGTAATGAATAAATTATTATAATTAAAATATAACAGCCGAAACGAGTTGGGTGGACGCCAATGCTGCTGCTGATTTGCGTCGGGACCACCATCGGTGCTGTTATACCCCTTGGTTATGCGCTGGGGGTTATGAATACGCCTGCTGAGGTGAGCTTGGGTAATATTTCCATAAACTGCTAATCGCATGCATTGCCGATTTCAAGGTGATCAAAAAATGGACTATCGCTAGTGTGTCCAGAACATACAACGTTCAACTCAATGCAACGAAGGCGGACATACTATGGGCTAGCATAGTGTCAATTTTTCAGGTTGGCGGTATTTTGGGTTCCTTTATTTCTGGATCTATAAGCAACAAATTTGGAAGGTTTGGAAATATATATGTATATTGATTCACTAATTTCACGCCACTTCTTTTTACAGAAAGGGTTGTCTTGCATTCAGCGGAGTTTTGTTATCCTTAGCTGGACTTTTATTGCATTTCAGCCGTATGTCTTACCTCGTCGAGATGATGTTATTCGGTCGTTTTTTGATCGGTATCTCAGCTGCGCTAATCTATACCTCACAACCGATGTATTTGCTGGAGTGCGCGCCCATACATCTGCGTGGCAGTGCTGGCGTCTTCACACTACTTGGCATAACGGGTGGCATTGTTTTTGGGCAAATATTTAGTTTACAACAAGTCTTTGGCAATGAGGAGTGTTGGGAATTGGCCTTAAGTTCCTACTTGATTTTTGTTCTGATTGGCTTCTTGCCGGCCTTTTTGTTTCCGGAATCACCTAGTTGGTTAATTAAGGTGCGCCAAGACGAAGAATTGGCCAGGAAATCCTTGAAAAGCTTACGTGGAAAAAATGCCGAAGAAACTATAAATGCCGAAATTGCAGAATTGAAAGCTTCAGCCGCTGCCTCTAGTGAAATACTTGGATTTTGGGATGTGCTGAAGAACTCAGAATTTTGCTTGCCTCTGCTAATTGTTATCTCATTTACCGCTTGTCAAGGTTTAAGCGGAATTAATGGTATTTTCTTTTATTCAGTAAGAATATTTACCAAATGCGGATTTTCCGACGAAAATGCCACCTGGTTAAATTTCGGTTCTGGTGTGCTGAATTTCGTGTTTGCGCTCATTAGTTTGGTTTTAATGGAGAAATTCAATAGACGTCCCTGCATGCTCCTCTCAGCGGGTGCTTGTGCTGTATCATTAATTGGCTTGGGATTCGCTCTGAAGTATATTGTAAATATCGTAAATTCTAACATTACTGTAACCATTTGATTTGCACACTAAATTGCATTCTAGGATTACGTCAGCTGGTTCCCAATACTTTGCGTTATTTTCATGGCTTCCTTCATAATATTTTTCAATGTGGGCCTAGGACCAATACCATTCTTTATAGGAACAGGTAAATTTGCCAATGTATAACTTTAAAACAACTAAACAGTTAGAACTTTAAAGAACTCTTTGAATTGCCACCTCGTACTGTGGCCATGGCTACCGGGAACTTTTCATGTTGGACCGGTAATTTCTTGATCGGTATGTGTTTCCCTCCTGTAGAGAGCCTAATTGGTCCATTTTGTTTCCTACCCTGTGGTGGTGTTTGTATATATTGCCTCTTGCTCACGTGGCGCTATGTACCGGAGACACGTGGTTTCGAGCCGTCGGATGTGAAACCTTTGATGGCAAATGGCCTTAAGTCGAAAGTAACGTAAGGAGGGGTTACAGAAATTGATTGAAAAAAAAAATTGTATTACTGAAATCAAGTTTATTGCCTGGATTCTTACTGTTTCGTTAATCGAAAAAAATATTTATTTTTCTATGTTTTCTATTAAAAACGCTTTTTAAAAATAAAATTACTTACTGCGTATGTTAAAATGTTAATTTTTACCATCTGACTTGCTGTTTTGGTTTGAGTTCGATTCCAATTCATCTTCAATGGCTTTGATCGCATATCTCTCGCAACGGGGTACACTGTTGTTTGTTAGATATAAACTTGTTTATGTATATACATATGTACATTAGTATATTTAATATATCGAAATGACAAAAATATTATTGTAGTCTTACACACTTTCAAAGAGGCTTCATTAAATAGGCCCAGAGTGTGCTCATATGAATCTGTTCCATCACGCGTAGTTCTGAAAACCACTAGCGTTTAGTTTATTTCATGCCGTATACAAAGTGGGGATCTCATACATTCAACTATAAAAAATACTTAATGTGCTTTTTTGGCCTCGATTAATAAATTTGCACAAACTTCTGGTTATCAATAGGTATTATACAGTTACAGGCGCACACATTTGTTGCGGAAGATATAATTTTCGAAATACTACCATGCCATTTTTTGCAATATTACCAACATACAAGTATTAAGTGAATATTTACGAACTGACGTGCTTAAGCGGTCATTACAACAGGTGTTTTCCTTTAGTATATTCGTATAAAAGGCTCCTCAGCAGCCTATAAATATACTCATGTACATGCATGGCGTTTATAAAATGTGTTAACTTAAGTGAATTAATTATAAAAGAAAAAGGTTTTGTTTAAAAATAACGAAGTATGCCCCAGTTTGTGGTACACTGCGAAAATGTATGCTAAATTGCCAACTGAGGTTTCTTAAGGCTCTTCTAAAATATTCTGTAATTTATTTAAACATTTGCCAGTCCTAATAAAATTACACTGTGGACAATTTTTTTTGTGCTCCAACAGTTAATGAAATGGCTATTTTTTATCGAGGTGGGCCTGCTGAACCCAAAAACTTAAATGGAATTTTTTAACACGTTCGATTTTAAAGTTATGATAAATTGATGTTCTATAAATAAATAATTAAAGAGAGTGTCAAAATTCCATAAACATATTTTTTATTTAAACTATTAATTTTATAAAAAAATGTTATATAAATAGGATAGTGGAAAAAGTCTTTTCGTATTTTGTCAATAGATATCGTTGCAGTCGTATCTCCCCAGTGCTACGAATCACATTATGTCATACCATATATTGTTGGAAAGGAGAGATTTTAAGCTTCATTTACCAAGATACAGCTGTTCAAAAATTAGTGAAAATAGATGAAGAAATTCGGTATATTTTGAAAATTTTGTATAAAAAATGGGAAATAGACACACAAGCCATCAATGAAATTTGTGAAGTTTACGGAGACGAAATCTGGAATTTGTTGAACGTTTTACACTGATGGAATAATATCTCTAGCGGAAAAATAGCAAAAAGTGGTCGACCAAAATGGTACATATTTGTTTATTTATTTATTAGTATAAGTATAAAAAAATAAGTTGATGTTTGATTAGAAATATGAAAAGACTTTTTCGACTATCCAATATATGTATTTACATATGACAACGAATCAATGTAGCTGAGGTTTAAGTGGTCAATGTAAAAACTAAGCCATTTATTCGGAAAGAAAGTTATGAATATTAACTTTTCCTCTTGTCAACAGTTGTCTCATTACAAACCCGTGGTAATCTGCTAACATTTTAGCATTGCATCTTCGTTGAAATTGCTCGTTTTTTCTTCTTAATAGAAACTCTTCCTTGAGATTTAATAATATATTTTCCATAAACATAACAAAACTTGTCCGGATGATTGAAACACTTGCGGTGGCCATTTTTCTCCATGACTTTAAAAAAAATGTTATGATTACCTAAATAAACTGTTAGAATGATCTTAAAAACACTGAAAGTGTTAATTTATAGTCGTACAGAGTTCAACATTAAAATCATACAAATCTGCAATTAACGACTATTTATTCCCATAGTGAAATGTCAGTAATTTGAATTGTGTTCCACAGATGTTGCTTTGCAATTATCTCGCATTGTGTGAATCCGGAAAGTTTTTTTCTCCTTCCTAATTGATCTATTTCTAAATATACATGATATATATGTACATTTGTATGCATATTTGTGGATCATTAGTCATTAAACCATTAAACGTTTAATTGCTCATTTCATTTCGTCAGCTTTCATTTCATTTCAGTTTGAGTCGCACATAGCGTCACATGTATAACCGTGCCCAAGCACATACAATTCTCACTAAGTCTACGTAATAACTTAGTATGTGGAATTGTTAACAGTTCTGGGTTGATGAGGTTTTTGGCAGATTACACACCGTTTGTCGATCAAACAAAGTCAACTAAATAATAACGTCAGCAAACTGCAGCCGACTATCATCCAATGTTTACATAGGTATGTACCTTTGGAATATAAAATATTTCAATATCTACATATGTATGTATGTATGGATAAGGAGTATCGTTATCGTATAAGGAACTCGTGTTAATATATATAACATAGATCATAAATATATATACACATGCATATGTATTTGCACATGAACGCATAAATACTAAATCATAAAAAGCAAATTACTTCATAAAATGATTAACCTCTTCTATATTTCCACAGCACCGCATCAAGGCTAAAGTAATTTAATGCAGGTACAGTTATATGTAAATATGTTTACGGATTATGCAAAAAAACATATTTGTCATATGAAAAAGATTTCAATATATTGGATTGGGTGTTTTACTGCTTCTATCAACACCAAGTCGTTACACCATACACCAGTATGACGGAATATGAAATGTGTCGGTCCGGCTTCATAACAATAATTTTTGCGTAAAAAGTGCAAATTCGTGATTAATTTTAGCCTAATATCATTAATTTGTGCATTGGAAACTCCGCAATATACATACATATCTAATATGTAGAACGTGTTTTAAAGTTTAATAGTATTTGTTCGCACAACGAATATTGACGTGTACACTCGAGTGTTAAAATACCCCTAAAACCCCATTAATTCCTAATTGTATATCTCATTTCGTTTAATTGGCAAATTTAGATATAAAATTTTGAGTACACCGAACTCGGTTTGTGTCATAAAAGAGGTTTCATACCGATGTCTTTCTCTACGACTAATTAGCTGGAAATGTCATCAATTGGAAGGTTCTTTTATCTCGATATTTTGAACAAAATGCTTCGAGTCATGTCTGTCATCAGTCATAATTTGATTGTAAAAAGTTAAGCTAATTATCATGGTCTTGTCAACAAATGTGCGAGTAATTCGTTGAATATGACACCATCTCCGAAATATTACCTAAATCGCAAATGTTTAAGAGCAGCTCCATTTTTTTCTAATTCCATTTTTCCTCATTAACAACGTCTGTCACAATAAACTTTGAACACTTTTTTAAGATTTTTATTTTTAAACGTAACAATGTTTTGACAATAACTGCTTACATATCTATATACATATAGGTACATAGACATACATGTAGACCATAAATGTTTAAGACATATGCGACATTAAAGCTTGGAGTAATTGGAAGGAATAAATAAATAATTAAAGATATGTTGATATAGGAATACAAGTACATATATATATATACACAGAACACATATGCATCCTATTTACATGAAAAATATTTTAAAATTAAACTCTACAACACAGGTACTTTGGATACCAATACTAAAGCGCTGGAACACACTTGTTTATCGTTTTACTTACGAAAATACTAAATATTCTAACTTTTCTAAAATTAGATGTCGCTCAATGCACTTTAGAACGAAATCCCTTAGCCATTAATGGTTTAACGTCCGCAACATCTTTTCCGCGAGTCTCGGGTAGGTAACGCCACGTCAGCAGAAAACAATACAGACACATCGCAGCGCAAGGTAGGAAGGCATAAGAACCCCAAATAGCCTCTAACATGGGAAAGAACATTCCAATCATAAAGTTACCACTCCATGAAAAGAAGTTGCCCATCGACATGGCCACCGAGCGGGACTCGACTTCAAAGAGTTCTGCGCCTACAAAATATGGCACAGGCGCCAGGCCCACATTGAAGGAGAATATGAAGGAAGCAATGAAGGCAATGCAAAGAATAGGCAACCAACTTACGCGGTCCTATAAGATGAGATTTAATAACAAATTAATGAGATGAAAATTTATCTGTGTAAGTCCGTATTAATTAAAGCGAGTCTTGCTTTTTCATACTCACAATGTAATTCAAGGCAAAAGCCATGCCGAAGAGCGATATTCCACAGCCGCCAGCGGAAAACATCATTAGCGGACGACGTCCAAACTTTTGTACCATTATAGGGCTTACACTAGCGAATACTAAATTCAAAAAGCCTGCACCAAAATTCATCCACGTTGCAATCTCTAGCGAAAAGCCTCCCTTCATGAAGATTCTCACGGAGTAGAAGAAGATCGCATTAATGCCGCTCAATTGTTGGCATAGTGGAAATGAGCAGCAGATTACTAGTGGCAACAAGTATTCGGGATTTTTCACAACAGCCAAAAACCCTATTTTCTCGTTGTTAGAATATGCGACTAATTCTTTCATATCCGCTATTTCGGTATTCACACACTCATCGGAATTCTTTCCGCGCAAACGTTGTAGTTCTTTACGTGCCGCTGGCTCATCTTGACGCATCAAATAAAGCCAACGCGGCGATTCCGGATACCAGTAGACCGGAAGAAAACTGACCACTACAAACACTGTATAGAAACTGAGTGCGAACTCCCACAAGTCTTCGGTGCCAAAAACCTGTTGAAGACTAAAAATTTGTCCGACGAAAATGCCGCCAGTCACGCCGATCGATGTGAAGACAGCTGCACTGCCGCGTAGGTGCGTTGGTGAAATCTCCAGAAGGTAAATCGGATGAACGGTGTAGGTGATTGCGGCAGCAACACCAATGGTAAAACGCCCAATCAAGAGCATCTCCACTGAATTTGTCATTCGGCAAAAGTGTAAAAGAATGCCGGAGAGCGTCAACAGGAATGCGCTGACCAGCAGCGATCCCTTTCTGAAACAACAATATTAATCAATTAGTCATACGAAAGCAAGGGTTTTGAATTCATGTAGATTGTAATATTTGGAAATTGTGACTGAACAAACCAGCTTACCTTCCAAATCTATTACAAAAACCTCCAGCTACGAATGACCCGAAAATGCCGCCAATGAGAAATATGGACACAATCGCCGACCAAAGCAGATCGACCTGCGATGAACTCAATTGCTCGTTGTAACGTATCGCAAATGCATCGAGACACCAGGATTTAATGTACTGCAAATTAATTAAACGGGGGAAAACACTGAATTGAACTTGAATGTATTTAACTATATTTCTGTGAAACTATATTTGTATGTATGTACATATGTAGATGTGTACCTCTGCGGGGGTATTCATAACTCCAAGACAGTAGCCAACGGGAATTGCGGTACCAAGAGTGGTTGCAAAGCAAACCAGTGCCAACAGGGGTGTCCAACCTTTACGTTGCGTCTGAAAAATAAATGTATGTAAATATGTACATATCCGATAACGTAATATTTTATGTTATGACAACAAATCGTTAGGAGTGACTTATCTGAGTTGCTGCGTCGTTGATAATGTAATGGATAAAACTTTTTACTGATTGGACATACAACCCAATGCCTTTGTCTTTCGATTATCAACCTCATTTAAAAATTCGCTTATTTGTTGCTGTAACCATTACTGGACACTTTTGAACTCTACGAATGTGTTTCTAGCATGAAAATGGTTGTCATGAAATTCAACAGCGATTCGGAATTGGGTCTAGGAACGATAACTTGAGTATACATTTAAATATAAGGTCTAGTAAAACGAAATCCATTATTTTTCTAATAGATGTTATTAGTAATATGAATCTCGCAATGCGGACGGTTGATAGTGATGAAAAGTGGATCACTTGCACGAACATCAAGGGGGTCGCCAAGCCAGGATTGATGGTTAGGATATCAACTTGGTAGAATCAACTACTTTGAACTACTCCCCTTCGGCAAAACTCTTAATTCCTCTTTAACTGGTTGAACAATGCGAACCAAACTTGGTATATTACATTCTAATGGCGCTACTTCCTTCCCTACATACCTCTATCCGAATTTATGCTACATGTGTGTTTTTTTTTTAATTATGGAAAGCATCAAAAGCCGGACTGCGGGACTTCAAAACGTAAACCTAACCTACTCCCAACTTAAGACTCTCACACGGAACGCCTTGATACATGTATGTATGTATGTAAGGTTGTCTTATCTCATGACATAAATGGATATAAGAACTTATTTGACAATAATCCCGCATAAAGTATAGGTATTTCCATTCACTATCTGTTTTCTTTCCAATGTCCACACCGCACTGTCGTTCCCAAGAACTGGTTTCAAGGTCATATAACAAATTTTTACAAACGACCCGATGTCTGTCATATTCCTCATATTCTCACAATTCGTAGAGTATTTTATATGCGCTTCTGTTAGAACAAATATTTAAAATATATATATTTTTTTGTATGCATTTAAATATGATAATATACTCGTACGATATTTAGAACAAAAAAATATTTCATAAATGCAATTAAAAATCATAATTGTAGTTCTACTAATTTATTTACGATAAAGGTGATAACCATTGAACACATTGCAACCGACTTCGAAATATTACACTCAACTCAAATCCCTTTCTTCATTTGCGTACATTCAATATACAAATTATGTGCAATTATGCATGGTTTAAGTATGTACGAATAATTCAAGTAAATATGAAGGTATTTATTTCCCAAGTACGATTGATAGGGTATTCACTTGATCGCGGTTAATAATTTCTCAGCGACGTTGATTGATTAGCGGTCATAAATATTTACAACATTTAAACTGTTCTTGTAAAATGAACAACAATTGTATTTGGCGAGTGCTGGTTGTAATTGTTCTCCATTTTCCACCTTGCGACCTCGCCAATTGCTCTTCAAGTATACGAGTATTCACCTCCGTCAATTGTACGAAATCAACGTTCGTAAAAACGTGAGGTCGCATGACTATGCACTCGCCTCCCCACATTAAAAGCAGACCGAAGGCGATTAATATCTGCTGCACAACAACTCGTTGAAATATATTCTCAGACGAGTGTAGACATACATACATACCTAGGTATGTAGTAAATAAACAAATGCCTTTGGGTTCAATAGCAGAGTTAAGCTCAGGCACGAGCCAAATTTCTATACTGCTGATCTGGCGAGATTGCAAATATTGGAAAAAAATATACGGCAGAGCAAAACTGCGTGAAAACATTAAAATTAAGAATGCACTTAATGCGTAGTGAGCATTTTAAACTCGAAACTAATTGCTACAGCTTTTAAAAGCACCCGGAAGCGCAAAAATCACAGGTGACCGCGTATTTGCAAAAAATTCTGCTCTAAGAAGCGTACTGCTGTTCTAAATTATAGTTTTGTCCCAATGTAGCATTCCAGCTCTGAAACGTAGATTTATTTTTCTGCGTTGTGTCTGCATTGTGTCTGCGACCATACAATACCTAGGTGACAACAGATTTTTCAATTATTACCGATACAGCTTAGAGCTGACTCTGTCTATCTGTCATGTGCACTTTGAATAAAAATAACTGTTTACTCTTACCTAAGTTTAATTGTAGAATATAGGGGATTTACTTAAGTAACTTTTTCACTTGGCATTGTAATGTGTTTATTTTAATAGTTCATTGATTTACAAACTTGTTTAAATACTCATAATTGCCGTATTGATTATACAGATTGCATCGAATATCACTTTTGTTCGACTGCGCAGGGTTTTAATGGCAAGCGGTTGTATTACTTTAATAAGCTATTCAAATTCTCTTATTTTTAATTCAGTTGTGCAATTTTACTATTGCTTTCACCTGTATATTTGATGCATGGTTCCCCCGCTAGTACACTTTTGTAGAAGTAATATGTAGCAGGATTGGTTAAGATGGATGATAGATTGGATGATTTAGCGCCGTAGATCAAATCAGCCGATAATAATTTACTTTTCATAGCGACTACGAATAAAGATATTCACGGTACGTTCCTATTTATTCGTTCCTTTACTGTAGGATGATTTCTATTTTAATACTTTTCAAATGATTATTTATATTAATTCCTAAGCTTAATTGTTTTACATAAGCACTATGACTTCCATTCTATGTGTAAGTGCAGATTTAATAAATATTTAAGCATAGCAAAAAAGTAACGAAATATTATTAAATAATCCACAAAATAGCTGTAGTTCAGTAAGTTTGTGTAGACTAAATCCTTTCAAAACTGACAAATTTTATTTGAGCGCAGTGTGGCACTTCAACGTTGTACTTGTGGATTGTGTAGCTTTGATTTACATTCATTATTTAGTTTCACGCTGATCTTTCCTAATTACTACGACAGGAAGACATACATATCGTCACCTGAAATGCAAAATAACGTATCATCAAAAAATTCGAAATTGAGTGTCTTACTGGTTACGCTTCACTACTTCAAATTACATACATAATATTACATATGTTCAACATTATCAGGTTCTGGGCTCAGAAATAAATTTTAATCAATATTAAATTTTTTTCACTCATGTTCTATTTTATTTCGTGTTTCATTCATGCCACTGTAAAATTCCGAAAATGTTGTTACGTTATTTTGCATATCAGGTGCCGATATGTACATATGTATGCAACATACAAATTTTGTTTGTTATTATACTTGCAACTCAGCTTCATTTGTGTGCGTTCAAGCTCAAGTGCAAGTGTGGGAGTACTTTATTAAAGCAAATTGGCATGATCCAAGTTAAGTATGTTAATTAAGGAATTTGTTAAAAGTAGCAATACAATTATATTTGTGTACTAAAATAATTACGCAGTAGATAGCGCGAGTAGTAGCACGATTGTGTACTTGAAAACATTTAGTGATTAATTGAGCATTTTCTTGTTTTATTTATTAATAATACTGATTGAATTAGAGATGTTAATGTTTGCAAAACACTTGAGAGCTCTTTAGAGTAATGGTAATGGAGTATGATCAAATAGTTTTAAGTATGCATACTATATTGCCATCAGCAATTTTATTTACATTTCAGACCGACATTGCGTATGAGCAACAGATAGTATTATACATTTTAGATGAGTTAATATGTATAGGTATATGTTACACTATAATGTACAAATGACGCTTTTCTAGGCGTTTAGCAGAGGGCTTCAAAGGTATTAGCCATTTCCGAACGGCCGATGGGAAGTTTTTCCACCGACTTCGGCCTTAGCTGCTATTCGCCACCTGTACATGCAAAAAAATTAATAAAACACAATTTACATACAAAGTAGTACTATGTACATATGTATATTTATTTTAAAAATTCAATGAATTACTGATAATTGCATTTTTTGCTTCATAAATTTTACTGCGCGGAATTAAGTGCTTTGAACTTGTCTTTTTGTGCTTTATTATCACTTTCAAGAGCCCAATATTGTGAGCATTCTTCTGAAATAATCAAGGCTTTTATAGTTTCCGTTAATTAAAAATACAATATGATAGTACTTAAGTCGTAACCGACTGTATGAAATGAATTTTCATATTTAGATATCGCCGTATGAATGTGGTTGGGCGCATCCCAATCTCTACGTTCTAATATTTTCGAACGGCACGCTTCCCATCTCCCTTTGTCTGACGATGTGAAACTGTAGGAACCTACATTTGTTGTGTAATATGCATAAAACACAGTTAAAGTTCTATAAAGATTGAAAGCACAAAATTTATGCTTTTGAATTTTTGCGAATATTTTTCAAACTTTAAGCTTAGCTTTTACTATGGAAGTACACATTATATTTATAAACAAATTAAAAACAAAGATTGTTTTTGGATTTTTGGATAAAACGTTCCTCAATATGTTGGCAAAGCAATTGAAATGGAAGTGTGTTGTTTTTAAGCGGATGACGCAAAAAGAGGATTAAAAACTTATTCTGGCATATTCCTTCGTAGAAGTATTTTTGCACTCTGACATATTTTGATATTGCTTTTCGAATATTGTGATTTTTTTTTATCACAAATCGACTTTTGCTTTATTTCGTTGATCTAAAAGAACAAAATATTTTTTTTTGTCCTTAGAATTAAATCTCTGATTGTCTGATTCGTTTTGACGCAAACAGACCCTGGCACTTACATCGTCCTCATTTTTCTCCAATTTGCTATCCATTTATGCTGGCTTTTGCTTTGTGCTGGTTGGGTGTTTCCTTTGGACAACTTCACTGTTTCATAAACTCTTATCAACTAATAGTACTTCAGATTTAATCACTTTTGCGGTTGGCGGTATTTTTATTAACTATTATTATGTTTAATAATGTAACGCCTTGATATCTAGATACTTTTTATTTGTGTATTTATGACTTTTTTATTTTATTATGTTCACTTGCGACATGAATAGATGCATATCAGTTTTTCTATTGCTATATTTTAGGTATTGTTCACTGCACTTCCGAGATATGAATGCGATCGACGCGCGTTCCAATCACCTTTTTATGTTGACAATCCGTGCACCGTACACAGGTTGTTTTTTTTTATTTCCGCGCTTTCGTTTTTGTTGTTGTTTTTGCTTTTTAATACACTGATTCAATTTTGTCAACCTGTGAGTTCTGTCTGATTCGCGCGCCAGTAACTTCTGTGCAGCGTTAAATACGACCGGTGCGCTTATATACGAGTACCGAGTACCCAGTACCAGCTTCGGTCGATCCGCACGTAATAACTAATATCTCACGATTGTTTACTTATTACTATTGTTAGTTAACATTTACGAATATTATACGGTGCAAGGTTCGTATATTCACGTATTGATATGTAAATATGTATGTGCCTGCATATATCGCATATATCCGTATTTAACGTATATTCACGCGGATTTGTATGTATGCGCATCTAACAGAGCATGCTAATAAATGAAATTTGGAAAACATTCTCGTTTATATGAATGTATTTATTGTTGTGAATGGATCTACTAAGTACATGCTAGTAGTTGAGTTTTATCGGCACTCCGGAGATGCACACATGTGTTGATTTTCAGCTAAACTATCACTTTACCATAGGTCTATTTTCGTTCCAGTTTAATCCAAGTTCTGGCGGCCGATTATTTCAGTGTCATACAGTGTTATACGTAAATAAAACTTCGTAGTAACGATTTCATTACTTCTATTAATGTTTTTGTTTATTGCTAAAGGGATCTATGTAATATGGCTCTGACCTAAGCTTGGTTAAAATATGTTATGGGTTGGCAATGTTTCATCAACGAATTCGATTGCGATAGCTGTAATGATAATAAAACAAGAAAAAACGTTAACTTCGGTTGCACCGAAGCTAAATACCCTTCACAGGTGCATTTCTGTTAGTAACTATTTGTTCAGTTTGTATGGAAGTTATATGCTATAGTCAACCGATCTGAACAATTTCTTCGGAGATTGCATTGTTGCCTTAGAAAATAATATATACCAAATTTCGTGAATATATCTTGTCAAATGTGAAAGTTGTCCATACAAGAACTTGATTCCGATCGTTCAGTTTGTACGGCAGCTATATGCTATAGTCGACCGATCTGAACAATTTCTTCGGACATTACATTGTTGCCTTAGAAAATAATATATATCAAATTTCGTGAATATATCTTGTCAAATGTGAAAGTTTTCCATATAAGAACTTGATTCCGATCGTTCAGTTTGTATGGCAGCTATATGCTATAGTCGACCGATCTGAAGAATTTTTTCGGAGATTACATTGTTGCCTTAGAAAATAATATATACCAAATTTCGTGAATATATCTTGTCAAATGTGAAAGTTTTCCATATAAGAACTTGATTCCGATCGTTCAGTTTGTACGGCAGCTATATGCTATAGTCGACCGATCTCAACAATTTCTTCGGACATTACATTGTTGCCTTAGAAAATAATATATATCAAATTTCGTGAATATATCTTGTCAAATGTGAAAGTTGTCCATACAAGAACTTGATTCAGATCGTTCAGTTTGTATGGCAGCTATATGCTATAGTCAACCGATCTGAACAATTTCTTCGGAGATTACATTGTTCCCTTAGAAAATAATATATACCAAATTTCGTGAATATATCTTGTCAAATGTGAAAGTTGTCCATACAAGAACTTGATTCCGATCGTTCAGTTTGTATGGCAGCTATATGCTATAGTCAACCGATCTGAACAATTTCTTCGGAGATTACATTGTTGCCTTAGAAAATAATATATACCAAATTTCGTGAATATATCTTGTCAAATGTGAAAGTTTTCCATATAAGAACTTGATTCCGATCGTTCAGTTTGTATGGCAGCTATATGCTATAGTGGTCCGATATCGGCCGTTCCGACAAATGTGCAGCTTCTTGAAGAGAAAATGACGGTTGCAAAATTTCAAAACGATATCTTAAAAACTGAGGGACTAGTTCGTATATATACAGACAGACGGACAGACGGACAGACAGACGGACATGGCTAAATCGACTCAGCTCGACATACTGATCATTTATATATATACTTTATAGGGTCTCCGACGATTCCTTCTGGGTGTTACAAACTTCGTGACAAACTTAATATACCCTGTTCAGGGTATAAAAATGCTCGTATGTAAGTACATTAATCATATTAGAGGATCGTGACAAAGAGAACTTAAATAAGCTTACTTGTCTTGCACGTTTGTGAATTGTAAGTTGTGTTAATTGTTAAATTGTTCTTTTATACTATATATTGCCGAACAACATAATTAAGATTGCAATGTCATCAGCTCCACATCTCGGTGCCCCAATTATTTCTATTCCTTACTTGAGTTCGCCAGTATCGTAATTCCAGCGCTTCGACATTCTGAACCACATTATCAGTCCATCTAAGTTTTGGTCTCCCTCTGCTTTTGCTATGTATTTCTGCATCTGTGAAGCCGAATTTGCTTCGGAGGATAGTTTTTGTCTGCGCGAGTAATATGGCCAGCATGGCGTAACCAGTATAACAATTCTTATGCAAAGTCTATAACTCGAGGTTATACCGCTTCCTCCTGCAGCCATCATCGCAAACAACACCAAAAATTATGCGCAACCCCTTATGTTCAAGGACGTGTAGCTTGAACAGCGGCTATGAAGCTTTTATTCCCGCCGATATGTTTCTCACATTGTTTATACTTACACTGTTCAAGTACAAGTTTTATCTGACTTTATGGTAATAATTAATACTTAAGTTTTTTCTTAAGTCAAAATTTTAGTCGATTTGAAAAATACTGTGCCTTTGGTGTTTACTCCAGAGTCCCCTAATACTTTTTCATGTGCAAGATTGAATAGCAAATATGAAATCCCATCCCTTTATCGTAGGTCATTTTTGGAAAGAAATTAACTTTACACAGTATTTCCAATTCCTTCCAATTCTAGATGGGCATAATCGGACCACTGCTAATTTACAGGGGATCGAGTAGTAAAAGGCATCTATGGGTAAAAAGTGGGCGTGGCCTCACTCTATAATAAGTTGAATGTATATATCTCCCAAACCACTAAAGCTATAACGACCAAATTTTGCGCAGGGCCCATATAAGAACTCCTACAGACACACATAGGAGCATTTTCCTTTAAAAAACGGACAAAAATTAAAATTACAAACTTCAGCGATGCTACTCAAAATTAATTTTCTTAGTACTTAACTAACCGTTCTACGACGAACCGATTAAATGTATGACCTTCAGCCCGCTATATTGCCACACAAGTGGTCGGAACCTAGATTTCGTTCAGAACGCACTTTTTTTAAAAGCTAGTATTTTGAAAGATTTTAAAAAATTGTAACGATTGATTAAATATTTTTTTTAAATCGACTCAGTCCTATTACTTTCCGGACAAACCCTGTATAAAACTGTTTAGATTCCTCCGATCCTCTGGTTGACTTTTTACATCTTAGTATTTTCCTTTCGTTGATTCTGGCAAGTTGCAAGAGTATAAAATATTTGGTTACACCCGAACTAAGCCCTTTCTTACTTGTTTATATAAACATTCTAATATGTGTCAAGTTTTGAGGTTGCATATAACCGTTATGTGAACAAAAATAATAAAATGTATGCAATATATTCCGCGGATAGCAAGAAACTGAATTCCTTAATATTTTCGTTATGACGTTGACGTGTAAGAGCTCAATGTAAGGATGACGAGCTGAGTAGATTTAGACATATTCATATTGATCTGAAATTTTACACACGTATGTACATAGCTGTGATACAAACTGACCTATCAAAATATAATATCAAATATCAAAAATACAGTATGGAAACTATTTTATTTGCAAAGCCTTTTGTAAATTCTTCGGTGCAGCCTAAGTTAATGTTTTTTTCTTGTTTTATCCTCATGTCAGGAATGTTTCATAAAGGAACGCAAAAGTGACTACCCAACGATCATCGAATCGAATTACGGTTCGCTAGTATATATTTATTTACGCCTAAAAGAATGCCTGGAAATATTATAAGTATATCCATAGCGGCAAAAAATGTATTTAATACATGTGCATTTGTGTATGCAGATATGTATATACATATGTAAATACGAAACTTTCAACGGTACCAATTACACTTGCTTATGCTTTTTTCGGTCCGCCTATGAAAACCAGCTAAAACTTTTAGGTTACCAGTGTCTTTTACAAATATACGAGCCAGCAAATCCAATTTCTATCTATCATATATGTACATAAACATATGAATCTATGTATATCTACATATGTACATATGTATTTAATGGAAATGGAAAAAACGGTCCTCACAGACGCTTCCGTGAAAAATAGCGACTGACACTTGCTAATTAAAATGATTAGTGCCCCTTAATAATAATAATAATGTGCTGTGAATAAGAAATATAAAACGGTACATTTAATATTAAAACAATATCGATGTTTATAATCAAGCACATACATATATGAATTTTGCTGCCCCAACATGAGAGTTATGCACTTGAATGTCTGGATTTGATGCAGCAGCAACCACTTAATTGCAAGAGATTAAAAAAAAAAGTACAATAAATGCTTAACTATTTATCGGGTAGGCCTCCACTCTTTTACTCCAATTAGAGCATTTAGTACATCCATACACAATACTCACAACCGTACTCACATATACTTACCTGTGTACTTACATTTATTCATACGATATCAGCAAGAAGTTATGCAAATTAGCACATTTACGTTAACATTTTTTAGCTTAGCCATTATTAGCCCATGTAATATGTATGTACCTTACTGAATTCGATTTTTTTTAAATACCGTTTTAATGTCTATAAGTAAGCTTAGATTTTTACTTTTTTAAGTTGGCAACTTCGATAGAAATTAGTTGTGGTTCATAATATTAGATTAGTTTAATTCTATTATGTAGTTTGGATTTCGATACGATATATCATTCGCCCGTGTCCAATCGACAGTAATTGCAATTTTTGCTTTCCCACACCTCAGGAGCGTGATTTTTGGTAAGAAATTTAGTGATAATGAAGAAATATTTTTGAAGGAAGACGCATTATTACTTATGTATATCAAAAGGGGTATAAATTTGAATGCCGCATAATCGGATGGCAACTGTGTTCTTCTTAAATACGAAACGAACTTTTTGTGCCTGTTTGGTACATATGTACATATATGTAGGGTTCTATTTAAAATGCCGTTTTTCTTTATACTTCCATAATATTTATTCACAAAATCTAATTTAAATTAAGTTAAGTTGCGTTAAGTGGTCCGTGGCTGCCGGTGGTCTTGCGTGGTCTGTCCGTTTGTCTGTCCTTAAATCATCTTCGTACCTACTGTTCCATTGTCATTCCAGTCCGTCCGCTGCTGTCACATCTGTTCCTACACAGTGTTGCATTTCTGTTTTAGTCTTACTGTCCGTTTACACAGTCCTACATTCGGCTATCCTGACTGTTCATTCGGCCCCGAATGATGGGTTCCACTTCTTCATAAATTCCGCAATTGTTATTGTACGTCTTGGTCCTTCATGATCACCGACCTTCTCGACTTCATATCTTCCGTGTGCCATCTTCTTAACAATCCTATATGGCCCGAAGAATTTTGCTTTAAGTCTCAATCCTGCGCCATACTGCGTTCGCTTGATGGCTACTAGCTCGTTTTTACTATAGTCGACCTCTACTCTTCGCCTTTTGTTGAATGTTCTCCTATTTTCCTGCTGAATCCTAGCAATATTGTGTCGTGTCTCCTGACGAATTACCTCGCGTTCTGCGTCGAGCTCTTCGATGGCTGATTGCTCCAGCAGTTCGAGTAAAGGTGGTACTCCTTTCAATCGCATCTCAAGTCCAGTCATAATCCTAAAAGGTGATTGTCTAGTGCTTCTTGGCGGCGTGCTGTTGATTATTTGCTGCACACGATCCACGTGCTTATACCAGTTTCCCGAACTCTCGTTTCCCAACTTAGCTATCATCGGGATAATAATCTGGTGCATACGCTCTACTTGCCCGTTTGCTCGTGGCACTCCCGTGGCTATCAATAAATGCTGGACTTCCTCATCCGCGCAGTACTGTTTGAACGAATTCGACGTAAAGGCCGCGCCTCTGTCTGTTATGAATCGTCTCGGATTTCCGAAAACAGCTGCTCTTTTCTTTAAGCATTCGACGACTGCATCAGCTCCTGTGTTCTTAGTTGGATATAGCCAAACGAACTTGGAGAATGCGTCCACCATCACAAGGATGTAGTTATATGCCTTCTTTGTCGACTCCAGCGGCCCAACGTGATCGAGATGTAGTGTTCCCAAAGGCTTGTCCTCTTTACTAATGGGATTTAGAAAACCTTCTTTCTTTCCTGACTTCGTATCGTTGACGATACACTCTACGCAACTTCTTACGACCTTCGTTGCCTTCCTATTTAAATTTGGTATATAAAATGATTTTTCTACTGCTTCTTCCGTTTTCTTGATGGAAAAGTGTCCTTGCCTATGTGCCATGTTGATGATTTCGTTTTCCATAACTGATGGAACTACTAGGAGTTCTCTTGTTGAATCCTTATACAGTACTCCATGTTTGATATAAAAGTCTTCGTAGTCGCTTTTCTCCAGAACTTTCAACACAGCTCGTATCCAATCGTCTTCTTCCTGTGCTTGCTTCAGCCGGTGGATTAGGGAATCTTCTATAATGAGACAAGATACCCTACTCAACGCATCTACATGTCGCATTTTTGAACCGTTTCTATGTTCTATCTCGTAACAAAAGTCTTGTAGGAACATTGCCCAACGAGATACTCTTAATGGCACATCTCGTTTCCGCATCGTCATTGCGAATGCATTACAATCGGTTACTATCTTAAAACTTATCCCCAACAAATATACTCTCCATTTCTTGAGTGCTTCTATGATCGCTAGTACCTCGAGTTCGTACGAATGGTACTTCTCCTCTGCTGGCCTCGTCTTCCGACTCATGTATTGAACTGGATGGAACGCTTGATCGTCGAAATCCTTCTGTAGTAGCACTGCTCCGTACCCGGACATACAAGCGTCTGTATGTACCTCAGTCACTGCTTTCGGATTGTATAACATTAGGACTGGTGCGCTGATCAATGCTGACTTCAACTTCTGGAATGCCTCCAACTGCTTGTCGCGCAACTCGAACTTAGCCTCTTTCCTGAGTAGATCCGACAGCGGTTTGGCTATTACGGCATATCCATCGACAAATCTTCTAAAGTATGATGTCAATCCCAGGAATCTCTGCAAAGCCTTCTGGTCACGTGGCAATGGGAAATTCCTAATCGCTTTCGTTTTTGCATCGGATGGTTTTATTGAACCGTCTTCTATAACATAGCCTAGAAAATCTATTTTACTTATAAGAAACTGACATTTGTCCCATTTAATCCGCAAGCCATATTCTTCAGCTCTTCGAAGAACTCGTTCTAAACTGTGTACGCCTTCAGTGTAATCCTTGGAGGGAATAACTAAATCGTCCATGTAGGCCACCACAATATCGTCTTGTATAAGATCTCTAAATACTGCTGAAATAAATCTTGAAAAAACTGCCGGTGAATTCGATATGCCAAAAGGCACGTATTGGAATTCATATTGTCCGTTGTATGTAACGAATGCGGTATACTTCCTTGAGGAAGGCTCCACTGGGACATGGAAAAATCCATTCCTAAGATCCAGTGTCGTAAATACATTAGCACCCTGTAGCTTTTCGATGACATCGTCGATATTTGGCATCGGGAAGTTATCGCGAACTATCTTTGTGTTTAATCGCCGATAATCGCAACATAAACGTTTCTTTCCATCTTTCTTCGAGACTAACACTACTGGTGATGCATAATTTGAATTACTGGGTTTAATGATCCCATCCTTCAACCACTCCTTAACTTGTTCATCCACTTCCTGTCTATCGGTATATGACATCCGTCTGGGATTTTCATATACTGGGGTGTCATCCGAAAGTAAGATCTTCATCTCTACTGGCGAATTCGAATTGCTTGTAGGCTTATAATTCGCTACCATTCTTCTTACTATAGTTGCTTGCTCTTTGTTGAGGTGTGAAAGATCGACTTCGCCCACAGGTACCTTCTCCATCCCTGCGACCATACACAGGGTTCCAAACTCTTCACTCAGTTCAACAATCCTGTTATCACCTTCATTAATTGGGTTGTTCCTAGCATCAGTGCCCATCTCCGCAGTCTCATGAACCAACTTCAAACTCGCTTCTGAAATCCTGAACTCTCTCGGCTCCTTAGCCACAACAGCGCCCTCGCTCTCATTGTTTGCTACTTCCAAAGCCCTTCTATCACGGATTTTCCTGCGATCCTTCCCAACGGCTCCCATATACTGCTCCTCATCTTCATGCACCCTTGTGCCCACGTTTAATTCCACATCGAACTTCTTACGCTTCACTGACCCAACACTACGATCTTTCCTTACTGCTCCAGTATTCACCTCCTCCTTGCTCTGTGGCTTTTCCTCCACCTTCTTCTGTCTGAACTCGGCGCCATCTTGCGTAACGAATAAATCGACTTGCCTCAGAACGTCGTTGCCAATCACGAGTGCATATTTGATGTCTCGCTCTCTCACTACGTGGAATTTTACTTCCAACCTTATGTTGTCTACCTCGATGGATGTGGTAAGGCTACCTATTGTTGTAAGTTTGCCGCTACCGATACCCATCAACTGTCGCTGTTCACTACTTAAATCAACATCCAGACTAAGTATGTTTAATGTATCGTAACGTATAATACATAAGTCGCTACCTGTGTCGATTAATGCCGACGCAGATTTTCCGTTGAAACGTACATCCTTAAAAATCAATCCACTTCGCTTCTCCGATTTTACGATTTCTCCTTCATCCGTCATATTATTGACGCTGCTACGTTCCGGTTTAGGAGTTTTCCTTCCTGCCTTACAGTTGGCTGCACGATGACCCTCTTCACCGCAATTGTAACACGATGTCTTATTGCGTGGACAACTTCTAGCGAGATGTGATGAATCCCCGCAGACAAAACATTTCCTGCTAAATGGAACTGCTTTCTGGAAATCCTTGTTTGACGACAATGCCTTCTCCTGGTTCCCATTCACGGGTTGTGACTGGCTGTGACGAATCTTCTCGTATACTTTGATCTGCTCCTTCAAATCCTGTATAGTTTTCGCCTGGTATAGGTTGCTTTTGTTCGATCTTGAATCCGGTATGCCTTCGATGAAATATTCTATTAGGCTTGAGTCATCTAGCTCTATCGGTTTCCCCAACTCCATTAAGACGTATAGATATTCTCGAAGATCTTCCCCATGTCGCTTCCGACGACTACGTAAAGTACGGTGTACTTCAATCGATGAAAGTGCTATACCAAATTCCTGCCGCAGCGCTAGTTTTAATGAACTCCAGCTGCTTATTCCTCTCTGGCTTCTTATAAAAATCTTTGCCGCACCCTTCAATAGCTGTTTTGCGTAGATGAATTTCTGCAGCTCGTTCCAATGCACTGCCGATGCGTTTGCCTCAAAATCCTCAAGCCATTGTTCGAAACTTGGACGACCTGTTCCTTTAAACGAAGTCATTGAGTCCTCAACATCTCGGAGAGTAAAGTTGTGGTATTCGACTCTAACCTCACGCACACTTCGTTGGCTTGCTACCTCTTCCACATCAGTTTCGGAACCGTCACTCACAGTCAGGCCGAAATGCTCCATCAGTCTGTCTTGTAGTGTCGCTTTCCGTCCAACAGTCGATAGCCCTAAATCACCCAACCTTTCCTTCAAACCGTCAACAGTCAGCTCAAAAATTTCGGTGCGGTTCATAATTTACAATGTTGTACAAAAAATCGATAATATTCTAAAAAAGCTTAATTTCAATAATAATATTTCCTTTTAGCTTGCGTTACAGTATTCACTTTTTCCCGCATACAATTCTGATAACTTTTATGTTATTCAATTTGATCACAATATCCGCGTTTACAATTTCCGTATACAATTTTAATAACTTGTTTGTTAAACGAACTTTATTACAATATTCGTTTTAATCTTTCGTATACAAATGAAGTAAAATATTTTCTGTAACTCGGATTTTATTACAATATCCGCATATCCGCATTTAACTTCTTATATTCTTATAAATCTCACGTAAGAATTTTTAAAAACGTATTTTCACCCATAAAGGTTTGTTGCGATATTCGCCATAAATTTCACAAAATTTTCACAAAATATTCGATATCTTATTTTACGTTAAACTGTACAATTGTATATCAAAAGGACTTATCTGTTTTTCCAACGATGAACCGTACTTTTACCGTACGCACTGTGTATACCCGCCGTTATTGCTGCTGTTACTGTTACTGACGCTGATGCTGCTGCTTCTGCTGATGCTGCTGCTTCTGCTGATGCTGTTGTTACTGGCGCTGATGCTGCTGCTACTGCTACTCCTGCTGGTGCTGTTACTGACGGTGATGCTGCTGCTACTGCGGATGCTGTTGTTACTGCTACTGCTGCTACTACTAACTGGTGCTATTACTGACGCTGATGCTACTACTGATGCTGCTGCTACTGCTGATGCTGTTGTTACTGGTGCTGATGCTGCTGCTACTGTACTACTGCTGGTGCTATTACCGCCACTGCTGCTAGCGCTTCCCGTTGCACCACTCCGTTATGCGGTTTGAGTACCGCAATTTTGCACACCACGGACCACTTATACGAACGCGTTTCGATTTATCAAAAAGTTTCACTTAAAATCGCACTTATCCCACTTCTGACACCACTTGTAGGGTTCTATTTAAAATGCCGTTTTTCTTTATACTTCCATAATATTTATTCACAAAATCTAATTTAAATTAAGTTAAGTTGCGTTAAGTGGTCCGTGGCTGCCGGTGGTCTTGCGTGGTCTGTCCGTTTGTCTGTCCTTAAATCATCTTCGTACCTACTGTTCCATTGTCATTCCAGTCCGTCCGCTGCTGTCACATCTGTTCCTACACAGTGTTGCATTTCTGTTTTAGTCTTACTGTCCGTTTACACAGTCCTACATATATATTAACAGGGTCATCTCATTATTTGGGGATATGTATTTAGAAATTGCCCAAATATATTCAAACGTGTTTGTCTTTTAAAAAAATTATAGTTTATTAAATCATAACACCTTTTGCTAAAAAAAACTGTGCGTCATATATACATATATATTACAAGAACTGTACTGGACAAAATTTGCCTACTTATGTAATTTAAAACAAAGATGTATGTATATCAGTTTATTTATCACAATGAGCGCGCCAACAGAGTCCATGACTTATTTCACCTTTGAGCGAAAACCCTTGGCCACCAGCGGCGCTACTTCAGACGGATCCCGTCCACGTGTTTCTGGTAAATAGAATTTCGTTAACAGGAAGAGCAGCAAACATGTTGCCGAGAATGGCAGGAATACGAAAGCGCCCCAGGCGTTCTGTAACGATGGAAAGGCCATGCCGACAGTAAAATTGCACGTCCAAGAAGATAAGCTGCCCATCGACATGGCCACCGAGCGAGGTGCGACTTCGAAGATCTCTGTTAGAATGAAATAAATATATATATTTGATGTAATTAAACATAATAGATGGATAGTTTAGGGTAATTATGTAACTAATTTGACAGAAAGAAGGCAGAAATGCCACCAAATCACGAGAGATTATTTTTCTCGACTGAACTTATATATAAGTTATCAACGTTAATTGAATAATAATTTCAGCTCATTACGCATGAAAGAGGGCTTCGGGTTTTAGCAAGATGGCGAATAATGTGGCCCGGCGTTTCAAACTATTCAGTTTCTGCACCTAAAAGTCAAATTTGACTCCAACTATAAATATTTATTGATTATGTTCTATAATAAATTTACTTTAAACACTATTTCTGTACAGTCGCACACAATCTCGTACATAGTTTTTTATTAAAATCTGCTTTAAAACAATTGTGTTGAGCACAAAATCTACAGACAAATTATAGAATTGAATCATTCGGAAAGCAATTAAATTTTTTTCTCGGAAAACACCGCTTGCATGAATGGTCGCACAAATTGACTCACATTTCTTCATCCATAGGCCACAAAAAACACTAGAAGCTAAAAATAAAGCGTGACTTCGTTAAAATTAAATCACGTGAACACAAAGGCTGTAAAAACAATGCAGGCGATCCAATTGAATTCAATTAAAAATAAACTTAACACCAAACGCCTTACTCTTTAGGTCAATAACTTAATTCCATTACTGAAACTGGGCTGTCGTATCGAATGTCTTCACATTCAAACGTTATTGTTTGAGATGGCTTGTGGCAATGAGTAAACACTGATTGCCTTTTACTGATTCAATTAAAAAAAAAATATATATAATACATATGTATATGTGTATGTGCATAAATTCATTTTGTATAGAAACTGTTAATATTCATACACACATGCAAAAAGTGTATGTGAAGAGGCGTCTTAATACACACCTGAGCCAATGAAGTATGGTATAGGTCCCAAACCTAATTGATAAAAGAAGATGTATCCCATAATACACACAATACACAGTATGGGAAACGAACTTGAAGAATCCTGAAAATGAGTTTATTCAATTACACATCATCAAAATTGTATTGGCAATCCTCACAAACTTACTATGTAATATAAAACAAAAGCGATAGCGAAGAGGAAGAGAGAACAAATTCCGCTGGAAAACATCATCAATGGGCGACGATTTAGCTTAGACATCAGCATAGGTCCCAAAAAGGCCACAAACAAATTCAGACAACCAGCGCCCAAATTCGCCCATTCCGCATCAGTTGTGGAAAGACCGGCTTTCTTAAATATTGATACTGAATAATAGAATATCTGTTGGAAATTATACATTACTTATTAGTGAACTGATTCATTCAATTTTTTAATTATTTATCTCTTACAGCATTAATTCCAGACAGTTGTTGACCACCATGAAACGAGCAAACAATGATCAATGGCAACAATAATGTCGGATCTTTTAGCACCGAAAAGAAACTGCTCGTTTGTACTTTAGTACTCATTTCTGCATCCATCTCATCAATTTCATGCTTAATTACGAGGGCCGCATTGGGTCCTTTGCATAGGCGACGAAGTTCAGATCGAGCCAGCTCCTGATCGTTGCGCACTATGTAAAGGTATTTTGGGCTCTCTGGAAAATAGTAAGCAGGCAAGTAGCATACAGCCACTAAAATTATGTAAAAACTTAAAGCATAATGCCAGAGCTGCTCGGTGCCGAAAATATGGCGCAAACTAAACACTTGTCCAACCACAACGCCACCGGTCACACCCAGCGAGCACAAGACACCAAAGGTTCCGCGTAAGGCTAGTGGCGCAATCTCTGTAAGGTACATTGGTAGTACGGCTGTGGTCAGACCAGATCCAAGACCGACTATCAAACGACCAAGTAAAAGCATTTCTACGGAGCCAGCAGCGCGACAGAAAAAGAAAAGGATTGCGCCCAACGTAAAAAGTCCACCGCTTATTAGCAAACAACCTTTCCTGAAATAAAAAGAGTTAATGAACTGTCTGTTATTTTGAAAGTAATTTATTTAGTTTAATATACAAACTTAAAAAATTAAAGAGAACATAATACATAAGCGAGAAACCTAGCAGTACCTCCAAGCCTCAATAATTGTAGCTTCAAAAATACTTTCAAATCTCAAATTCATGATCCACCCCTTAAACAAGGTTTTTTATGTTGACTACTAGCAAATTGAAATGGAAATGTGAATTATGAGCAAGGACGACGAAATATAAGCATAGAGAGGTGAGGAGAAATTTATACCGATATTAGAAAATATAATGTTGTTAATACTCCCATTTTTACCACTTTATTAATCGATTTCTTTTCGTTGTTATTAGCAAATCTATAGGTAAGCAACTAACCTGCCAAATTTATTGGCTGCTTTAGCTCCTCCAAGCGAGCCAACCGCTCCGCCTATAAGGAAAATTGATACCACAGATGACCAGAGCAAATCTAAACCAGAAGCACTCAGATTAGAACCGTATCGATGGTGTAAAGTCTCATTACACCAAACTTTTATAAGCTGCACAAAAAAAATATAAAATAATAATAATAGGAAAGCAACATAAATCGAAAAGAAAAAATAAAATTACACTAATAAACATAAATATCAACTTACCGATGCTGGAGCATTGATAACACCAATACAGTAACCCACCGGAACCGCAGCCCCGAAAGTAGTAGCGAATCCCACCAATGCTAACAAAGCGTTCCATTGTGGTTTCTATAAGTACATAAAGTTTATATTTATATAAGAATTAAAAGTGTAACACTTTGCTGTTAGGAATATCCAATGTTTCTAATATTCAGAGTCAATAATTTCCTTGATTTAACATTCTGTTAAGTATATTTTACAATTTTTGCATACTTATTTACATATAAAACACATTGTTTATGAATATTGGAACATATGTATATTCAGAATGGACATATCGAAATAGATATACATATGTATTTACTACATGTAATTGTGAACACGGTAAAAATAAAGCTTTTTGTGTACCCAAAAGTAGTTTATTCCGTAAAAACTGGGAATTACATCGTAATGGAGATTTTTAAATTGAAATCAAATCTATATCACCCTTATATGGTACATTCATTTGCGGAATCTGTATCCACCGAATTTGTCAAAATTTTATTTATTAATATACAAATATTTATTTCAAGCAATCCCTCATGACCTTTAATAATTTAATGGTGGTTCTAGTTTACGTATTTTTAATAATATTTTATATACACACATACATATGTACATATGTATGTATGACAAAATTATTTTTGATTCAACCAAAATTGTCTTTCACAAAAATACAAATATTTTAGAACGTACATACATATGTATATGAGGTTAAAGTAGCATCATTAATTTCACTAAGAGGCAGCAGCATAAGCTCATAACAGAAACATTAGCGAAATCACATAAATATTATGCTTTCATTTTTTAATTAATTCAATAATTCAAACGTTATCTTAACAGGAGGCTCTTGCGTAGGTAATTTGGGGTTATCTCGATGTTGATTAATAATAGTGCAGTAATGATAACATCCACGATAAAGATTATAAATCGGAAACACACAGAACTACAGTAGCAATACATATGTACGTACATATATTCATATTCAATTATTAAGCTAGATATATAATTGTGCATTTTTGTTACGAATTTTTGTGTTTGTGTCATATATGGTTGTGTCAATATATCCGCTTTTCCCAAATAATCGCCATTTGCGGGAAGTTTATTATTTTAATCTTTCAATCAAAGAAATCGTCGTCTGAAGCACATCACATCGGGGACTCCAAAAAGTTTACGGAGGTAATTGGTTTCGTCGCTTCAACGACGGCGATTTAGATATTCCGCGCGAAGGAAGGCCAAAAACCTTAGAAGACGGTGAGACGTTGCTTGACGGGTAACCGTGCCAAACGCAAGAAGCGCTTGCTTCAGCGTTGAGACGTACCCGCCAAGTCATTTCAAGGCGACTACATGCACTGGGAATGATTCAGACACAAGGAACTTGGGTAGACTATGTATATACTCAATACCAGGAGACGCACGAAAAATTCTTCTGCAGCATGAAAACGATCCCACCCGCCACATTCTTCAAATATTGCACCGTCCGATTATTATTTCTTCCGTTCAATGGCACAAGGTCTGGCTCAGAAGCAGTTTCACTCGCGACATCGAAAAATGGCTTGTTTCTTGGATAGCATCACAAGATGAACAGTTTTACCGTAATACTTGTATTATTCGGGCTTTGCCAGAATGATGGGAAAAAATTCTGACTAACGATGGGCAATACTTCAGATAATTAATTTGCAACCATTTTTTTACAATAAAATTTATTAAAAAAAACGAAATTTAGTTGCGCACCTAATATATAATATTAACACATGTATGTATGCATGTGCTTCGCCGTTGTGAAAAATTGCATCGTTAGAAATGTCAGAAAAGTTATCAAAGTACTCGTAATCAGTTAAAAATTAAAATCTTTTATAAGGTTGAAAATAAAATACATATGAACGTACATATAAATATATATTTTTTTAAATAAAAGGTGAAAAGTATGTAGGAACAAAAACATAAAAACAGGAAAAATTAATAATAAACAATGTTTGGTATTTAGTCGACTTAAGTTTTTTTAAGTCTTATTCTTTATAACTATCTATATAATTTTAGGTTATTTGTGGATTTCTTTCGTGACTTTAAATACATAACATCACCTAAACCTATTTTATTGATTACATATGTATATATAATTACATACATATGTCCAACATTTTAAGGTTCTGTTATCAGATATAACCCAGTTATAACCAACATTTAAATTTTGTTTCAGCGCATTATCCATATTACATCGTGTTTCATTCATTCCCCAATAAATTTTCAAAAATGTCGTTAGGTTATTTTGCATTGATATTTTTATCTAAATAATGGAATTATATTTTTAACTTACATATATACTAGTAGAACTTCGTTTTGACTTCGTTAGCATACCATACGCTAACTGATAAACGCATCGTTAATTGGGTCCTTCGTTTTTATACTCTCGCAACAAAGTTGCTAAAGAGAGTATTATAGTTTTGTTCACATAAAGGTTGTTTGTAAGTCCTAAAACTAAAAGAGTCAGATATAGGGTTATATATACCAAAGTGATCAGGGTGACGAGTAGAGTTGAAATCCGGATGTCTGTCTGTCCGTCCGTGCAAGCTGTAACTTGAGTAAAAATTGAGATATCATGATGAAACTTGGTACACGTATTTCTTGGCTCCATAAGAAGGTTAAATTCGAAGATGGGCAAAATCCTCTCACTGCCACCGGAAGAAATGTTAGAAGGAAGCTGCACCCAGGCTTTTTTTAAAAATTGAAAATGGGCGTGGCGTCGCCCACTTATGGACCAAAAATCATATCTCAGGAACTACTAATATAATTAATTTTACAGCAAAATAAAATAATATGTAAATGACGGATAATGAAATCTCGATTATCACTTTATCATGCGAGAGTATAAAATGTTCGGTGACACCTGAACTTAGCCCTTCTTTACTTGTTCTATGCTACTTTTGGTTAATTAGTGCTTCAAATTTAAGCACAAATGTACTCAAATATTTGTTAAAGAGCAGCTGAGAAGCAATTTAGAAACAAAAACAGGTACAAGGTTCACATTGCATGCATATTGTTGCATATCCCCTCCCAAAACAACTTTTACCTACAGGGATTAATGTACTTGACCTTAAAAGAACACAGCCAGATACATAGTATACCTTGAGCACTTCCGAAGCCTCATGAAGTGGTACCTTAGTGCCGTGGGTCACACCAAATTTCCTTGTTTGCTGTTCACCATCTAGACGATGCAGAGGTTCACTTTGTGTAGTCATATGCAACTCCATTTTTTATGTTTGTTTTATTAACGCAAGCATGCAAGCGCGATGTTTTCTTTTGTTATGCGTTTATTGGTGAATACGAATTATAAAAAGCGTGCGATATTTGTTTTCTTTGTTTCACCTCCTCTTTGGACATATGCCAGCAATAGCTACATACATACATATATATTTTCAAAGTTTTAAACAGAATTATTTTGTTATGAACATTTACGTTTATAGGTTTTCTATTTTTATTCGCATAATAAATTTGCTTAAAATCACTTTTAGGGAACAGATACGTAATTTTTATATATATTCACGATTTACTCCGCGAACTGATTATTCACCAAGGGAGCTTATAGTCATACTGTCAGTCAGTGATAAAGGAATACCCAACTTGTTCTGGTGTGAGAGCGCCTCAAAATTTATTATTTATAACAGCAGAGAACGCAAGAAACTGGTTATATGTTCTCTGCTGTCAATTGGGCCATGTTCATAATGAGCTCATAATCAGAGAAAATCTAGCATTCCTATCGCATTCGGGAGCTTAGCTGTTGCGACTCTTTGTAAACACTACCGCTATTGTGCTTATATTGTTTTGCTACCACGTGTAGCGCTTTCCAATTATCGAGAGAACTATTTCTTCTTCGATACTGTTCAAGGGTGAAATCATTAAGAGAACACTTTTCATTACTTTTTGTGACTATCGTTCTTAAAAGCAATACAAAATAAATATTTACTCGCAATTAAATATATGTATACACCTTATGAATTTACTTACACATTATTCGCATATTTTTCGCATTGACATATTTAAATCCATTCTATGAAGTACCGATTTATCTCAAACTTAAGATTAATAAATCACACCGAACACAATTCCGATGCGATCCATGACTACTGCGACACCGGAATAATAAGAGTTATTTAAAAGTTTTAGAAATTCACGACTAATGCCCTTAAATGTTTTGCTTACTTTTGAAGAAATAATATTCAGTATTTACAATGCCCAGATTAAATGTTAACTTCTTCATATGTTATAAAACATTAATTCCTTTAAAAAGTTTACCAAAAATAATATAAATTTTTCTTCTGCATATTATGTGCATTCTCCCAAGCCAGCTGATAACTTTTACGTGTTGTGTTTTGATCCCATGTTCTCCTCTGAGCACAACAAAATCGGGAAATAAATACTTCAATGTCAAAATTAAATTGAAAGCAAAATAAAAACAGTTGACGTAGCTATTTGTTTGGAAAGAATAGTCTGATAGCAATCGTAAAGCCAAACAAATTTTGTTTTTCATTTAAAATGTATTCTCTATATGTTTTTTGAAAAACAAATTTATGTCTAAAGACTTCTTATAGTGCTTATAAGAAGTTAACGAAAATAAACAAAATTAATTAAAATTCATGAGTACAAATTAGATACTTAGAAAACAGCTAAATATGCCGCTTCCCACATACGATGTGCTACTAGAGTCTACAGCAGTAGTCAGTACGGTTTTACAATTTTTATCTGGAGTGTAAGTCTTCATAATATACATACAAAGTATCAACGGAAAAAATCGTATACATATATGTATTTATTTTCCAGAATTATATGTCGTAAGTACATACAAAAGAAAAGTACCGGCGAATCATCAGGCCTACCTTTTATTTGTGGATTTCTTTCGTGAGTTCAAATACGTATATTGTTTACATTACATTAACATTTGTATTTGAATAATGGAATTATATTTTTAACTTATATAGAACTTCGTTTTGGCTTCGATATGGTATGCTCACTGATGAACGCAGCGTTATATTGGTCAATATAATTGGGTCCTTCCTTTTCCTATGCTACACAATGATATACTATATTTTCTCAGTAAACAAAAAGTCCTATATGCGACAATTTGGCATTGTATTATGTATTTTGTTTAGTGTTTGGTACTACACTAATTTGGTTGAAAACGAAGCGGAAAAAGTTCGTATTATGGGTACGATTCTGAAGTGTCTATATACATTTAGCAATGCAAATAATAAAAAGTTACTTATTTTTAGGTCTGGTCTGCAGTATTGTTACAGTGTGTTTTTTTGCAGCTCCTCTAACAATGCTAATTCATGTGATACGTGTACAGAATTCAGAAAGTTTACCCTTTGCACTGATTGTAATGACATTTCTAGTGTCCATACAGTGGGTCATATACGGTGTCGTCATATCAGACACTTTTATACAGGTTTGGTTTTTTACAATTGGAATTTGTTTGAAAAATGCATACACGTGGTATAATTATCTTATTTCTTATTAACAGATACCAAATTTTTTTGGATGTTTACTTTCAATGCTGCAACTTTGTCTATTTGTTGTTTACCCACCTAAAACATATTCTGGCCAAGGCTATCGCTTGGTTGACCAAGCTCCTATATTTTGAAAGAAAAAATATAGTTGGCATCTAAAATATATTGATCGTCGTTGTAGCGATGAAACAAATAATTTTAGGTTTGAAAACATAACGACTGTATTAAATATTTTTAAAAGTAAAACAATAAACTTATATGCTTAATTAAATACGAAATATATATTAAAAGATTGCATTTATTTAAACATTTAAAAACTATTGCTCAAATTTAGATAGTGCGTGGCTATGGTATATTATTTAATGAAATTCCAGTTTATACTGTTTGAGTATTTGTAAAGCGATAATCCATATTTTATATTTCGCGTGTGCTTTAATAAACTAATTGTGCTAATAATCATAAGGAGTTTTTACTTACATCTGTCTTATTGTATATATTCGAGACCATTGTTTGTTATAGGTACGTAACTGAAGCTATTGAAACTATGTGTGTGCTCTTCAGAACTAGCGGTGCTGAAGACTATTGTTTAAAACCATACAATAGTACTAAAAACAGTTAAAATCCAAATTCACATGACAATAAAACTTATCTGAGAAATCGTTATCGATTTCATACTACATGGAATTTTTTATTATTCAATAACATATTAATATACAAACCATACATAAACAGTACTATAGTCCACCTGTTACCTGTATGAATGCCCACCCCACTATTTTGATGTATTTCATCATTTAATTATATTGAGCCTTTCTACTATATGTAGATGTACTTCATCAGAGACCACCTAAAATATAGTTAATATGGTATAATAACATTTAAATTACCTAACTAAATGATGACCGAGCAATAATTTCAAGTGATTATTGAAATAAACAATATACCCCCTCGAATTGTTAAACAAAATTGTTATCGGTAATATGATTATTTATTTATTTATTCATATATTTGCTGATCTAGGTAATCTTTTGATAACTATTGGCTCCAAGGAAACGAATGTTTGTTTTTAAAAGTGTAAAACACTAGGATTTCTAAAAAATAGATATCAGAAGCACTCATTCGGGCCCATGCACTCTTTATTCGACCATCTCTACACTCCGCATTAGTATTATTTAAACATATGTACAATAATAACGAATAATATTTAGATTAGATTAGATTGATAAACGTGGAATGCACCGCGACCTAAAGTCTATTGTGCCCACTCCAAAATCGCAAATACTCACCTACCCCCAGCATATTGATAAAATCCGATATACTGCAGAAGGTCTGCCGCGCCAGAGCCCCAATTCCCAATTCGGTCCGGTGTTAGGAAGGCTCCGTTCGAATACAACCGAATTCACTTCCTAGCTGCAAATTATCCAATGGGCACGGAAGTCGCATAACATCCTGGATTAGGAGGTGGCAGGTCTTAGTTGCCTCACGCATGCGTCTTTTGACAACTCACAGGAGTGATGCCAAGTAGCGCCACCCATGACGGTTGGAAGATGCCAAGAATGCCTTGCAACTTATGCCCCTGCACCACCTCCATTGGCATAGCAACGAACAATATTTAGAAGAATATTTGAAAAATTTTATATTTTAATTATACAATTTGAATTGCTAGGAAACGGAAAACATATGTATATTACACTACTGATGGTACAAATGTCTAGTCTAAACCACATCTAGTAAAAGCAGAAAATTTGTTAACAAAGAAAGTGCAACCTGTCAATATTATGGTGAAATTGTAAATACACCATGATTTATTTCCACCACTTGTTTAATGTGTCATATTAATAATGTCAACATAAAAGAATTCGTCATCTGTTACTATTGTTATTTCTTTGTTCAGGAAAAATAATTAGCACCACTGAGATAGTTTCGTCAGCAGAATAATGCAAGAAAATTGTCCAGAATTGTACGAAGAGGTGAAACTCTATCGGAATGCACGGGAACGAGAGAAATATGACAATATGGCTGATTTGTACGCAATCATCAATACTCTTCAACAGCTCGAAAAGGCGTACATCCGTGACTGCATCACCCCACAGGAGTATACGGCCGCCTGTTCCAAATATTTAGTGCAGTACAAAGTTGCTTTCAAGCAAGTTCAATGTGATGAATATCCCAGTATAGATTCATTTGTAAAAAAATTCCGATTAGACTGCCCTGCAGCTCTGGAACGAATACGAGAAGATAGACCTATAACAATTAAAGACGATAAAGGAAATACATCCAAATGCATAGCAGAAATAGTTTCATTATTCATAACCATCATGGACAAATTACGACTCAAAATGAATACGATGGATGCTTTGCAGCCGGACGTAAAAGACTTGGCTGATAATATGAACCGACTTTCATTGATTCCGAAAGATTTTGAAGCCAAACAAAAAGTTGAAACTTGGCTTAGCACTTTAAATGATATGCAGGCCTCTGATGAATTGTCAGAATCCCAGGTTCGCCAATTTCTATTTGATTTGGAATCAGCTTACGCTGATTTTACTAAACTATTGCATAGTCAATAGCTAATTCGTATGTTAACAAAGTACTTGCAAAAACTACGCAGAAACGAAATTATATTTGCAAAAGTTAATCTCATAGCCGTTATAAAAATAAATCTTATTTTATGAGCAAATGATTCAAAACTAGTTTGCTCACATATTCATCAAAGAGCATTTTAACAGAATTTAAACATAAATATTGTACACATATGGTAATAAAAGTATAGATATAAAAAATTATAAAATTTCTTTGTTTTTTGAAGTGTTGTGGGTTAAATTTTAGGTGTTGAATAGGTATGTATGGATAGAAGAGGTTCTCCTGACCAAGAAAATGTATATATATATATATATATATAGTTGCCGCTGACTTATGGTTCTTGAGATATTTGCATTTAAAGTTCAAAAATTCAACTACTTCGAATGCTTGCTTTTCCGATTTATAATGAATTTTACACTTAATTTTTTTTACTTTTATATCCACTAACACTTTGCTAATTCGATTCTAACCATTTATTTTATATTAAATAGTGCAAAAATAATATTTTTTTATATAAATTTATTTTATATTAAATAGTGCAAAAATAATATTTTTTATATAAATTTGCGCAATAATATTGGGTTCGTAAAGTATTAGCCGACAACCATCCATTTCACAGCGACCACTACAACAATAGTTTAGCAGACAGGGTATTTTGTAACTTTACATTTTGGGGGATGTTCAAGTTAGCAAATAACTGCCCCATTATTGCATGCAATATAATGCCTTGCCTCGAACACCCCGTACATACCTCCAATCAGTGATCGCCACCTCAGGTCTATTCCTAAAAACTTGTATGATGGAACAATACATGGTATTGTTGACGTTAAAGATAAAAACAACCAAATTTTAAATTTCGACTTCACCGCGCATGCGTATGAACTATGCGTTTGTTGTGTTTATTTTGGATTTAATCGTATTTTGTATTTAATTTAAATATTAAGGTTATTATATAATTATACATATAGTTTAAACCGATTACAATATTTAAATTTTTATTTATTTTTTGTTATTTCCTTTCAACTGTGCCGTGTGTGTGTGGCCTCTTATCCACTGCTGTGTATTACTTATTAAACACTCTCTTTGCTTCGTAATAGCATTTACTCCTATGTGTTATTTTTCTTTATTTCTTTCAGTTTTATAATTTATTCGTGTGTATGAGAGTGAATTACAGATGTACGAGTATGAATGTGGGTTTGTGGGGTAATGGTTTTTGGGCATACGTTTTTGTTTTTGTATCTTAGTAAAGTACAATTTGAATAAGTGGATCGATCTTAAAGAGGGAACTTCGCTACAACGTAGGAGTGGAACATACAAAATTTGAATCCTCGATATTATGCGTTTATCTTCTATTTATACTAATATACTTCTACATAAGTATAAATACATACATATGTGTAAAAAATAATAGGATAGTCAGACAGACAATATGAAAAATTAATGTGTAATGTATGTGGTTGTGGACACGCGGTAGCATGCATCGGGAACCGATTTTTAGAGCTGATTGAATGATGTTAATTAATCGGAATCGAGTTTCATATACTACAATCGTAAACATATATGAATACGTTAATGCGTGAGTTTAGGGTTTCCTCTTTACGTTCAATTTTGTCCGGTCCAATAAGAAGGCGAGTAGCCTTGCTTAGCAGCCGATTTCGATTGGCTACTTGTTTGCTGCCGTTGGCCCGTGCTATTCGAATCCTGAAAAAACACAATCAAACACAAATATAAGTTTTAGATGTAAGAATGCAAACAGTGTACAAGTGTTATTGCAAGGCTCTAATGTATTTATTTCGTTAGTACACATCTTACAGTAATATATATGTATATATATACATAATAATTGTATTAGAGTAAATCATTTAACTTTCTACATTTTTTCGCGGAGACATGAAATTTGGTTTTTTATGTTGAAAGAAAAGTCCTTAATTTTGACTTTAACTACTTTTCGATTTTTCACGTTTTTCATATATATTAAAAAATAATATTGGTTTTATGGAAAAATATCCAAAAGAAAATTTAAAGGAAATTAAATTTTCAACAAAAAGAAGTCTGAACGCTTATGTCATAAAAGTGTGTTTTTGCAGAGATATAAGCAATTTAAAAAAGTAAAAAATAAAGGATTTAATTAATTTTTTTTAATTTAATTTTCTAAAACTTTTCCTTATAAAGTTTTTCGATAAGAACAGTTGCTCAAACAAACGTGAAAAATCTAAGAGAAAGTATTTCAAGTTAAAATTAAAGTCTCAAATTTTCAGGGAAAAATCTAAATTTTTATATGCCCGCAAAAAAAAAGTTTTAAATAAACACCCTAATATGTATATTATATGTAGCAGTATTACTAATACAAAAAAGGAGAGGTATTAATATTTCCAAATAATTATAATCTTGAAATTTTCATTCGACGATAATCATTTTATTTTGTTAATTTCGTCCTTAACACCATTTTATATCTTCGATTTGTGAAGCTCTGCGTGAATATTGCACATTATTGTAGTGGAACAATATTGCATATATCACAATTATTTTTATTCAACTTTGCCAGTTAACATTAAATTAATTACCAGTAAATAGCCGGATGTATTAACACATTTTTTTCATAAACGCGTAAAATTACAATAGATAACAAAATTTAAAAAATTGGTACAGGAAAATTATTTAATATTATAATAATTTAACTGATATACTAGAAACTTACCCGGCGGGATGAATTATGAATCCTGCCGTCCATCTAACGTTGTCCCATAAAAAACCAAAAGAAATAATAAAATAATAAAAAAGTTTTCCATGCATTTTGGTTTTTATTACTGTACTTAAAGGAAAGAGTGATCGTGAATAAATTGGTGTCCTGTTTATTATATGGTACTTCTGAATTGACTTCAGTGATTGTCGTTGTATGATAATAACGAGGAAATATTAGCATATTATATTATTTAGAACAAATTTGGTTGAATGCAGTTAGAAACCGAATTCGTTTCTGAGAAATGTTGTCTGAGAATTTGGAATATCCAGTAAGGATTCAATCAACAGGAATTTGGAAACGAATTAATTGTATCTTTAAGTAGCTACAAGCACTAAAAGCAGAATTTTTACGTAATTTAGAAATTTGCAATGGTTATTTGATTATAAAAATAAATACGAATGTTTGCATGTTACTTATATTCCAATGTTATACACAAATCTTCATTTTTTAATGATTTTCACCGGGCAAAGTTAAATTAAAAATATATAAATGACAAATTAAAAATTCCACTTGAATAAAGTGTATTATGAATACAGCATACAGGAAAATAAAATAATTTAGAATATGTAAATATATGTGTAGTATACCTATTGGAATACTGATTATGTGAACATTTACTATAACGTAAGTATTACTAAAGTTATAAATATATTTCGCATCCAATGTTCATATCTTTTAAATGCACCTGTAAAACACAAACTATAAAAAACAAACTTAGCTCGAAAAAATTTACAATCCAAAAAAAATATTATACCAAAATTTTAATCGCATACATTTGTTTATGAGAGTGTTAAAAGAGCTTAGCTTCTGGAAACCAGAAAAACTTACTCCACTCACTGCGCGCTTTAAAACATGGGCCATGGGCCCAAATAACCGGAGCGGACTCGGATTTTTAACTGGCCAAGGATTGTCAACAACTTCGTAAAAAAAGAAGAATTTCTAGTCTGATAAAAGTCTTTTAATACACTCAAAGCATTTGTTTCAAATAAAACTTTAAACAGGAAATATAAGATTTCGCTAGAATACAACGAGAATGACATTTTCTTAAAACTAGTTCGGTGTAAGGATTCAAAAAAAAATATAGTACATCTGACATCATCAAATCCTAAATTAAATTCTTATTTCGATGGAAGATATGCGATACTACCATGAAAAGAATAAATAAATGAGGGTATAAATCATTTTGATATCAATTAGAAGTTATACATAAATAACTATGCTTCTTAGGATAATAGGGCTAAACAGTGCTTAAGTTAAAAAAGTTTATTGCTTATTACATTACCTGATGGATTGGCTGATGAATCATATTGTGATGACCAGCAGTCGGCATTGGCAAATACATGCCGTACGGCTGAGCTGAAGTTCCACCAGCTGTCTGCGTATTCGGCATATTGAATGGTGGCGGAGTGCCCGAATGGAAATTTTGTTTCTCATATGACTGTTAAATTATAAACATACAAATACTATTTGAGCAATTTGCAATAATTAAAACGAAAAAACTTACATTGACTTTATTCAGCGCAACATGTCCCTTACTATACATGGACGATGTTATATCCGAGCTCGATCCCGTTTGGGGCGGGTTCGCCACATTTTGTGATTTCGTCTGCTGATTTACGCTTGACGGATAAGCGCCCTTTGTATAATCCTGCGAAGCTTGTGACAATGCGTCGTAATTTGTCGAACCGTAACCAGTGCTATAAGAAGGCTTTGGAAATTGGCCACCAGACGCTGTATTAGCAGCAGGGATTTGCTGCTGTCGTAGAGATACAGAATCAATGATAAGATTGCATGCCGCGATTCATACAGATTTCCATACATACCGGATAGATTGCTGGTGTGCCATACTGAAAACTACCAGGCATAACATTTCCACTATAGAAGTAGTAAGGAACATTCAGCATGGGACCGCCCGAGCCTGCTTGCTGTGACATTGTACTTGATACCTATATTTTTTTTTGTAAGGTAAAATTGTACATATTCGAAAAATGCATTGAGTGCCTCATATGCTTACATTGCTAACTGGGCTAGAATTATTGTCCGTTCTTGTGAAACGTGCATCAGTCATAGTAGAATATGCTACGGAACCCAAATTATCTCGGCCGGTGCCCAAACTAGTCGGAGTGTAGTTGAGATCGTAATAACCTTGCTGCAAATCAAACATAAAAAATATAAATTTCAATGCATTTATATTGGTACTTATAAAATATGCGATATACGAAAACCGAAACACGGTTAATGAAACGAGGCACCGCATGTAGCTATAATATATAAACTTATAAAAAAGTGATGAATGTAAGGATCATTGTAAGGAACGGTTCTATGTGAGATCCTTTTAATATATATTGTATAAAAAATACTTATTTATTTAAATATGTAAAAGTCAAGCGTTAAACGACGATATTGTAGGTTACTAAAGCAAGCAAATGGATGGTAATAATTAACTATCGAATTTACATTGTACGCCGCCGCCTCGTTTCATTTCATGTTCTTTATTTACAAAAGAAAGTGCGATGCAATAAAGGCAAAATATTACAAATAAGCATTGGGATGGAGCATTAGTTTCACTTAAATCATATGGGAAAAGGAAAACTGAAAAATAAATTGAACAGCAAAAATGTACAGTAAATAGAAGTTAGCTTTCACCCAGAATTCATGTTATACAAGTTTGTTACAAAAAAAAAACAACGTCATATCCGATCACATTAACGACGTGTGCAAACCATGCAAACCGTAATTTTGTTTTGAAAGCATTTTGAGGTTATACCCATTAGAAATTTTGTTAACCATTTCAATACCAGATGTGATGAATTAAACAGCCAATTGTAAAATAGATTAGCAAAGGGGATGAAAAATAGTTTTTAATCAACGTTCATTAGACTTAAAAATAAGTGAGTAATATTGTGAATATCGATGTATTTTAAATTTTAGTTTCACAAAAAGAAAATGAAGAAGTTATTTTGAGGAGGTGCAAAAGATGATAAAGAATTTTTATGTGATTTGGACCACAATTAATGTTTATGGAGGAATGTATATTTTACAAAAATAATTAATGATTGAACACCTATAGAATTATTATCTTAAAGAAATTTTATGGATGTTTGTGAAATTTTCATTGGATTGATTGATTTTTCTAAGTTTTGCATTTTCTCCATATGTGAACTCACCACGTGTGGCACTCTCTGTTGCATCATTTGTATATCCTCGTAAGAATAAACTGGTTGCTGATAGAATGGCAATCCAGTCTGAATATATTGACTAACCATTTGGATGTTGGGCACCATTCCGCTAGCGCTTGTCTTATTTGAAGACGATGATACTGCCGCGGCCGCAGCTGCTGCGGCAACCACAGATGCAGGGTTGCTGCTGCTACTACTACCAACTCCACTGCCACCAGAACCGCCACTACCCCCACCGCTAGCACCACTTCCACCGCCACTAACAGTGCTGCTACTATTCGTATTCACATTACTGTTGCTAACACTGCTTACATTATTACTTGTCGCCACGCCTGAGCTGTTGCTATTCACATTCGAGTTGGCTGTAAAATTAAAAGAAGAAATCATATTACTATAAATATGATAAGCTGCTTATTAACCAATGCCTACAATTAACCGATGAAGTCGCATTGCCCGACGAATTAGCAGACACTGTCGAGTTCCCAGTTGATCCACTATTGCTTGCCACATTACTAGATGATACACTAAAATGAACAATTAAAATATATGTAAACCACGTATTTGTATGCAAATACACATTTATATCATTATATAACAACGTGTGGGATGTATTCATAATATGTAATTATTAAAAATGCTTCAAAATTATTTATATTAGTTTAAAATACGGCAATCAGTCATTCAAATAGTAATTTAACTCATTACTTACCTCTCGTAATGCGAACCACTAGACGCTGTTGCTGCATCCTTCAATTTCGCACTTGTACTAAAGTTAGTGTATTGAGAGGACGAAGTGTTTGTACTACCGGCGAACCTATACAATAACAAAACGGTAACAAAACAACAATATCTGTTAATTAGCAAAATTTTTCCTACAACGTTTACATTTAAGTGCATAATAGAGATAATCAATAAATTGTAACCTCAATGAATGGTCAGAACCATAAATAATTTGTGGAAATAAGAGTACATGGTAAGGACAAATAGCACTACTAAGACGACTTTAGAAAATTAAAACTTCTGAAAACTGTTTTGCTGCAACCAAACAGCAATGTTAGCTAACCTTTGAAAAACCAGCTCCACCTCATCACCATAGCAATAAAAATAGTACTTAAAAGTTTAGCAAGTTCCATTTTTATTTTTATACCTCGATGGAAGGTTATTATGTTTAGCTCTAAGTTTGTAAAACCAGAAGAAAACATCGGATACTGGGTCATTTTAGTTATGTCAGTCCGTTTATCTGTATATACACGAAATAGTCTCTTAATTATGAAATATCGGTTTACAAATTTGCACAGGTCCTTTTCTCTCTAAGAAAATCATGTCCTTGTATGGAAAACTTTTTTATTCCATCTCTGAAGAAATTGTGCAGATCAGACGAATTTAGCATATACCTACCATACATATTAATCGATTAAAATCCAGTTCTTGTATGAAAAAGTTTTTACTTAAGATTTACAAAATTCGGTCTAGATTATTGAAATTGATTGAAATCAGATTTGAGAGCAAAACATAACAAGTTTTATACTTTTTTTTAATATTTCCTACATTTTTACACAAAACTCCTATACAAAGTAACCTACTAAATACATATTAGTTTGAAGCAACCATAAAAAGAATTAGTATGGTTAACGCATAAAATATTAAAAAAATATATACTTGTAGTATTTGCATCACAAATGCAAATGGATCATTCAAAATTTACTTACCCTGAGCTATTTGAGAGACCAGTTCCACCGTACACACTTTGGCTGGACTGGTACGCGCTTTGCTGTGTTGGGTAGCCGGTTGACAAATATCCGGTATTTGTATTGCTACAGCATTAGATTAAGGTTGTCAACAAAAATTGTAAGCGTTAAAGCCAAAGGCAGAGGGTTGGCGGGCGGGAAGAAAGTGAGAATTTGTTTTGGGATAATTGTTAAAAGCAATCAATTTTATAAAACGAAACTCAAAAAGCAATCATACGTACATATACAAATGCAACGAAATTATATACAAAATAATACAAAATCTATTCAATAACAAAAATATTAATACTAAACAATGGTCAGTATAATTGTATAGGATGGAAAAATAAAATTGAAATATCGAATTTTTTGCTTACTTTGCATTGCTGTTGCCGCCACTGCCACCAACTGCGGGAATGTTTTGTGCTGCATTTCCACTGCTACCAACGTTTACTCCACCCCCCGCTACTGAATTCGATCCCGCTTGCGCACTCACTGCCGCTTGTTGCTGATAGGAATTCATCGAAGTTTGCTGATACGAACCATATGATTGGGGTTGGTACGTATTTGCAACAGAGGACTAAACGAAATGGTAAAAAATTAACAAATAATTTTATCCGTATATTATCATGTATATGGAAAACTTTTATTTATAAATTCAATGTGAAATTTGCATTAATTACCTGTACATTTGCATAGCTACTGCTATTGTATACTTGCCCGGCAGCGGATGGCTGATAAGCATTTGCAGTCTTGTTAGCTACAGATACACCAGTTTGGTAAGCGCTCGTTGGATAGCCACCAGTTGAGTTCGTAGCACTCTGTGACTGACCGTATGGGTCGCTTTTACTCAAATCTAATGTGTGATTTGTGGTGCCGCCTACAGAGGACCCACCACCTCCTACACCAACTCCATTTCCGCCGCTGACAACCTGCTGTTGTTGTTGTTGGACAGCTCCTGTGCCACGTTGCGAGTAGCCAGTTGATAATGCCTCACCCTATATTTTTTATTTTATTAGATACGTTATAAGAAAGATAAAAAAACATTCTTACAAGTTGTGAACTCTGTAACCCTGCCGACAATGAACTTTGTTGTTGTTGCACATTGTTTTTGTTTTGATAATCTGTTGACACATCCTGTTGTGATTGCACCAATTGCTGTTGCGATTGTGTCTGTTGTTGCTGCTGTTGACTTTCAATCGTCACAGCGGTACCAAACTTCTCAGGCAAAGTGTCGAAAGAATCTTCTGTACCGAAGTCAAGGCCTCCAAATTGAACATCCAGGTAGCCAATATTATTCAACGTATCTCCTGGCATTTCCACAGCGGTCGATGGTATCTAAGATTGTCGATATAATGAATGTATTTTCACCTCTTTCTGAAAAATCATTAATATATTGTTAACTCACCTTCGAAGGCGGTGGTAATTTGGCACGTGCTCTTCGCACTTGTGGCTGTTGTGCGCCACTTGAGAGTTGTGTTTGATCAGCGCCAGACACGCCCAGGCCACTCGTTGCCGCCGGGGTAGTTACAGCAGCTGAGCCAAATACGTTTGCGTACGATGTCGGGTACTGCACGGCGGCCGCATTTTGTGCATACGACGATGGTAACTGCTGTTGCTGTTGTAATGGTTGTTGCACAGCTGTGGCTGCAGCGTTCTGCGATGTCAAAGAATTGAAATACTGAGATTGTTCCACGGAAAGTGTTGCTGAAGTTTTGATTTGCCCTTGTGGCTGTTGTTGTTGCTGCTGCTGCACTTGCTGAACTAAATTTGCAGCCGCTGTAGCAGCATTCGAAAACGTATCCGCTGCACTGCCATATGGAGTGTTACTAAGAGCCGTTGCCGTCAAATTACTTGAACCAGGTAGCACCGGCGGTTGCTGCTGCTGGGAAGTCAGTGACTGTGATTGAGCTAACTGTGTGTTGGTCACTGCAGCACTATATTGCATCATGGGAGTTGTGGACGTCGAAGCCGACTGCACAACTGAACTTACAGTTGAGCTTTCATCATTTATGCTATTATTACCACCAGACGGGCTTGATCCTGCTATACCCACTGAGTTGCTAACAAGTGTATTCATATGAGATCCTTGCTGCTGCGGTGATGTTGGAGTGCCAACCAAACTTGAACTGCCCAAGTGATGTTCCAATCCAGGAGGTGCCGATATCTCACTTGTACCACCACTTACCACGCCACTCATACTACTAACGCCACCACTTACAACACTTGCTGCCGTCTGATTTGGCAGATTGCTTGTGGTAAATACTTTACTGTCTTTAAGCGAGCCCACATATTCTTCATTATCCCAGTCACCCCAAGCATCATCTTGCATTTGTTGCTGCTGTTTCTCAGCGTTCTGAGCAATAGTATTGTCCCATAACTCCACCTCATGGTGATCTTCATTGGTGCCAGACCGAGAATTATATCCACGTTCACCGCGACCACCAGTGCCACGGCCACCAGCGCCAAATCGACCGCCACCCCGACCTCCACGACCAGCATAACCAGCTCCACGGCTACCACCACTACGACCACCACCGCCACCTCCACCACCTTCTCTACGACGATAGTTGTCATTGCGATCATCACCGCCGCGTGAATCACGTAAATTACGTTCATTCTCACGAGCTTCTCTGCCGCGCCCTATACATCGTATAATAGTTATTTAAATACAATGTGATAAACATACATAAATTCAATAAAGCTTACAGCCGCGACTATCGGTGCCGCCGCGTCCGCCACGGTTACTACTCCGATTACGTGATTTCTCACGTCTGTCAGTGTTTGCATTGGTGTCAGTCCATTCTCCATCACCACCAGCACTTTCTTGACCGGCATTTGCAGCTTTGTTCTTTTTCTTCTTTGAAGATGTCTCAAATGCTCCCTATATATAAAATAAAACCGGCAGTAAGTGAAAATCATTAATAACACATTTAAATAATTAACAAACCACTGGAAGGGTCTCGAAGAGATATACAACAGCACGTTCTAAATCGTTATCACATTCATATAATGCGCAACATACTTCCTCTTCGGAACGTTGAGTCATTTCAATAAGTGTAGCGACTTTTTCGCGCATTTGCGGATCTTCTGATGTGTTACTATTGGTGATTTGGGCTATACGTAACTGTTCAGCAGTTGGCTGCAAAATTAATATGAAGTGAAGTGTAATAATTAAAATCAATAAGTTAAAACTTCATCACTATTTAACATTTGATAATATCTAATTGTAGCTTACCTTTGGATGCGATTTTTCTTTTTCTGTCTTTGAGACATCTGTTTTTTTGGTTGATGTCTGTAAGGCAGAATCCCCACCTCCGCCACCTCCACTGCCAGAATTTGATTTTTTTTGGTTGCGACCCCCGCCGCTATTTCGATTTTGTGTGCTCATATTTATATGTACACTGTATTTACAAGTAAGCTTTAGAAACAAAACATTAATTGGGAAGGAAAATATTTTCTATTAAATAAATTATCAATCATTTAATAAATTATCTACAACTAATCATTAATATAACTGATGCATACAATTTTTTTGGTTTTAAAGAAAACCAACTCCTTCTAGGAAAGAAAATCGATGCAAAAAATAATAGAATGTAAAGGATATACCAAAAGTAAGAGGGGGATATGAATTAGATTGCTCAAAATTAAAGTGATTATAATAGCAAAATATATATATATAAAAAAAACAATAATTTGAAAATCAAAAACAAATTATTTTTTTGTTACAATGTAATTAATATTGCAAAAGTTACATGTTAAACATATTTATAGAAAAAAAAATTTTAATAGTATTATTTCAACTCAATTTAATGAATGGTGCGCACCACCGGTATCACTTCCTACATTTTAACAGACACACGCTTTCATGTTCCCACGCCGGTAACAAGTCCATTACTCCCAACATGCCACATTACAATAAATACCAAATATACTCCTAGATAATCGAGAAAAATAGTCGTGTGTGCACATGCTACTTGTCATCGGTGTTCTGCAAGTTGCACTTCAACACAAAATGTTTAAATTTTCTAAATTTTACTTCACGAGACTTTCACGCCAGACACTTTTCTTTCTTTAGCTATTATCCTTTTTTAAAGGACTTAAATATATATATTTTTAACCAAATAAATAATAATCCTAGATATAATTAATTATCGCAAACAAAATATGATAATTTAAAATTATTATTTTAAGTCGAAAATTACCTTTTAGTAAGCGTAAAACACAATAATTGCATACACAAGAAATTGATTTATAAAATTTTGCTCGACACGTTGTTGCCAGCCTACTCAATAATTAGTTCAAACACTATATTTTAATTGGGCTTTATATATAACCTTTTCTTTATATTTACCAAAAATATATAATTGATATTTCGATGAAAGAAACTTTTAAATTACATTTGAAATCAATCAAATCAAAAATAAAGAAAATCATTTATGATGTATTGTAACGAAAATTTTATTTATAAACATAGTTGGCAATAATAATCACTTCGGCTTTTTATTCCCTAAGATTTCCGTTCGGCTTTAATACAACGACTCGAAGACAATACTCGTCATCCCATTTACACTTCAACGTTGTTCTTTCTCTAACCTATCGTTTTTAGTTAACTAATCTTTCCCTCAATATCAAATGAAGCCGGATTTAGTATGGCGTTTACACATAAGTGTAACTTAACATTGACAAAAAATTATAAATATAAATTCTATTTCAAATTAATCCTTAGTATTAAATTGTTTTATTGATTATTTTTCTCATATAAAATCAATTTTAACTTTTACATATGCATAGCTATAGCGAAACAATAAAGAATTAAGAAATCCACCACTTAACCGGTAACCCCTACACACAGCCGCCCCTCAAATTTATAAGTTGAGCGAAATAGCACTTTTACAGGTACTTACTAAAGTTATGGTAGCAAAAGAGAGCACCAGCTGAAATGCTTTTCGATGCGTTTGGTCCTAAAAGTAGACGACAAAGCAAATAACCCGAGTAGAAACATTCATATTGAATTAAACGAGAACAAAATGGAGTATGTATGGGAAATTTTTTTAACCATCATATAACGATTCCTACAATATTTTACACTTGCTACACATTATTTTTATTGCTTATGAGCATATACTTTCAAATGTCAATAATAATTTAATAAATATATATTCGAATATGCACTATGGTCCATGTGGATGAAATTCATGCGACAGGACGCCATTTCAATGGTATTGCACAAGCACACATTTCTCTTTCGCACCAATATTTCGACCATTAGTATAGGATGAATAAGCATTTCATTTGTAGCATTCACCCCCAAAAATAAAATATTGGATCTCGGTGCGAGTCACACACTAAAAACCAACTAAACTGTACATATAAATCATGCAAATATTGATAGATTTTATTCAAATTTAAAAATGTTTAACTTAACACACATTTTGTTCACTAATTTAGGTAATTTAACACCAGTATTTTACAAATAAATCGCTGAAAAACGCTAAGCAAAAACACCGTACCTGCAATTGTGCCGTCTTCTTCTAAAGAAAACCTGTGTTGCCACTCTTGTTTATTATTACTGAAATATCAGTTACAGTGGGCTGTAATTAAACAAAACGCAGCACCAACAGACCAATGTAATTAAAACGGAAACTACATAACTCGCGTATCCGAAGCGAAACTTTAACAGCTTAAGTTTGAATATGCAACAATGTGGGCTAGTCAGAACAATTGCTGTCCGTACTTCTCTGATATTTCATATTTCGCCTTCGTGTGTTAACAGTTTTAGTACTTCTAAACATATATACATATCTATATTCTATTATATTTGTTTTAAGAACAAAATATATAAATATGTAATAAAAATAGAGGAAGCTGATTGTCAAAGCTTTGCCCAACATTTTGCTTCGTTTTGTGGGAACGTACTCATACAAAATAGTTAAAATTTATCTGCCGAAGCAAAGCGAAGCGAATCAGCCATTAGAACTGTCAACGGTCAACGCATTCAAAGGCCATTAATGCTAATATATTCTTTAGTTAACTAGGTTAAGCGCAAAACAAATAAATCTCCCAAATTGTTGTAAAAACATTTGTTTGATATCAACTCATAATTTAGGGCATTTATACATGTAAGAGGTTTTACGAAGAGCATTCACTTTTTAAGGTAGGTAGTTATTTCGTAGATTAAATTTTTACTCAATCTCGTTGCCTAAGAAAATATATTTAATGGCTACACTGCTGCAAGCAGCTGATCAGTTGTCAAAATATTCTTATATTCGATTGCATTAATCGCTCGTGTTTTCGTAACATTCAACTTAACTCTATATTATTAAGAACTGAAACTAAAAAAGATGTCATTATCTCCATCAAGCGGCATCGGGCGCTACTATAAACATTCTGCCAAAATAATCCGCTTTGTCCGATTGGGTTGCACAAATCGTCCTTTCTACCATGTTGTCGTTATGGAGGTATGTACCACTCAAATTCGTCTTGGTTTTTAATAAAGTGTGACATCTTTTGTAGAGGCGAAAAAATCAACACCAGCCAGTAATAGAACAAGTTGGTACTTATGATCCAATGCCAAATCAGAAGAATGAACGTTTAGTTTCGTTTAATTTTGAACGTATCCGCTATTGGTTGGGTCGGGGGGCACACCTGTCCACACCAACAGCAGAACTATTGGGTATTGCAGGATTTTTACCCATTCATCCACGCACTTATATGACCGCCTGGCGAAACAGGCAAAAAGTTGCCCAAGATGGAACAATTGAAGCAAAGGACCCAGTTGAAGCGTAGAAATTATTATTTATTCCTCAAGTCTAGTGAAAAAGATGCTAAAAATGTATAAAAAATGTGTTTTAATTGATAGAAATTTACACCTTAAGATAAATTGATAGAGTAAATTGCTAATTTAGTCCAAGAATGAGGTGCGCATAACGAAACCTATTAACGATGTTGTTGTTGTTTTTGCAGCGACGGAAAACATTCCTGAAAATTTTCGAGGAATGGTGCCGAGTTGACAGTTCTTGGTCGGGTAAAAGTCCTGGTCCATTCCGGTTCCGATTGCAATGTGAACGGTTTATTAGCGATTCTGTTTAATCGCCAAAAGCACTGCAACAACATAACAACATGATGAGTAATCCTGGAACAATATATTAGGAGCAAACGAAGTATTCTACAAACATGTGTTTCATTTAAACTACGTACATCAAGTGGCCCCAAATACAAAACAGTTTTATATTATGTTTTCAAGCAAAAAGCCACCAATTATTTACTGATATATTTAATTTCTTACAATAAAAATTTTGATTCAAATACAATAAAATTTTAAAAGCAACGAATAGTGCAGCTTAGGTGCATAATAGCAGTGCAATTACTTCTTTTATTGCGTACGTATTCTTCAGACATTCAAATATTTGACTTATAATGCACAACACACATGGGTTTTCCGGTTTATACGTAGCTCTTGTATTCGTGATTTGTAAAAACGGTATACTAAAAATTTTATTGTTGATTTAATTTAATTAAAAGATGTGGGCTCAGAAACTCCGCGAAGCCATATATAAAGAAATGTTGCCATGTGAAATATTTTTTTACTAGGTCTTTGTTCTTTGTGGTTTCTGTCTTTGTTTCATATGTTTTTTGTTGTGTTCCTCCTCAAGCTCCCGTTTAGTTTACATTCTTACATGAGTTTACTTTTTTAGGATATGCAAGCAATCACCTCAAGTAAAAAAGTAATGCTGCAAATTGTCTCCAATAATTTAATCTTGTTTGGTGATACTATGAATAGAGTCCTTTGCTTTTGCAGCCACTTTATCAATAAATTCATCAGCAGCTGGAAAACGAAAGATATGTTTATTATTATATTTTATTTAAAATAAATATTACTTGAATCTTAGAAATAATATATCGTGAAATGATTATATGGAATATGAATTTGTAGTATATGGGTGGTAGTAAGCGTGGTTGTAGTCCAATTTCGCACTGTGACATAGTTCTTTTGCACAGTCCCGAAAATAAAATTTAATGTCACTGATGCATTCAGTTAGTGAGTTAGCGTACTGATATGATGATTATCTGATTTAAGAGAATATAAGAAAAAATCCGTAACACGATTCGTTGTACCAAATTATATTGTTTTGTACCATATCACTATTTTCTGCTTAGTTATGTAATTTAGAAATTTTCCGATTATTGGCGTTTTGTGGGCGTGAGGGTGGTCTGATTACGCCTATTTGAGAACCAGCAGTCCTCTGCGCAGTGGCAATGGCGAGTACCGCAGTCGATGGAACGATGAGCTGTAAGAGATGTTCAGCGAATAAAGAGACAGCGTCAGCGCTAGCTAAGTCATCTTGTCCGGATGAAAGAGAACACTCCAGTTTTGAAGGTTTTCGGTTCAGTATCCGCCGGTGGGGAGGAAAACTAAGACATCCACACTGTTGGAAAGATCAAGTGAAGAAGGACCGGACTCCACTTGGTATCCCGAATTGGCCAATTTCAAAATATATTATAATGATTTCAAATGCACCAAATTTGGTATAAATTGGGTGCATTGTCCACTTTTTATACCAAATTCCCACGTAATACCTTTTCTGTACAATGTTTTGCTTTCTACGTTTTTCATTAGTTATCGCTTTTTTTTTACTTTTCTTCAAAATCTTTCCGTTTCTATCATATCAAGACAATTTAGAAAAAATGTTCCGAATAAATTTGGTTAATATAACTTTAGGAGTTCGCGAAACCACGTACACTTTTCAAAATTGTTAAACCATGGAGACAGCTCCCTACTGATAACTATTTATACTAGTTTCAGGAATTACAAATAATATTTAGAACAAAACTAATATACTCGCAGCAACATGTTGCGAGTGTATAAAAAAGAAAAAAAAATTACCTCGGTGGTGCTTCAGAAAATATGGGCGTACGACACTGTGGTAGATGACGAAGGAACCATTTCTTTCGATAGGCAGCATACACCAAATTAAGAATGCGCACTAAAAAATACAAAACAAAATAGTGTATATTGTAATATTTCAAACATTCTAAAAAAACAGTTATTCAAAAGTAAGTAGTAATAGAAATATAAAAAAATATTCTTTGCATATAGAACGCATTTTGAAAACTCTTCTGGTTTAACCTGTGTTTGCAAATATTATTTTTTAGAGTGTTCCATTTTTTGTTTTATTCTAAATTTGTGAACAAGTCATTCAGATATTCGAAAATCCTGATATCCGTTAAATGGGGAGAGATAACTCACATGTTGTCCGATATATGCAGTATAGTCACCAGGAAGTTCGAAAATCTTTATATTAGGTATAAAGTAAGTATTGACCGGATACTACAATCAGGAAAGTATTCTCTCCGAATTTCAATTGTATTGGTCCCATACACTGATCAATGTTTTCGGTCAAAACTCAACTGTTGGTACTAGGGTCCACATATTGGGCACCTCGAGGATTGAATTTAATGACTCTGGCGTATTTAGTTATTGATTTATTGCGCTTTTAGTAGTTTTAAACAGAACCGTTATATGAGGAGTGAGCGGGATTACCTTTCGATTTCATCCAATTTCACACTCTCGGTAGGACTTCTTATAATATTTTTCTGAGCGAATTTGGTTATTATAGCTTAAGTGTTTTAGGAGATTTGTATGTATATCAAAGTTATAAGAGGGCGAGGCCACACTTTGTGATGGCTACGATTTCAATTTTCTCAGCCCACATTAATTTCTTGTTTTTACTTAAATTCAAATATATTTCATAATTTTAAGTAAGTAAACAATAATTATTTCATGTATTTGTAAAAAATGTAACCATTACATATTGCAGCATATCAACTATATAATAATGAAACATATCAATTAAACGCGACCGTAAAAAACAAACATTTTAACCGTTCGGCTTCTGTCGAAATTTTAAGTGACAATAAATTTGGTCCCCTACTTTGTTAAAGATTTTAACAATGTATAAAAACTGAATATTCTATTTGAAATTTAAAAAGTATAATATAAATATGGAACTCACCTTAAGCAACCAGTAAAAAGGTATGACCGAAGTAAGAAAACCGGAGAAGTATTCAATTAATGACAATATGGCATAAGTTACCCAGTAAATTAACCATCTAGTATCGTCCAATTTTGTACTCGACTCTATGGCATGTATGGAGATGTAAGCAGGATAGGCAACGCCAATTGTATTGCACAGCAATTGTGCACCATACCCGAAAATTAAGTACAAGGCACAAAATGCAGCAGCGCCTGAAACATTTTTGTATAAGAAATTATTAGTAACTAACACTCATTCACTATGTATCTGAAAGCATATGTAAATATGTAAATAAAATAAACCTAATTTTTGCTTTTATTAACCAATTGTCATAGTTGTATGCTCGCGATACATTTGCAAAAGCTTTTCTTGTAACGGCTCGAACATTTTCCTTGTTGCTTGCTGACGGATAGCGACAAATTAATTTGATCAAGGGATTTCTGCGAAATGCAAAAGTATTATATTGGCACGGAATTCAGAAGCCTCTAGTCTTCGTATAAAATATTTTCTGTAGATTTTCATCTGTGAAGATGAAAGTTCAATGAGCTATAATATAAACGATCAGTTGTACTATTTCACCGCTAATTAAAATTTCTTGTCTGCTTTGCCACGTAAATACATAAATTAAATGTGCCTTAACAGCCGCTTGTCAGCAGTGTAGTGAGCTATTGAGCTAATGAATTGAAAACGCTTTTGTAAAGAGAGAGAACAAAGGTAATATTCATGATACCCAGCCAATTGTTTTGTTCATCTTATTGGTAGATGACAAAGAAATTCAATCCTTATTATTTTTATCAGTTTAACAATCCGAAAAAGAAGTTTTTCAAAAGTCAAAATAAAGATTGTTTGCCCTATTATTTTGAATTTACATCCATCTAATCTACATGTTTGCAATATTATTCAAATATTGAAATTAAATTTATAGTTAATAGATCTCAAGTTCATGTAGAAAAAAGTTGGTAAACATTTATATATAATAAACAAAATAAAACAATCTCGTATACTAAGCATTATTTGTATACAAACCAGTTCCAAATGTAACAACGGGCTCACTGAGAGCCTTTATATGCTTTTCACGTCTTCGATAATTAATAAAATATTCCCAAATCCACATGTTGAATATCTTAATCTTAATGTAAAACTTAGATTCAGCTCTGCAATTGTTTCAATCATTTATATTTGCAAAAAAGCAGGATTGTGTCAAAAACACCGAAAAAAACAAATTGGTAATAATGAAAAGTCAATATACTCAAAAGAACATTTTTTTGCCACGAATTAATTTATTTTTAATGGGCTGATAAACACTTATCACTGTGACGTCAGCCAATTGTAGGGTGTTACCGATTTCATATGCACCTATTGGAATGAAGATCACAGATACGAACATGTGTATGAAACATAATAAGCGAATTAAAATACATCGCTTTTAGAAAAAATATTCTACCTTACTATATTTGCAGATCTTTTAACAAGAAATAAGAGAATGGAGAAATGATCAAATTATGAGCAATTCCGTTTTAACCTGTAAAAGTCAAGTATTCGATGTAAAAGAGAAATGTGAACAAGAATGGAATAATTGGAATCCGTAATATTAAGCTCTTCATGCATGCGATAACTTCTAAACGTCTTTTAATACTTTTCTTTCAAAAGATTATATTTAAATAATAGTACTATTTTTAATTATATTACTGCCTACGTTGACAATGACGTAGCCTTAACCATCGTGTCGTCAACCAAGCGGCAAAAACAAATCAGCTACATCCACTCACCCAAAAATAAATATAATCTTGGAACGTTTGTTTTAGACTCGACAATTTCAAATGCTTGTGTCCAAGGTTTGCTTCGGTCGTTGAGGGCTTCTTCAACCGATTTTCGGTATTTTTCTGCTAATTCCTGAGCCTTCTGTGCCATCTTTAATTATGAAAAATTTTGTTGTTTTCAATTTTTAATATAGTTTTCGCAGTCGCTATTTTACTGCTTCTTATCTGCCAGGGAGTACGATGCTTCCAATTTTCCAAAATCTAACTTTTCTTCTTTTTTGACGTTTTGCTTTCGCACAGTCTCTATTGACGTAAGCAAATGAAATGCCAACAGTGATGTTGAAATTATTATAATTGGTCTGCTTGAAATTGAAATGGAATAACAATTTTGGTTGAATATTTTAATATTTGAGTTTGTAATTATAGCGAATATATTGATACTTTTAGTAATATTGAAGAAATAATGTTTGCCCGTTATTTTAAAATAATTTATACTTTTTAATTAGATTACTAATAAACGAATTTATTAATGATTTAAATTTACTTGAAATTAAACATTTTTTACCTAAGGAAAAAATGTATGCCTGCAAATACATTTCTAGATATTATATGGCTCCATGAAGTGTTAAATGTCCTTTAAAGTATTATATCTTGCGTCGATTTTACATTATTTGATGATATGTCGGATGTTTATTATTTTTAGGATACGTAAAAGCGAAAAAGAAAAATTTTCTGTTATAACATTTAATTCGGGCATTAGAGGGTTAAAACAACCATTAATTTAAACAAATTAGATCACAAAAAGCTTTGATGCAAAAATTTGAGTTGATTCCGAAACCGAATCGTCACTGAGACAAATTGCTCCAATTGACAAAATTTGCTTTCAATATTTATTTCCAAAAATTTTTCCAATTTTTTGTTCTTGTAAGGTGCCGAATTTTGGCTATGCTTAGTAACGATAATGACAAGATTTATGTTCTGTGTATGAACATAGTCTAAATAATTGAAATGCTTTCTAAACTAGTTCATTGGCATCGTAAATTGGAAAGTTTAAGTGCTAAAGACAATTACTTGTTTGTACTATGCTCTTCAAATGTTTTTTAGGAGTTATTGGAACTTACTATGATTAAAGTACTCATACCTCATATGACGAAAAGACATGTCTATCGTTTGACAGTGGTCTTCGAAAAAAAGTTTAATGTATTTTTGCAAACATTCACACCCAAAAGTTTATAGAACAGGAAGGAGTTGAAGGAGTTTCTAGAAGAAACAAAAATATTTGAACAAATCTAAATTTATGTTTTTTATATACGTTTTATAAGCGCGCCATATATAATTACAATTATTTACATTCACAGAACTAAACTTTTGTTGACATTTCGAAGGGTAGAAATTATTTAACCAAGAATAATGAGGTTCTATTTTGTTGACATTCTATATACATATGTACATGAAGAGTTGTATTCGCATAGGTTCTCATTAAACTGCAACTACATAACACGCGTGGTCTTATGCGAAAAGGTTACTAAATATCACATATGGAACCACGGTTTTAAAATGGTCGAGGAGTGTTTTCATTATATTCATTACAGAGATAATGAGTGATAAAAGAAGTCCATGTCTGAATGCAGTCTATAGCGAAAGGATTTCGTACCAATCGAGAACACACGTGTGTCTTGTATTGCTATTTTAAAGCAACGAAACAACAATCTATATGACAAGATCTCTAATATTTAACTATATGTTTAGGATAATTGTAATTTAAATACATATATAATAAACACACTCACATTTATGATTTCAAATGAAATATAGAGCGCTTTAAAATCGCTGGCTCGAAACCGGTTTTAGACCCATAATCTCTTAGGCAAAGTTGTTCAGAATGATTCGTAGAACATTTCCCGGAAATGTTTTTTTTTTTTTTTTTTTTTGATCCATGTAAATCAAGCCGCTCTAATACACACACATTTATAAAACAGAGATATTTATTGATCACTTGACACAATTTTATAGTGCTAATTTTTATATAATACCAACTCAGTTCAAATTATAGACATCTCTCTTGTTTTCATTCCTTTCGTCTTTATAATAAGGCAAAATATATTTAATTATTGCTGCAACAGGGTATTCCAGAAATAGTGCAAAAACAAAGGCAATGGCTTGTGTCAATACAAACGCAACTACAATCTGGCAAATCTGTAACAAATGTTTTAAAATTGTTTTTAACTACATAATCCATATAAAATGATTACCAAATAAAAGCGATTTATATAAACTGGTTGTCTATAGTAACCGCCAATTAAACGTAGAACGACCAAGTGCCAAAGAAACGCTTGATATGATAACTTGGATAAAATCCGGAGAACTGGAAGACGGCAAAACTCGTATACGATCCCTAAAAAATCATTTTATATTAATGAAAGGAAATAAGATTGTACTTATGTATCTGTGCGACCCACATCCTAACTTCAAGCACATGCCTAGTATTGCCGTGCTACATAGTAGAGCCCACACATTCCGATAAAAACTTGCAAATAAGGCTGTCCAAATGGATGGCTCGTCAATTTCCAAGGACATAACAAATGCGGCAACAAAAATTAAACCAAAGCCTACAGGAAATATTAGCCACCAACTCAATTCATATTTTAGTAAACCACGATATTGCTTCGAATGGTTTCGTAATTTCAAATATAATTCTGCAGAAATTACGCCAAAGAAGTAACCGCCAATATTTGTGTAGAACGGTGTATACGCTTGGTAAAAAGTTTCGGCATCTCGAAAAAACATATAACGGTAGTTCCTATTATTGAAAAATACTTCGTGAAAATTAATAAATACATAAGTAATCATGTAAAACTTTTAAAAAACTTACTCTGGATTTGTATGATATATTGGTTTTAATTTCAAAAAGTAGGTTATAAATCCCGTTATCGAAAACATTAATACTAAAAGAATGGAATATATAAATAGTCGTAATTTCGGAAATCTGAAAAATTGCAAAAGTAATGCATATACATAAATTCATACATACATAAATATACATACATATGCATACATATGCCAATATAAATTATCCATCGTATTTTTAATTTTATCAAATATAGGTGCAAAACCTTTCGAACTTAAATCTGCCAACATATACCATTTACTTACTTGTTTGTAATGATTAACACTGTAAGGAATAATTCAAAAAGTTGCATATCGGCAGCAAGGTACCATGTCTGATGTGAGCACTGAGTAGGGTTTAAATAAATTGCACATTTGATACATACATATGTACATGTACATACATACATATGTGTGTACGCAACGAGAAAAAAATAATTGGATGTAAATTTAAGATAATACTAGTATTAGTATATACATACACTCTCTTTAAGAAGATAATTATTCACAAAAAGTAGGTTCTGCCACCACCACTCGCGACAAAATACGCGCTCGGCTTCCACATAGTGCCTCCAGAATGGTCCGTTTTGTAGCCGCACAAGCACGGTAGAATTGAAAAGAATCAACATCATTAGAGATGGTAGAAGTCTAAGCCAAATTCCTTCCAGAATTAGAATAAACATATATTACCCAGATAAATAAACAGAATTACCTCAAATATCGATGAAAGAATATTTTAAAATATATAACAACGCAATCTGTAAGGCTAGTATTGCTGGTAACAAATTTTCTTTCGTTGAAATTTACATAAAGTAAAAAGCCGCTCATTACAAAAAATATTTGAATTATTGCTGCTCCATTTTCCAAAATGGCTGTTTCAGGACGATAAAAAAACGTTTCATAAAATTGCGGATTATCCACTTGCACAGCCATAAAAAGTATCAAAGAATGTACGAATAACACCAAAAATACTCCAATTACACGTAGGCCATCGAAAAACCGGAGATCTTCTGCTGTTTGGCTGCGACTTGTTGAAGAATCACAAATATGATAAAAGTTACGACATATTGAATATGAAACCCATAGTTGGTGTTCTGAAATGTTCATAACGTTATGGTTATCTTGTTATCTGGTTAACTGTGAAAGAAAAGATGAGCTTAAGAATGTCTTCGAGTTTTATATAGTATATGGTTCCAGAAACAAGAAGGCCTAAATACAAATTTCCACGTAAGATCCGAATAAGACAGTTCTGGCATATCGCTTTTCTATATTCCTGTACATAAGTATGTATGTCAGAATGTGAGAGTACTTGTTAAATTTTTTTCAAAAATGCAACTCACACACTGACCGGCTTATTTTTCGTGAGGTTTTTAGGTTTTTTTTTAGAAAAACGAATTATGGGTTGTATCCACCCGATTTTATCCATTTTAACCAAGACTACATACAATTAACATGCCACAAACTAATAATGCTCTCAAGGCTTCAATATGCCACGCCCATTGTCCAATTCCTATAAATATGTGAGTATGAAAAGCTTGAGAAGCTGGCCGACAGGGCTAATGCTCAAAAATTCAGGGGTAAAGATTTCAAGATTAGCGTTCTTGTAGGACCCAAAGGGGTTATTCCCCAAATGCAGACGATGGAATAGATCTTGTTCAGACAAGGAGACTTCCACCCCTAAATATAGAAGGTGCAATCTATGCCGATCAATATCAATATCATTGGCCTCAAGAAAAGTGCCGTAAACGAGGGCAAGACGAACTGTTATCGCATTCGCTACTTGGCTCGTCTATCTTGGAACAAGCATCAACACCAATAACAATATTAGCCTTGAAATCCAACGCAGAATCACTCTTGCCATCAGGTGCAAGTTTGGACTGAGTAGGCAATTGAAAAGTAAAATCTTCTCTCGGCGAACAAAGCCCAAACTGGATAAGTCCCTTATTATTTCCGTACTGTTCCGCACCATAGGCATGGAAGTCGGTCGCTCCTTTTTTGCCCTCTTTGTATTACTTATATAGAAATTATTACCTGAACATTGAAGTGGAACTTTATAAAAATCGTTGTTTTGTTTACTTAAAATTTCCGACTTCTTTAAACGATAGTCATACATAGTAGAAAAGATCGAGACCAAAGCAATGATAGCAAATATTGTATAAACAGTGACATCTAAGTAGTCTGAAATTATAGATCACAAGTTTTTACATTTTGTTGGTACTATGATCCAAAGGGTATAATTACCATGTTCCAAGTACACATTCGCTACTTCGCAGTATTCGATGCTCGTACGCAATTCTAATCCAAAGTTGTGGTGAAAATCGTAATTAAGACAACTATTAACCATCTTTTCATATCGAATACGATTGTCAGTTTCTCGTTTATGAACATTAAAATAATAGTTAACTAACTAAAATTTATTTTGATATTAAGGGTGTTTGTATACAATGGACGAAATATTTCAACTAACCTCAGTATCGCGAACGGCTCCATTTCTCACTAATTCATGTTGAGGAAATGTTACCGCTGCATGTAATAATTGTTTACAGCGTTCTAAACAGATCCCAAAAAATAGTCGATCATGACGGAAATAGTGCCTTCTGTCTGCGGAGAAACTTGCGATTTGGTTCCACAGGCTTGAGGTTTCGTGTTCTACTATTTCTGCATAAACAACACAATAAGTTGCCCTAATATTGGAAGTGACAGTGTCAGATTCGAGACATCGATCATAATCATCAAATTGATAAAGCGGAGGCATCTGTCTGTAAACACTCACTAAACAATTAAATACCACACACATGGATATACATATATGGTATGAATTTATGTATATTTAGTTTAGAAAAACATTTGTATAAATGGAGATGTATAGCTTACGATTGAATTGGCCTATCACAAAAAAGAATTTGGCCGTTAGGAAAATATTCACAAGAACGAATAAATTAAAGTAATTCATCCTTACAATAGCTTTTGGCAAGCATGTACAAAATATTGCAAGCTTCCGATTCGAATACTTGCAAACTTGAAATGGAACTATATTTAATGTCTTTGATAAGTATAGTTTTTATATGTGTCACGCCTCAACAGTTCCAATAAAGTGTGACGTTCAAATTTATATCAATATTGCATGTGAAGATTCACTTTCGTCCGTAAGCACGAACGGTTTGTACTTTACCCTCCTTTGTTGCCCTAAAACTGGCATGGAACGATCTAAATTTTGCAGTTTCTTAAATCTTCAATTTTATTGGAAATTAATTATAATAGTAATGCATGTGAATATTGTTGATCGTGGCTTTGGTTTGGGCTTACGACATTTTTTTAGATAAATGTACATACATACAAACATATCTATGATTGTAATAGACATCTGAACTTGAACTGATACTTTTCAGGTGAAGTATTGATAAAGACCGTGACATGGACAAACAAAGAAGATTAGAGGAATAAATTTTTCTGCCGTTATCGGTCAGCTTCCATGAACAGTACAAATTTTACATATTTTATTTAAATTAAATGTTTCTCTTAAGAATTAAAGGGAATAAAAGAATAAAAATACTTTCTTCGAGCTGATTAAAATTTTTTGATTATTTACGTTCTCAATTATGCAGACAAAAACAGTGTGTCTCTTGCTAAATAAGAAATTTAGTCAGTCCAATATGATACCGGAAATGTGTTTTTGCATTTTGTTAGATGCTGTGTCTTAAGTGCGTTTTTCATTCAAAGCAATTTAGGTTTTTAAGTTAAATTTCACTATGTATTAACTGCAAATCAATGGGTATTTCCATTTTGGTCAAAACACAGCCTACTATGTAAATACTGCATAGCTTGCTGGTCTCGTTGTTATTACAACACTTTTTTTTTAACTTAAAGAAAGAATTTCTGGGCGTATTCATTATTAAAGTTAGTGCTTTAAAATTTATAAAATAAACAGTATCGAAGTGTGCATCTGCATAATCAATAGATAAGTAGAGCACTTACTTTCATATGGAATATACCCCATATTACATATTTGTTTCGTACACAGTAGAGTAATGATAACGGTACCTTACAGATCAGTTTCCACAGTCCATATCTATTTGCACATTTGTAATAATCATTGTCGGGTTTGTGCATATTATATGCATATGTCAAATTAGGATAGGTTAAGTTACATGACTGATTCTCGGGACAGAGGTTTTGAAGGATCACAATTGGGCAGCTGTGAGATAGTTAAATTTCACATTTCAAATTTCAAAGAATTAAGGATGCATATCATGATATATTTCTTGCGCCCTCTGGGTGTCACTGGGTTAAAGTTTGTAGAGTTTTTATTTTGTATTTCCTGTGTATAATTGCAACCGTGCGTACGAACAGAATATGAAAGAAATCGAGAAAGTTAAAAATTAACACGACATCACGACATCATTTAACACTTGGTCGTCTAAGATTCGGTACGTTTCAATCTTATTGTGCGGTGTGTGCTTAAAATTTAGGGTATAATAAAGCAAAATCTTTAGAATAAGAAATATACGGAAATAATACATACCTTATAAAATATTTATTGTGAAAATGTGTGTTAGAATTATAAGGTTGTGAATAAAGTGTAATAATTTGGTTTGCATGACTTGAAGGAAACTAATATTGAGAAATTGAGGCCGCCCTCGCTGCAGCTACATTGTCTGCGATATGCCAGCAAGTCAATTGCAGTAGTATTGTGTCGGTCGGTCGGCAGCGCATTCGCGTTGGCGTATATGCCGACAGAAGCGGAGTGTGGGCTAACACAAATACAAATGCAAACAGAAAAATGGTAGACTAAGAAAACATGTGAAATGGACAGACGGAGTAGGAAAAAATTGACTTTAACTATTGTGAGATCTTAGGCACTATATTTTTGTTTCACAAATTTTTGACAAGATGGCGATATTTTGAAAAATAATCAGTGGTTTGCAGGAATGAAGATTGGGCATTTCATAAAGTAATGGCAACACTGATGTTTCGTACGTGGAAGTTTTGTCGGCTTTGGATGTGAGCTGTATGTATGTCGCGGTGTTTTTGACTCAGTTTCCGTCTGCGTCAACGCTGGCGTTAAGTGTCAACGATGCTGTGGAAAACACGTTTTTCCTTTTATATTTTGTGTTCCAAAATGCATTGACAGTCAAGAAAAATAAGAATTTCACTTCGTAGGTGCGATAGATAATTAACTTGACAATACCCGTTGTTGTATGTAGTTCATTTCATTAAAAATTTAAAAATATGCCACGCGTTATATTTGTTAGGATAAGAGGCACTGATAATGTGAGCCTAAATAATTTATGTACCTACAATGTGGATTACTATGATAAAATATTGATAACCTCTTGAATTCAAAGGCTTTAGGACTTGATGCCGCGAAGGACAATTGTTGCTGTGTCCATTTTAAATCGTAAAATGCATTTATTATTGAAATACATTTTTAATCACGCCCACATTTACGCAACAAAAATAAATTACACTTAGAAAATTGTATAATAAACTATTAGTTTATCCATTAGATTACTGCATTAGTGTTAAAGTTTCTCAACCTAGAACATGTAAGGACTAAATATTTTAATGAACTTGATAAAACCAAATCGTTTGATTTATTTTCAGTAGAGGACAACCCAAGTTAACAAACTGGATTTTTCAGCAGAAGCAGTTAAATAGGCCGGATTTTTGGAATTTACAGTACAGTAAGTTTGTGAACATTATTTTAAGTTCAAACAAAAACTAAACTTGTAAACAAATTACTAGAATGGCCAGCCGCTATTAATGCTGAAAGTATATAAGAATGTAATTTCAATGTTGTTTGGCTCAATTGTGTACTTCCTTTCATGGTTTTGAATGCAAGGGTATCTTGGCAGATAATGGAGACCGATTCCTTTGGGATTAAATAACTGTTACAACAACAACAGATTCCTTTGATAATTTTAGTATATTATACATCAATAGGTTATACTCCTTAATAATTTCAAAATATACGTCGCAAAACCGTTCTATACAGTTAGAAACTTAAATTATGGACGGTTTATCTAGAAGGAACTCATATCCATTTACTTTAATTTTAAAGGTAATGTTTTTGAAGCATTACTATACAAAAAAGTAACGTAATTTGTATACATATACATAATGAGTGATTGGACTTGAAGTGTTTTTTAGGAATTACATATTTCATATACGTTATATGTTATATACAATTTCTCACAATCTACTTGTAATCTATACTACACAATTTAATTGAAACCAAAAAAATTTGTGATAAGGTTAAAATATGAAAGTTATAAGAACGATTGAGCAGCACGAAAAAGTGAAATATTGCGTGCATAAAGAATGTGGGGGAAAAGAAAAACACTACACGCGCTATCACTGAGTGACTTGCGCTATGCTTTACCTCTCACAGTCGCTGCCATGATCGTTTCGATCAGAAGTTTCCAAATTCGTTAAACTGTGTTGAATAGCGCTGACACGTCGACAAAATGTGTTTTTGGTGCTGCTAGCGCCAAATTGCTGATAGTGTTGGTTATGGTGGATGCGATGTATACAAAATTAGGAGAGCTGTCTTTCGAAGCCATCGTATTTTCTACACGACGAACTTTATGTATTTCAATTGAGTAGACGTAAGATGGCTCACACTGCTCAAAAGTTCAACTTGATGAATTGAGTAGTTTTTAATAATAAATTCCTTAGCTGAAGGTAAAACCAAAGAGCTTAGAAAAGTGAAAACCACGCTAAGTTAGAGTTAAGTAGCTTCAGTATTTTATTAATTACATTATTGAACACAGATAGTAGTAGCGTTAGTAAGAGTCTACTGAAGTAGTAAACTGTTAAAGAAAGTTAAAGAGCCCATCATCGCGATCCATGTTATCTTTAAACAACCATACATACACATGTGTATACTCCTCGAGTATGCTATACCGGATTTGTTAATTCGATGCGGCGGGGAACAGCGCTGCTATTTCAGCTAAACGAAAGCTCGGCAAGTGTCGTTACGACGATGACGACGGTAGATCCTATCCGGTTTTTCATTATTTCTCCACTGCATTCTTTTGACACATTTTCGTACCAACTTGAAAGTACAACAACTATGACTTAATTTTATTTAACCACTGTTAGTTGCTCAACTGCTACTCTATAGTTGTATCTCTCGCTAACAAACGCCTGTATTGTATGATTTGTCGACAGAAGAATGTAGACTAGGCAAGTTGATGGCGTTTGTCTTTCGGTATTTGAAATACAGGTAATGAGAGAGAAAAAGCGATATAAATAAAAAGCACTTAATTCAAGAAATCTAAGAATGACAATGGCCCTATTTGTAGTTTGTTGGTTGGTTACTTGATATTGAATTGTGTGGAAGGTTGTTGCTTGATAATGCTTTAGTTCAAGCAATTGGTTATATCCGTAATGGAGAACACCCACTGCCGCACATACATATTTGCTGGTTCCGTTGTTGGTAAAAGTTAGTCAGGTTCCAGATGGTTCCATTTCCATTTTATTTGACCATTGTAGAGGACTTCAAATTGTAGCACCTTTGCTAGATGAAAGGTTATCGTTTAATTCAATACAATTTGTTTTTGGTCTCTCTTTATGCTGATGATCGTTAAGAATCCAGGTATTAGCAATTCAGAAAATGTGAAAATTATTTTCCTTTGTGTCTATAATTATATGATGATTGTTGGGTTTCAGCATTATTTTTGTAGGATGCGATTCTATTTTAAATAAGACTATAATAATTTCTTATACTTTAAAAGTTGTTATTTGCTGTCCAGTCACGTGTGTACTTTGTCATCAGTTATCTGAAATAGTCCCATCAGTTAGAAAGTCAGGACCCTCAATGCAGTGGATGCAAAAATGCTCAGTAGTTACGAACAAATAAATATAAAGTGCTTATCTTTTCGCAGCCTGAGAAAATTTTAGTTTTTACTAGGATTTTAAAAACTAACGAAATTATAAGAAGTTGAAGTTTTACGCTTACAAATAGTGAACTGATAAGATTAGATATCAAAAGGAGTATAACCAGATAACAAACGCTTTTTGCGTTCAAATGCTAACGTCAGGGCTGGTTTAAGCTTACAGAATCAAAGTATAATTTAGGAATGTTACTTTGAGCGATAAAATGTGCCAAGACCGTATGCCTGTTTATACATATGACAGTAATAATTGCATGCTTTCATAAATAAATTTTTATCAGAACTACAAATAAAGAACAAATTCAATTGATATCTGAAAACATAAATTTTCTATAGTGGTACTGTAACGACTTGGAACGAAAAAGGACTCTTCTCTTTTTTAAGTAATGCAAGCAGCAGTGATGGAGGAATCAAACGGTATGTATTATATCAAAAACTATATGTTTAATTTTTGCTATTATTAAATATATAATTTTTTTACAGTAGAGACCGTTGAACAAACAATCACCAACAACCAACAAGAACATGCCCAGCTCGAGCAGCCATCATCGCCCACTTCTGTCGCTACGCCGACAAGCACCAACAGCGGTAATACCAGCAATGCAACACCAACATTTAGTTATGATGACCTGTTTCCGGCATTGCCAGCGAATACCGCCGCACCACTTAGTAGTAACGCCGCTCCACCATGTGTTCGAGTGACCACCACACAAAAAACTCAGGTAAGCATCTAGGCAGAAAGAATAGATATAAAATAAAAATTAAAATTCTCAAGCATTAATGTGTTTATACATTATTTTAAATGATAGGTGTTGCATGTTAGTGGCGAAGAGCGAAAAACTACTGAATCGGATAAATTCGGTGAAGGGGAATCAAGACGAATTTGTCAGCAAATATCAAAGGATACCGGGGCTCAAATTGAGATTGCTGGTGGCAAGAATCAATCTCTAACCTTCCTAATTAAGGGCAAGCAAAGTGAAATCTTAGATGCTCGTCGTCGCATTCTAATGCATTTCTCTACGCAAGCTAGCAAACTGGTGTCGATACCTAAAGAGCATCATCGTGTCATTCTGGGTAAGCGTGGTGAACGTTTGCGTGAATTGGAGCGTGTAACCGCAACGCGTATAAATATTCCCTCTCAAACGGAGGAGAGTGATAATATCACAATTTCGGGCACTAAAGAGGGTATCGAAAAGGCCGAACAAGAAATCCGCCAATTGTCGGCTGAACAATATAAGAAATGCTCAGATCGTACTTCCGTACCAAAAGTGTATCATCCGTTTATTGTGGGTCCTAACAATGAAAATCTTACAAAGTTGATGGAAGAGACCGGCGCGAAAATCAATGTGCCACCACAATCGGTGCAAAAGGATGAGATTGTGATTTCGGGCGAGAAGGATGCAGTAGCTAACGCTAAAGCAAAAGTGGAAGCCATTTACAAAGAAATGGAAAAGAAATGCTCCACTGTTAGTGTTGAAGTTGCTAAGTCACAACATCGTTACGTTATCGGTCCAAAAGGCTCAACGTTGGCGGATATTCTTCGCATCACTGGAGTTTCAGTTGAAATGCCACCGACGGATTCCCCATTGGAGACCATAACATTACGTGGGCCGCAGGTGGCTTTAGGTAACGCGTTGACCGTTGTTTATCAAAAGGCCAATTCGGTGAAATCGGTTGAAATCGAAGCGCCTAATTGGACACACAAGTATGTTATCGGTCGCAAAGGTGCCAATATGCGTCAATTGGAAGAGGAATGCCCCAATGTGAATGTCTTCTGTCTAGATGACAAAATCAAACTAGAGGGTGATCCAGAACGTGTTGATCAGGCAACAACATATATCAACGACATTGTGCGCAATTACTTAGACCACTATACGTATGTGGTGATGACCGTAAATCCATCCTACTACAAACATATCATTGGCAAAGCTGGCGCAAATGTAAATCGTTTAAAGGACGAACTGAAAGTGAACATAAATATTGAGGAAGATCAGAATAACATACGTATAGAGGGTCCCAAGGACGGCGTTCAACAGGCTCAGCTTGAATTACAAGAAAAAATCGATAAACTGGAAAATGAAAAGTCAAAGGATGTTATCATCGATCGCCGTTTGCATCGTTCGATAATTGGTGCCAAGGGTGAGAAAATACGTGAGCTGAAGGATCGCTATCGCCAAGTCACTATTACCATACCAAGTCCTCAAGAAAATACGGACATTGTTAAGCTACGTGGTCCTAAAGAGGATGTCGACAAGTGCCACAAAGATTTGCTGAAACTCGTTAAGGAAATTCAGGAATCTTCTCACATCATTGAAGTACCCATCTTTAAACAGTTCCATAAATTTGTCATCGGCAAAGGCGGCGCTAATATTAAGAAAATACGTGACGAAACTCAGACGAAAATCGATTTGCCAGCGGAGGGTGACACGAATGAAGTGATTGTTATCACAGGAAAGAAAGAAAATGTTCTCGAAGCCAAGGAACGAATTCAAAAGATCCAAAATGAGCTGTCCGACATCGTTACTGAAGAAGTTCAGATTGCGCCCAAATTCTATAATTCTATTATTGGAACAGGCGGTAAATTAATTTCAGCTATAATGGAAGAATGTGGCGGTGTTTCCATCAAGTTCCCCACCAGCGATTCGAAAAGTGACAAGGTATGTTTCAGGTGTAAGGCGTATATACGCGCATTTCTTTTGATTTATTAACTTCTTGAATACTTTTGTGTTTTAAACAAAAAGGTGACAATTCGCGGCCCCAAAGACGATGTGGAAAAAGCCAAAGCCCAATTGCTTGAACTTGCCAACGAACGTCAACTAGCTTCATTCACTGCTGAAGTGCGTGCCAAGCAACAGCATCATAAATTTTTAATTGGTAAAAATGGCGCTTCCATCCGCAAAATTCGTGATGCCACCGGTGCACGCATTATTTTCCCTTCCAATGAAGATGAAGACAAGGAGGTCATAATAATCATCGGCAAAGAGGATAGTGTGAAGGCCGCCAAAGAGCAATTAGAAGCCATTATTAAAGATATTGATCAAGTTACTGAAGGAGAGATATCTGTCGATCCCAAATACCATAAACATTTTGTTGCAAAACGTGGAGAAATCTTACATCGCATAGCCGAAGAGAATGGAGGTGTTATGATTTCATTTCCACGACCTGGAATCGATTCTGACAAGGTTACATTGAAGGGTCCCAAGGATTGCATTGAGGCAGCGAAACAACGCATTGCCGAAATAGTTGCCGACTTAGAGGCGCAAGTCACCATTGAGGTAGTCATTCCACAGCGACTACATCGCACTATAATGGGTGCGCGTGGCTTCAAAGTACAACAAGTGACCTCTGAACATGATGTACAAATTAAATTCCCCGATCGCGATGCAACCAACCCCGTTGAAGGCTTGATAAATGGCACTAACAGTAATGACGAAGGTGGTGATGAAAATGTCGAACCTATACGCGAATGTGATATTATTCGCATAACCGGTCGCATCGAAAAATGCGAAGCAGCTAAGCAAGCTCTGATTGATTTAATACCAATCGTCAAGGAGCTTGAGGTGCCCTACGATCTACATCGCACAATCATCGGTCCCAAAGGTGCCAATGTTCGTCAATTTATGTCCACATACGATGTGCACATAGAATTGCCGCCTAGCGAAACAAAGTCTGATCTGATAAAACTCAGCGGTACTCCGGCGCACGTAGAAGAAGCCAAGCTAGCTTTAGACAAAATGATTGAGGAATACGAAGCAGACCGTGCGGATCGTGAGCTTCGTTCATACGAGTTGAAAATCGATGTTGATACCCAGTATCATTCGAAATTGATTGGCCGACGTGGTGCTGTCATCAATAAGTTGCGTGCTGATCACGATGTTCAAATTTCGCTGCCAAAACGTACTGATCCCGATCCGCGGATTATTACAATTACCGGCTATAAAGCCAATACCGAGGCCGCGCGCGATGCCATAATGGAAATTGTCGGTGACTTACAGGATTTGTATCGTGAGGTCATCGAAGTGGATTCGCGCATACATTCGCACATTATTGGCCATCGTGGTCGCACCATTCGCAAGATTATTGAAGATAATAAGGTAATTTTATTATTTCAATTGCTTCATTCTTCGTTCTTTCTTTTTAGAGTCCCTATTACCTTCGTAGTTGACTTTCAATATTTTAATTTTTGTTTCTCACATCATATTTTGGATTTGCAGGTTGACATCAAGTTCGCCTCTTCTGATGAAGCTCAAACTAATCCCAATGGTGTAACAATTATTGGCAAAGAAGAAGACGTCGAAAATGCTAAGGAAATTATACTCAATATGGCTGAAGACTACACAAACGAATACTTGGACAATTTGCCACCATCACCACAACCTCAGACTGTGGCGGCCTTCTTACCTGGTGGAAATGAGAATGGTTTTGTTATTAAAAATGCACCGTGGGAAAAATCTAACGACAAGCAAGGCAAGAGCTCTGCTCCCAATACTCAGTCGCAGGAAGATTTTCCAGATTTCGCAGCTGGAGGCCCCATACCCTTGGCTACTCCCTTAACATCAGCCTGGGGGCCGAAAAACTAAATGAAAAAGTAAAATCCAAACCGAAACTATATATAAAAATAAGTATATAAAAAAAACCAACAAAAAAACAGTAAAATTGCCAACGCATTAAAACAAACTAAAAACATGAAAGCATGAAAACATAGGCAAACGGTAAAGTCTTAAACTTAAAAAAGTTAGAACATGTTGGAACACGTACACACAAATGCTCGCATATATTAATATATATGTATGTGTGAGTGTTAAATCAAAGGTTGTCCATAGCGTTTTTGTTCTAAAATCAAATATGTGTTATAATTTTACATATTTTTTCTAGCATCTCTAGAAATAAAATACTAAAGTAGGAAACTACATCCCACATAAAAGACAGCAACGAAAACAAATTGTCTCAATGAGAATATTCAATATGTTTGATACCTGTAACTACAATATTTGCAGATTTAAACCCATTTAATGTGTGAAGTATACAAGTTGTTAGTGCAGGTATGAGTACAACATATAACTATCCAGAAAAAGGTGATGTTTGAAAGTAATTGATTTGTATGTTTTCATAATCAGTTAATTTTGTTTTGTATTCAATAGTTTATACAGTGAACGTGTTATCGTAATTAATACATATGAGAATATTTAGTCGTATACGTTTTATCATTGTATAAATAATTTATTGCTTTTATTGGTCTATTGAAAGCACCTAATGAAAAGGGCATTTTGAACTGCAAACATACAAACGCGAGTATTTAGCATTACTATATATACGACTACGCAATTTAATATAATTTTGTTTTGCTAAGTGGGTTGACCTCTGTTTTTGCCAATCACCTTCTTATTGTACGTTTTCCATCCAATTACACCAGCATGCCTGTCAACCGTTGTTTGTGTATTTACAAAAAATTACGTTAAACTGAAATCCCAAAACAAAGTGAATTTTCAATTATTTTTTCAGACGCATTTGCGTCTTCTTGTGTGCATTTATGCACGCGTGAAATATATATATGTTAAGCTAAAACTTATGTATGTTCGGATATATGCATTAATCTTCGTTTTTTTAATTCTAATGACTTTAAAAGAATTTAAATTCTATTAAAACATATGAAATTTGTACTCCTGCGAAATCGAAGATTTCAACATGCTGCTAACTAATTTTTGGGTGACATGTTTTATATGTAGCAAACTGTCTACATCTAATTAACAATTCAACGAGAGCATACAGTTATTTAGATGATGTACGTATGTACACGCTTAAATAATTCTTTTAATGTAGGAATAAAAACGCAAATGGTTTTGGTATTTCCCAACGTTCCTTGTATTTGTTTTTGAAATGAACATAAATAGTTACTCGTAAGAACTTAAACGACAGCATAAATAAGGTAAATGTCAATTTTCTTTCAATTTAAAGTCTTATATTTTTTTGAGCGATCCAAAATTATGTTTTGTCATGTCTGAAGTATTACCATAATTAAATATTAATCATTTATATATTTTATTTTATAGTAATGCTATGGTATAAAACAATTATATACTCCTTTGAAAATGCAGCCATTAATTTAATGCCTATGAAATGCTGTTGGGGTCTTTTTTTGTAATATCAAATGAAAATCACTATCTTTCTAAATCTTTTCAGTAGTCCGTACATTTTATTGCCCTTTTTATGTACTTCCTTTTTATAAGTCGAAACACTTTATGTTGTCATTTATAAACATGTGTTTAACAAAAACAAATACCTCTTAAAAATATCTCCATCAAAAGTACATAAAAAATATGAAACTGCAAACTTTATCCTGTGCAATTTAAAGTCTTCATTTTTCGGCTTATAGTTTTACAATTTTTGCAATTTATTATAATTATGATTTTTTCTAACGCAATTTACACAATTATATAAATAATGTTAGTTTTTTTTTTTGCAAAACTTATTTAAGGAGCAACAACGATTTTTTAATTGCTTTGCAAATACTAAATATATATTACATACGTTGAACTCCTTAATACATATAAATACAATTTATATTATTAATTGAATATAAACAAAAATGGAAAAGTTAGTTAAAATAAACAAAAAAACTATAAAACTAATTTTTATTTGTGTTTTATTTTTAGTTTCATCTTTTCACCAATATATGTTTGTAATTTTTTATTTACAGCTGCTATATTGGAACTTTTGTTTTCATTTATTCCCCAATTACTTACCAAGCACAGTTAATTGTTATGATTAGAAAATAAGATTTAACGGTAAAACCTGATGTATTTTTATATGTAATAAACATGCAATACTAAACAGTTATTTTGCAAATTACATTAAATTTAGTAACTATACTAAAATAAAATATATAAACAAACAAATCTATGTACATATATTTAAAATCCACTCATGTGCATATTATACATACGATTTGTAAATATATACATCCATATAAATATATATTTTCCTATATATCAGAAAAAACTGAATATAAATAGATAATAACAATTAAGTAAGATAATAACATTACTAACAATTGCAAATGCATATACAGCGATTAGATTTAGAAGTATTGTATAACCAAGCAAAAGATAGTAAAAGTTGAATTTTGAGATTTCCTCTTCCTTTGTGTTAATGATTTTTAAGGAGGAATATCTCATAGTCTCATGTTAGATATGACTGGTGTTTGAAACACTGAAATATTTTGAGTCAACAAGAACAGAGGCAGTAAATGTCACTACTAATTATAACGACATAAAATCATATGTTTATATATACACCATTAATAGAAATACAAACTTATACGAATTCAATACTTGGGATCAATACAAATAGATGAGTGCTAATCGGTTGCAGAAAAATATTATTTAGCCAAATTTTTTATGAAAAACAATATATGTATGTCATAATAATTATTCTATGTTATTTAAGATTTGTTTAAATCTAACTGATAATGTTTTACTCTAATCGATTAGACTCAAAAAGTTTACTAATAAAAATGAAACAAAAAGACATAACAGCAACATGCATAATAAAATAGTTTTAAACGTTCATTTACGTTGTAAGAGGAATTAAAAATTCTGAAATTTTTTATATAAACCAAAAAATTTAAGAGTATATACATATTTATAATAAATTCTAATTCGTAAAAATAGATATTATAACAGTAAGTTCACCGTGTTTCAATTTATATTATAGACTTCTTAATCTTTACATACTTATTCAAAGTTTGACATTTTCGTGTTTGAGTCCCTGTTATGTTATACATATATATATATATACTTAACAAACATAAATTGACTTTTCCGGAGCAGTATAGGAAAGCATACAACATTTTTTTTTCGTCCTCTGTATTAACTTGATTTATTTTTGGTTGAAGACACCCTGTTTAATTTTACCAGAGATGAATTTGCCGTGTTTTTAAATTTGCCTAAGAGCCAGCTGTTTAATTTATTCGTTCAACTGAACTATAACAGCGAGTGGAGGCAAAGCGAGTAGTTTTATTCGTTGATTTCTGAAAAATAGTTAATTTTTATCAAGAGTAATTTGTTCAACTTCGAAGAAAATCTGAAAATAAAAATAATTATTACTGTTAAGTAGTTTCTTTAATAGAAATCTTCTGAGAGATATTATATGCAAAGTCCAAATAACATTCGCGAACAGAACGAAACATCATAGTACTTGCCAATAGTCACAACGAAGATGGAAGATCGTAAGTGAATTTCTCATTTTAAAATATGAATATGTTTGACTATAAGTTGTAACAACTGCTATATAATACTATTATTAATGTATGATAATATATCGGATTTATTCCAAAAAATGCTCAATATTGCATATACATCTGCTTAAGGCAGTGAGTCACCTAGATGTGGACCGGTCAAATCAATACGGTAAAATTATATGATATGTTTACCGACATGTCCCACCAGTATTCTAAGACAAAGCTGGATTTTACTACCTACATTAATGTTTAAATATCAGAAAAACTGATAGCATTTAACAATATAGAATATCTACAACGACGTGGCATATACATATACAAATATATATGTATTTCTGTCACATTGTTTTCAACTACTATCAGTAATGGCGAAAGGGCATAGTAAAAGTTATTGCTTATTATAGTAGATTATTTGTTTATTTTAAGCGTCGTCATCAAAATAAAAAATAACATTTCTCACCGTTTTGAAACCAGCAACGTGCGAGCATACAATCAATGGTTTCTATGCATTTGTGCAGAGTTGAATGTGATATTTCACCTTAGAAATATCATATCCATGTTCACTAAAGATTTGACCCGATTTATTTTATGTGAAAATTGTCAGATTCACCTATGAATTTTCAAAATCATTCTATGGCAAGCCCTCAAAACTTTTTTTATAGGAAATTATTTATTTATCTACCTATTTGGGTATTAAGCAAAACCTGTTTATTATTCAATATCAGTTTAGGAAAGCCTACTGATATCAATGATGTGAAAATTTACGTAATATAATCTAATTGGAGTTTTAATATTTATTGGGGTAAAGGTATAGTTACATTTTCAATATAAATCCGGCTATAGTTTTATTGCAAAAATTTTACAATAATACTTTATACTTATATACGGTTGATGTAGCAATTAAGTACGATTTTCTTAAGTATGTCTTAAAAATGTGAAGACATTATCGTTCAATATTAAGGCCATATTAAAATAGGTAAAACATCATTAATACTTCTACAGCTAAGCTATACGTTATGATCTTTACTTTCTTAGTGACGTTGAACAAGTTTCTCTTTTCATATAGCACTTAGCCGAAGAGTCCCCTTTTCCATTTGGAATGCAAACTATCAAATATTGATCAATTGAAATAACTTTTTATATTTCATGATTTATAATTGTCTATTGGCTTACGTACGCATGTTTTGTAGGTTGCTTTTTGTTAATGATTACTAAAGACACTAGTATACCAGATACTGCGTGTTGCTATAGTTTGCTGCAGTAGTTGCCCAGCTAAATGGCTGAGTCATCAGTTTGTTGTTGCCGAAGTTTGCTTATGTGGTAAACAGATTTGTTAGAGGCTGGTTCTATTCGGACGCTTATAACATGAAGTTGCTATTATTTATCTCTGGTTTATATACCACAGTACCAGTGGCAGTAAAGCTAGTCGGCAGCATTGTGAACGTTGGATGACTGAAAAGAGCTGTGGAAGTTGCTGACACAAATTTGTATTTTGCTTTGTTGAAAAGTTTGCGCTTTTCTAGTCATATTTTCGTTATTTTCTATCTGCTATAATCTTTGCTTTTATTGCAATATGTGGTTACTCAGTTAGATTTTAACCGTGAACGCCAACGGACGAACACGAGCAAATAATTTAAAATTGAATCGTGGATCGAGTTCGAAATGCTCTTTTAACCTAAGTTTGAAGTTAAACAAGTGCAATATTATCTATAATCACGAAAATAAGCTTACGGCTAAAATGAAAATATAACCGTCCAAAAGAATTTTGTGTTTTATTTCTATATACAATTAAAATACAGCAACAGCAATCTTAAAGCTAAATAAATAAAATGTATACCATACGTACATACATATGTATATGTACATATAGCAGCAAATAAAAAAGTTGCCACATGCTAAGACTGCTTCAATTAAAAATTTTTCTTTTTGAATAATTGAAATGTGATATTACAAATAAGCTACGATCGCTGAGAAAAGAGAAAGTGTGTTGTGTTCTGTTACCTTTTCCGCAACTTTTGTGGCTCAGTGCTTATTATTATTAATGTATATGTACACTGCATATACCCCGACTTATTACATATTAAAAATAATTTCACTCTGCTTTTGCCGCATGAGCTTACATTTGTCATTGTTGTTGAAAACATGACAGACTCCGAACCGGTCAGTTTGGAGTTCATCGAAGATCCATACCTGCCCAAATTGGATAATATTACAACTCCATCACTAGATGAGCCTACCGAATTGGATGATCAATTGGTGGACTTGGCCGATTGGACAAATGAGACTGAACAGTACTTAAGGGATTTAACATTAGATCAAATTTTTTACGATGTAGATTCAGATTATACGAACACACTTGAACTTCAGGCTGTCGAAACGGAATTTATAGCAACGAAACTAGCCAATCAATTGCCTTCAACGTCGATCGCAAAACGCTTCCGATTACGATTCTTTACGAAACGTTCAATGCGTGAGGTTAAAGTGACGTTTATTGATTTCTCTAAACCATATTTAGCCAAGATTTCGAGTAGTGAGAATTATAAGAAATTCCTAAATATTGGTTCCACAATTACCAAAGGTACGCAAATGCACATATGATCGCCGTTTTGCTGGGAGCTAGATTATTTGAATTCTTGAAAACATGTACTATAAGTCTTTAAATTTTAATTGAAGAATTTATTATTTACAAATTCATTTTAAGTTTATTCTAGCAATTGTAAAAATATTTTGCATGTAGTAATCATACTGAATAAATTATTTTCTGGTTAATGACAAACAAATAAAAAATATTTGCAGCATTAAACAGTAATCATTTAGACTTTAATGGGTCTTTGCGGATCATAAACATTTATTCAAAATATTTTAAGTTTTCGCAAGAATTTTTCCTCTACATTTTTTCTCTTCACTAAAATCAGCTCATCTGACTTGTTTCTATCAAAAATTTTGTTTGCTATTACAATAGACCAGAGTAGCTACAGCTATAGCTAACGAAAAAAATCCTAGGATTAAACGGATTGAAAACGAAAGATAAAATAAAAAACATTTAAAACGATCCGACGATCAGGAAAAGGATGGCGAGAGCGTGGTGAAGTTTTCAAAGATTAAAAACAGCTTATCTTGATTTCCGGCAAAACTAAGAGTTCTTTAAAGGAAAGTTCTATGAAAATGTTTTAGGTAAAAGAAGATCTCAAACTTTTGAACATTGATTTTTTACACATAATTTCAAAATTTGTGTGAAGAATTCAATAACCATGTTTTTGCGTTTTTTATTTTTATCTCGTACAAAAAAATCTTTCTTTTATTAAATTTGGTAAAACTTACCTTTTTATGTCCTAAACACACCATATTTATTTTTATTTAAAAATTTTTCTTTGCTCCTTCTTTCTCTTAGTTTCGTTGCAAATAAAGATATGAGGTACTACATATTCCCTATATTCCCTTTCTTGTAAATTATTTTTGCTTTAATGTTTTATTTATCTTTCATTTCCGACTATGAATTGCATTCTTTTTTTGTTTTTTGTCATTTTCAAAAGCTTACAATAATTATTAAGCTTTTATATTTATTTAGAAAAAGTGTTCGATTTGATATTCATTTTTTTCATGGTTGTCTAGAGAAGGTTTTCCATTTTGATATGTCTTGATGCCTTTATTGCACTTTAGCAGGGTAGTTCAGCGTTTACATTAATTTTAAGGGAATTTATTAAGAAACTATGCTTAAAATATATAAATGTTATATCTTAAAGTATAAACACATTTTAATCGATCTTCAAACTTTTGTTTTTTTATCTCGTTTTTCCGAAAAATTCCTTGTGCAAAATCAAAGTTTGTAAGTATATAACATATAATTATGATATGCATAACATGTGCAACAAAAAGTTTAGTTATTTGAGTATTATTTGCTAAATTAATTTAATCTTCAGCTTATGATAGAGTATTCGAGGAGGTTGTCTTCCAAGGAGGTACTTAAAAGACTAAATGAATTCACTTAAGAAGTCATTTAAGCTTACATAATTGGTTTAGAAATTTTTCTTTGATTTTCCTTCAATTTGGTAAACTTTGTTATTTTTGTCCAAATGAGCTATTTATTCATTCATTTAAATAAAATAATTCTAATATACATACTACATATATATTTGTAACCAACAAAGTTATATAAATTTACTGTTTTAATTTTCTCAACAATAACACATTTTCCGCAATATAGATAATACTTCAAAACTGTCGGAACCAGCATCTCCAGTAGCATCTGTTGCGTCCGCTGATATTGCTGCCGAGTTTGCCGCACTCACCGCAGAAGAGCAAGAGAAGCAAAGGGCCGAATGGAGTCAAGTATATTGCCGTTATTAATGTCAAGGAGTTGATCGGAAAACTTTCTTAGTACATTATGTAAACAGAGAATCGATATTACTTTGAAATGATTCTGATTTTTAACAAAATTGTACTAAGATTTTTTTCTTGTCCCTCAATGAGTAGCTGAATATGAGACTTAGAGTTTGTTTTTTGTAGGAACTTGCTCGCGTTGAAGAGGAAATAAATACATTGCGTACAGTACTGGCTTCGAAAACGCGACATGCCTCAGATTTGAAACGTAAACTGGGAATCACTATGTGGAAAGAGATTACCGACGATATGAATCAAGGCCTGAAGAATGTAAAAGAAAGTTCTGTGTAAGTTTGTTTATACACTCTGCATTGCCATTTTATTGTGAACTTCATGTGACTGTACGTATATATATCATTTATTTATCGGATCCTTTTTTAATAAAGAATGATAAAGCTACAGGCCTCCTGGTTATGTGAAGTTCAGGGATATTATTGATTACTGTTAATGCGTATTCATATTGAGATACAATTACAAGAGAAAAATTGATGATATATGTATTATATTGTGCGTTCGCTTGAAGTTCCTAATAAAATGCAAAAATGACAAATATTTTATAATGCTACAAAGTGAGTGAGAATACATACATGCATATATATTTTTGTAGCTTATTCTTTTTTAATGAATTTAAACTTTTTACTTATATTCGCGTTATGTAAATGTTTATATTTATTTTGATTAAGCAGATATAATACGATGAAAATCACTTATATAAAACAATTTAGTCTTTCAATTAAATTAGTAACTATTTTGTATACCTGTAAATGAATTGTATAGTGTACATACATATGTATATTTGTTGACAATTACTTATCCTGATTAAGTTTATGGAATTCTTTATTAGATACTCATACACCATTTTTAGATTGATTTAACATTATTATTTTTATTTATTTTATTTATGGTTGCATTTTAAGTTTTCAAAGTGTTGAACAAAGTGTTGGCAATCTTACGAAGGCTGTGCATGATGCCCCAATGTAAGTAAAGCTTTCGAATATTTCACATTTTATCATGTCGTTGTCGTTTTTCATGTATTGTTTACATTTTATTTGATTAAAAACATATTTTTTATCATATTAGTACTAATCTTGATTTATAAAACCCGTTAACTCTGAAAATTCCAATAATGACTTTAATGAATAATGTGGTTAAAAAATTTATTTATGAACAAGTTCAATATCGACTGTGCTTTCACTACATACATATATTCCAATTGTAATTGTTGTAAAGTGATTTTTCTATATTGAAATATGTACGAATGTATTAAAAAGGTTTAATAATAATTAAATGTATGTGTATTTTCTTTTGTCATATAGTTTCCAACGTACCGAATCGGTGCTCAAGTCCACATCGGAAAAGACCGCTTCAGTATTTGGTAGTATAACTAGCGGCATAACATCAAAATTCTCACAAATGAAAAACTCGGATTCGATGCGTTCGATCGAAGAGAAGGTTGGCTCAGCCTATGAGAATGTTAAAGTAAGCTATGAACACAACAATTTTTTGTGCCAACCCCATGCGGTAACTATAAACTATTTTTTATTCCTACTTATCAAATTAAAAACAAAAACACAATTTTTCCTTTTAATTAACTTGTCCTTTACTTTATACTTAGATAAGTCAAACATAAAACACCTGGGACCTAACACTTTTTATTAAAATTATTAGTAACTTCCTATTGTTTTAATATTTCCATGCTAATTTTGAAAACTGTGCATTTATTCCATGTGTTTAGCATTGGAAACTAATCCATTGAATGCTCTGTTTTTATTGTTTTTTTTCAGGTACACATTTTTACAAACAATAAATCAGTAGATATCCTTGATTATTCAGTTAACCTTGGGAGGATAAAAAAATGTGTATAATTTAAGCTATCGAGTTGTAGGAAAAATTACTATTACACATTTTATAAAGAAATATTTCACTGAACGATGGAAGTTTATAAGTGTATTATATATGTATGTATAAATGATCAGTATTCTCAGTCGATTTAATGTCCGTCCGTCTGTATATGCTCGAACTAGTCCTAGTTTTTGAGATATCGATCTGAAATTTTGCACACGCCTTTTCCTTCAAAAAAAGCTGCTCATTATTTAGAACCGTCGATATTGTGCCACCACCGCATATACATACATATGTATAGCTGCAATACAAATTGATCAATTGAAATTCAGTCCTTGTATGGAAAACACTTTTTAAATTAGCGAGACTTCATAATGAAGTTTTGTGTTTAAGTTCATATTGCGTAATTATGGTAGCAATCCAGGTGGAACCGGGTAATAAAGGATCAATCTTATAACATTCCACTAACAAAATATATACCAGTAGATTAATTATGTAATTGTAAAAATGTGCATGCTTTATTTTTAATGCTCTGTTTTATTGACTAACCAATTGTTTCTCTCTTTCGTTTCATGTTTAATCTGCGTCACCTGAATATTTATAATTGTGGCGTACCTGATGTAGACAAGAGTATCAACTTCGCGTTCGGGTTCAATTAACAGTTTCCCTGATGCCTTAAATGAAAACAATTCGTCGTCCGGCCTGAATTCGCCAACGGAGTCGATAACAAAATAAGCTTGAAATTAAATTGTGTTGCGGTTTTTAATTTTCTTCAATATATTAGCTTTTAATTTGAAAAGAAAAACACACAGACACATACAAATATATACATATACACATATTAGCAAGTGGAATATTACTTCCCAGTTTTCCTTCCTTTAGTGTGTTGCAAATTAGCACAGAAAAATTACATACCACTAATAATGTAAACACCAAGAAAACAGTAAGCCGAACATGATTTTTTTTTACACATATTTGATTTCAAGGCTATTTGAATTCTAAAGCGATACAAGTAATAAAATGCCGACAAATAAAAATTTAATTATGAAGCTAACTTTCGCTAATGAATTTTGAATAACTTTATCTGCAATTTATTTATATTTGATATCGGTAAAAAATGCGATGAGTTTGTTATGTTCTGAACTAAAAACTAAACATGCATTTTCTGTGAACCACTAATAGAACGATATACATATGTATGTTCTCGATTTTAATATATTAAAATTTATTTTTCTTCATAAATTTCTTTTGTTTTCAATTTGAAATATTCTGTTTTTCTTTTAGGCTTTAACCCGTTTTATCCAATGGCGTTTATAACATTTCATTTATACCTTGAACTTTTTTTTTTTAAATCAAAATCATAATTTGATTAAATTTATAAATGCTTATTTGAAGTCACTGCTTGTACGTACATAACAGAGATTTAAAGAATTATTAAACAACACAGAAGTTATGAGATGTTTTTAAGTGAACCGATCTATAGCTTTTATTGAAATGTATTTCTAAAAAATTCTGTATCTCAATATTCCACTTTACATATATACAATAATATTAAGTGTATTTTTGCTAAATAAATAAGTAAAAATTATATTTGAATGTACATGAAACATAAAAAAATTATATATACACCTATGCATACATGAACAATATTAGTTTGTGCTTTTTTCGCTAATTCAATAAAAAATTAAATAATGAATTAAATGTGGTCAACACTCCGTGGGAATGTTTTTCTTTCAAAAGGACGAAAAATTTATTTATTTATTTTTAATATGTTTTTGTTAATTATACTCGTTCAATGCGTATACATAAATTGATATACGCAAGATATTATTTCAACTATTGATTGACATTTTACTTTCCCAATGCCTTTTAACTTTCAAACCTTCGTTTTTCGCAGTGTACTTGCTCAGCTGTTGGCTGTGAGGCGAAACTTTTGCCCATAACCTCCTCTTGTGTTTAACTCATATGCCGAAATTTCAATCGAAGATTAAAAATATTTTTTAGTATAACTGAAATACGCGATAGTTAAAAGTTGCGATAAATATGTTCTCTTTTCTAAAAAGTCGTCCAGTTTTTTGGGCAAGTGTCACAGGAACCACGGTGGGTTTTGCGTTTTTTATTAAGTAAGCGGCCCATGTACAGGTGTTATGAAGTTCATATCTTTGTAACAAATTTATGCCACAGGGATTTAATGCAAGGAGAAAAATTCGTAAATCCCATAAGAGCGGAGGATAAGGTAGTGATTGTGACCGGGTCCAACACAGGTATTGGAAAGGAAACGGTGCGTGAGCTGGCTAGCCGTGGTGCCACCATTTACATGGCCTGTCGAGATATGCAGAAATGCGAAGAGGTGAAATAATGTTCATAGATTTTCAAATTTTGAAGTCATATTTATGGTAAATCTTTTTAGGCCCGCAATGAAATCGTTTTAGAAACTAATAACAAACGTATCTACTGCCGGAAATGCGATTTAGCATCGATGGACTCGGTTCGTAAATTTGTTGAAAGGTTTGAATGCAATATTTTTAATGTCATTTAAAAAAAATTACATTATCATTCTTACATTCTTTACAGTTTTAAAAAGGAGCAGGTGAAACTGGATATTCTGATTAATAATGCTGGTGTTATGCGTTGCCCGCGTTCGCTTACAAAAGATGGTTTCGAAATGCAGTTGGGTGTCAATCACATGGGTCACTTTCTCCTCACTAATCTACTGCTGGATTTATTAAAAGTATATAAGTGGAAGAAAGTTTAGAAGTTCAATGTCTTCATTCAGTAACACTTTTCAGAAATCTGCGCCGAGCCGTATTGTTACTGTGTCTAGTTTAGCGCATACTCGTGGAGAAATCAATATAGCGGACTTAAATAGTGACAAATCCTACGACCCAGGTAGAGCTTACAATCAAAGTAAATTGGCTAATATATTATTTACACGGGAACTTGCAAAACGCTTGGAAGGTTTGTTTCTAAGAGTTTTTTGTGGCGTTTGTTTCAAATTAAAGTTCTATTGTTTTACTCATAACAGGCACTGGTGTATCAGCTAATGCGCTGCACCCTGGCGTTGTAGACACGGAGCTTTTCCGACATATGGGCTTTTTTAATAGTTTCTTTGCCAAGTATATTATTTACTTTTTTTTTAATTATTTGTTTTGTTACTAAGTGTAATTCAACTATTTCAGCTTATTCTTCAAACCACTATTTTGGCCTTTCATTAAGTCGGCTAAAAATGGTGCTCAAACCACCCTGTATGCTGCCTTAGATCCAGAATTAGTCAGTGTATCAGGAAAGTACTTCAGCGATTGTAATTTGAAAGACGTAGCGCCCGCTGCTCTGGATGATGCGCAGGCAAAGTGGTTATGGGCTGTAAGCGAAAAATGGACTAAGTTGAACAATTGAGTATTTAATATTTTACATTTGTGTAAAAATAAAATTATGTCTGCCTCAAGAATTGCTTTATCTATGTGTAAATAATGGTCGGCATTGTAAGACATAAAACGTTTTAGAAACTGACATTTCAATAATATTTTCTTGCATGTACTTATTTTCCTACTCGCTTTTATCCGTACTTGGTTGTTATATTGTAAAATGCCTACATAAAATACCTATACAATGACATATTCTATTTGGAATAATATAATCTTATTAGAATGGGAAGTATGAAAGCATTCAACTTCACCTGTTGTATCACAGGTGAATGCAACCCTGCGACAGATTTTGACGGCTGTACACCAGCTGCGACGCTGCTGTCGTCAGTTGTTGCGCCGTCGCTGCCTTGTCATCATCGTTTTTTATTAATTCGGTAGTTAGTGTGTCTGGGGTATACTAATTACTTAGCAGAAAATAAAATCTGTTGAAACATTTCATTTGTTACACCTTTCACGAAGTTGAAAAGTTAATACCGATTTAGAAAACGGGTGTGATACAGTGCAAAAATAGTATGGACCACGGGTGTTGTGGTAAAAAAAACTGGAAAAAATAAATATCTGTCATCGTATCGTTTTCAACACTTTGCTCTCATAAGCCACCCAATTTTCAACGTAATAGATCGTAGTTAATTTTGTCATAAAGATATTTTGCATAAAAAGTTTAAAAAGCAATAAGAAATACGAGACTTGTTGGTAATTAAGTAAACGAACTGAAAAAAATCTCACACGAAGATGAAAATCGTGCCAATAGGTTTTCTAAATTTTTTTTTCATATAAAATTAAACAAAACTTCATCAAATCAAGTGCCTTAAATGGAAATAACTATTCTCTATTTAAAACAATCTGCAACTCAAAATTACAGAAAATAAGACTTTAGTAAAAATGTAAGTACACACATGAACATATCGATAAATTGCAAATAAGGAATGCACATTTGTGTGAACTTATTAAATTTTTTTACAACTTTCTGTGTTCATTGAGACGATGCTTTTCTCAATCTTTTATATTAGCTCTGCTGTATATTTCAAGTCTGATATAAAAAGACATTAACATTTACGAAATTCTCTACTATTCACCCAATTCGAATTTCCATACAAACGTAGTCATTTTACCTGGTGTCTTACCCGAGTTTTGCAGTCAGGAGACACAAATTATGCATACTAAAAACCTAAAGCAATTTGTGTACACACATACGCATGCATGTTTGTGTTTACACATATATGTATTTATGCATGTGTCGTATTGTTTTATGCATTATATGTTCTCTGATTTGCCTTTCTCGTGACGTCAACGTGAACATCGACGGCGCTGGTGGCATTGTCGCGTACGACGTTGGCTGCGACAGTGAACACCTTATTCTCTTACTTGCGATATTCTGTTCTCTTTGCCATACTTTTTTATTAGTAGTCACCTTTAGCAGGTTATGTTAATTGATTGTATATACGCAACAAAAGCCAATATATTTATTATTTTGATTGCGACTGTAAGCATACTAGTCTTAAATGTCTTTCTTTTAACTAATTTTGATTCTTTTTCTTGCCGCCACTGGTCCACTTTATTTTTTGGAACGAAGTTCCTTACGGCAGGCTTGCAGAAGATAGGATTTTGCTGCGGGAGCTAACTGAAAAAAAAGTGATAGTAAAAACCGTAAGAAATAACCCGTAAGAAATAACCCGTATCATCGCTAGTTATAGCCTACTTTTAGGTCTTGCTCTATTATAGCTCTATTATGTCATTTGTAATAACAATTGATAATTTAAAACAAAAAAATATTTACCTATTTTTACTTATTTTTTGCATAAAAAAAATTTCACTTTGAACAAAATATTAAAATTTCATTGAAGTGCAAGGTATTAGTATGGCCACAACGACATTGTGTACATGCAAAATGGTCAGCTGTGTTGTCTTGTGTACATGCCGGCCATGCTGCACTAAATACATACGTTTATGGGGAGTTGAATTGTTGCATATTTTTTGGCGCAGGCTTTGAGGAAATAACCCCTAAGAAAAAGACTGTAAGATCGCTAGTTATAGCCTACCTTTAGGTTTTGCAAAATAATTAGGCATGAAAATCTGTAACATTATTGTGTATGCAAATTAGTTTTGAGTGAAGTGCGGAACACATAGTGCGCGACAGACTGCAAACTACATCTGCCAAATATTAAAATACAGACGTTCTTATGGACACTGTTATTTTGACAGTTGCACGACTACACGACTGCAGGCCGACAGTTGTCGTTCCCGCTAACTTGAATATTTCCTATATTTGCTAACGGCAGTAGGACGACAGTAGAGTTGACAGTAGAATGGAAGATAGAAAGAGAAGGTAGAGTGGTGATGTTCACAGGTCTAACAAACTTGACGCTATTTTACAAATAAAAGCATAAAATAGCTCTATTATATAATTTGTAATAACAATTGATAGTTTAAAACAAAAAAATATTTACCAATTTTTATTTAGATATAATTTGAATTATTTTTTTATTTTACGTAATTCATTATTTCTTAAAATACTAAATTTTCTTAATACTTATCTGTACTTAAATAACAACTAATCAGAGAAATTTGAGAGAAAAATCAGGACAATCTACATAAAATAAAATCAAGCACAATTTTTTTTTGCAAATTGTATCGATTCTACATTATCCGAAGGAACTTCGTTCCTGCCTGGTGTCCCACGACAGCGCATTTCTTGTTTTTTTTTTTAAATATTATTGTAAAATTTACTCTTTGATTTCAACAAAGAAGTGAACCAAAATTAAGACAATGGAGGTTTTCGGCTAATGTACTTATATACTTAGTTACTTTAAACACCCTAGAGAAAGTGTTTAGCAAATGGAGTACGTTTCTTTACAGCACCAATAGAATGTCATAGAAATGTACAAAAATCGAATTTGAGAGAGTTTTCGCTAAATACAGGTATTAATTATATAATAAAAAAAATTTGAGTTGTCCAATAAATTAATCGAATATGAACTAAATCGCATTGTAAAATAATAATAAAGAAATTCTGTAAGTCAACAAACTATATACATACATACATACGTACGTACTATTTGTATATTTAATAATATTATGTGCCAGATCATCTAATGGGCTACTAATTAGCATGTCGCAAGTTGTTAAAGGTATGTACATACATACATACATACAGCGTATTCTCCAAGTTTTCAGCTTTCATGTTCAACTATTTCTATGTCACTCACCTGTACATGTCGTTTGCGAAAATCTTTATATTCTCCAAAATTAACTCTGACGTCGCATGAATCACTTCCCGCCGGTTTCTCTTGTATACACATGAGTCCGTGTTTGTAATGAAATAATATAACAAACGTCTTACAAAAGTAAAAGGTAAAAGTTGCAAATATTTTCGTATTCTTTACTTTTGACCGTGTTTTATTCTCGTTTCCGCTGTAAATTGCTCTGCCAAAGAGTGAAAAAGAGAGTGTGCTAGCAGTAGCAAATGCAGCGACTAAACGAATGGACAAGTTGATGGGGTCGAAATCATGCCAATGCAAAGAGAGTAGTGATAATACAAGTATATTATGTACATATGTATGTATGTATTACATTCGCGCCAATAAAAACTACTATGAGTGCAAAGCTTGACGGCAAACAGCTGATTTGCCTTACTTTTGCGCAGACTCCATAATTCCGCCGGTGTTCACTGCCTGTTATTCCTTGCTTCTGCGTGAGCCTGACATGGTTCCTTGTTTTTGTTTGCTAGCCAGTTAAGCGGCAGTTAGCTAGTCATGCGGTTGATTATTTTCTAAATTCGTCTCTCAAATAATTTCCGTTTAACCTGCTATTCTGATTTACGTATTATAGTGTGGGTGCAGGGAAGTAATTAAATTAATTTAACTTCTGCCAAAAGGAAAGTCAACAAGCAAGTAAGAGAAATTCATTGAACCGATTTAGGTAATCAGTCTAAAGGCTCTAATTTGCTTCTGAAATCTAGCTGATTGTATAATTTTACCGCTATTTCTTCCCATTCTTTCCTTAAGCACATTAACAATAACATACATACGTATTTAATGTATACAGTTAGAAATTTTCTACATATTTACAATTTTTTTTTTCTTCTTTCAGATAACAGCAGCAAACAGCGGTGACAACGATAAAATTATATATACATAAATGAAAGTAGCAATAGTCGCAAGAAAGTATAATAAGATTACGAAACTACAACACTGTGTACGGTTTATGCCTTATTTATTGTATGTTCTCATAACTTAAAATAAAAGCAACAAAGATAGTACCCAAATTAAAAGATAAAATACCGTTTGTTGAAAGACGGGAATTCTGTGATAAACAGTGTTTCTAAAATTGCCTTAATATAAAAAACCAAGGAACAAATGATATAGAATAATTATAAAAAATAAATAAATTTTATTCAATCATTACAAAATAGTGCTTCCTTCGCTTGTCGTAGCAAAAATCGTGAAGTGAAAATTACATTATTTCGTTCGCCAAAAGAAAGGAGTAATAATTAAAGCCAAAAAGTAATCCAAGAAACCATAATATTAAAAACAAAAATAAAAATAAATTTTTTTATTTAAAAACTTGAGATTGTAGTAAAGTGTATCAAATTACCTGCGCTAACGACAAACAAATAAGGTGTTGAGAAACACGTTACCACTTCTTCTCTAACTGCCATCATGGATTCGCAGGGTTATGAAAATGCACGTAACATGACACTGCTCTTTTTCCTTGAGCGTCTCATGGACAAGGGTGAGGCGCGTACCGTTCACGACTTATCCTGTCAGTTTGGTAACAAGGAGTTCACTAAGGAAATGCGTCAGATTGCGGGCGGTAGTCAATCGGGTAAGAGTTAATGCTTTTAAATAATGATAATAACAATAACAGTAACAAAAAAATTCCTCACTAATCATCTTCCGCGATGATATATTATGATAAATAAGGCCTGAAGTGAATAGTGTAGTGAGCGCGACGGATTATCATATGTTGGTTTATAAACATTTCACCATTTTCATTTGTATGTGGAATTACAAATGCGATTGTAAATGAGTAAGCCTTATAAACAGTTAGCTAATGGTGAAACTTTCGCTCTTATGGTATTTAGCATTGATGTTGTCTTTTATCAGGTTCAACTGACTTTGTAGAGGTCCTTAGCTTTATCAGCCTTAATGTGAATATCTCCATATACAGCGAAATTGCTGCCGCTATTCACACATCAACGTCGATCAAGCTGTTGAACTTTTTTTTTTAGATAACTTCTTGTTTGATTTTATTGGTGTTGTTGGTCTATTTAACTAGTCGCTGTGCAAGTGAAACCTGAAAATGTAAAAATGTCAAGGTAGTGATGTGCGAATTGAATGGGTAACAATAATTGTTATATAAAAAATAAAGAGATGCAAATGTAACAAAACATTACTTGAGGAAGTCATCGTTTGGTATATAATATTATGTACGTATGTATGAGAATGCCATGTAGGTGTTTGCTTTACAAATCTGTCTAAAAATCCACTTAAGGCTCATATAAGCACACGTGATGCTTATACACAATGCTCTTGAAAATTAAAAAAACTAAAAAAATTAACACCACAAATATAACAACGTAGGCGACGATATTCATTCAACTAGATTGCCACATGGAATGTTGAACGCGGTTGTTGTGGTGCAATTGTTTTGTATACATACCACGTTGGGCCTTAGCATCGAAGTCAACAACATAAACGGAATGAAGATAATCAAGTTCGGGGTTTCTTCTTGCATTGCTACATACATACATATGTATTTGATAATAAAATACATTGATGAAAAGGTTTGATTATGTGAATTATCAAATTGTCTCGCGTACTATACATACTATGTATGTACATACATTTAAATGGGATACTCACGGATGCAGATATCATTTACTAATTTAGATATCTTGTGGGCAGAAGCATAAAATATATTTTTAGCAAGTAATTTTTACCGAGTTTCACTGTTAATTGAAGAAAGGTGGGTTTTGTTTCCTGGAAAATATTTATGTATGTATCTAGGTACGTTTAGGTATAATTTACACTGTCAACTTTACTTTTTGTTGTATAAAGAACTTTTTAGGCATGTATCACGTCCTCACATACTATTATGTGACTTACAACTTGCCAAAACGCATCGTAAAATCATAAACTTTTGCACATCTTTAAAAAATTCTTATTGGATTACATTAAAAATTGAGTACACAATTACAATTCTCATCGCTATCCCTGTCAGCATTTACATATAAAAATAATCGTTTTGTAAGCGTTCGAATGCATAAGGGAACTGTGGGACGGCATCTCAAACTCCTTACGTACAGCTGCAACCGAAACCATTGGTTTTCGGAAAGTGCAAAAGAACAGCTGGTACGACGAGGAGTGCCGTGTCGCAGCGGAGAGAAAACAGGCTGCCTACCTCGCAACGTTACGATCGACCACAACACGTGCGGGATGGGATAGATACCGAGAGTTCAAGAGGGAAGCAAGACGCATTTGTAGACAAAAAAAGAAAGAGGCCGAAATGCGTGAGTACGAAGAGCTTGATAAGCTGGCCGACAGGGGTAATGCTCGAAAATTCTACGAAAAGATGCGGCGGCTTACAGAAGGTTTCAAGACCGGAGCATACTCTTGTAGAACCCCCAAAGGTGATCTAGTCACCGATGCCCAAAGCATACTTAAATTATGGAGGGAACACTTCTCCAGCCTGCTGAATGGCAGTGAACGTACAACGCCAGGAGAAGGCGAACCCGATTCCCCAATCGATGACGATGGAGCAGACGTTCCATTGCCCGACCATGAAGAGGTTCGAATAGCAATTGCCCGCCTGAAGAACAACAAAGCGGCAGGGGCCGACGGATTGCCAGCCGAGCTATTCAAACACGGCGGCGAAGAACTGGTAAGGAGCATGCATCAGCTTCTTTGTAAAATATGGTCGGACGAAAGCATGCCCAACGATTGGAATTTAAGTGTGCTGTGCCCAATCCATAAAAAAGGAGACCCCACAATCTGCGCCAACTACCGTGGGATTAGCCTCCTCAACATCGCATATAAGGTTCTGTCGAGCGTATTGTGTGAAAGATTAAAGCCCACCGTCAACAAACTGATTGGACCTTATCAGTGTGGTTTTAGACCTGGTAAATCAACCACCGACCAGATATTCACTATGCGCCAAATCATGGAAAAGACCCGTGAAAGGAGAATCGACACACACCACCTCTTCGTCGATTTCAAAGCTGCTTTCGACAGCACGAAAAGGAGCTGCCTTTATGCCGCGATGTCTGAATTTGGTATCCCCGCAAAACTAATACGGCTGTGTAAACTGACGCTGAGCAACACTCAAAGCTCCGTCAGGATCGGGAAGGACCTCTCCGAGCCGTTCGATACCAAACGAGGTTTCAGACAAGGCGACTCCCTATCGTGCGACTTTTTCAACCTGCTTCTGGAGAAAATAGTTCGAGCTGCAGAACTCAACAGAGAAGGTACCATCTTCTATAAGAGTGTACAACTGCTGGCGTATGCCGATGATATTGATATCATCGGCCTCAACACCCGCGCCGTTAGTTCTGCTTTCTCCAGACTGGATAAGGAAGCAAAAGAAATGGGTCTGGCAGTGAACGAGGGCAAGACGAAATATCTCCTGTCATCAAACAAACAGTCGTCGCACTCGCGACTTGGCACTCACGTCACTGTTGACAGTCATAACTTTGAAGTTGTAGATAATTTCGTCTATCTTGGAACCAGCGTAAACACCACCAACAATGTCAGCCTGGAAATCCAACGCAGGATTACTCTTGCCAACAGGTGCTACTTTGGACTGAGTAGGCAATTGAAAAGTAAAGTCCTCTCTCGACGAACAAAAGCCAAACTCTATAAGTCGCTCATAATTCCCGTCCTGCTATACGGTGCAGAGGCTTGGACGATGACAACAACCGATGAGTCGACCTTAAGAGTTTTCGAGAGAAAAGTTCTGCGAAAGATTTATGGTCCTTTGCGCGTTGGCCATGGCGAATATCGCATTCGATGGAACGATGAGCTGTACGAGATATACGACGACATTGACATAGTTCAGCGAATTAAAAGACAGCGGCTACGCTGGCTAGGTCATGTTGTCCGGATGGATGAAAACACTCCAGCTCTGAAAGTATTCGACGCAGTACCCGCCGCGGGAAGCAGAGGAAGAGGAAGACCTCCACTCCGCTGGAAGGACCAAGTGGAGAAGGACCTGGCTTCGCTTGGAATATCCAATTGGCGCCAAGTAGCGAAGAGAAGAAACGACTGGCGCGCTGTTGTTGACTCGGCTATAATCGCGTAAGCGGTGCCTACGCCAGTAAAGAAGAAGAAGAAGCGTTCGAATGTAAGTAAAACATTTATAAAACGCTGCTGTGACATTTACAAAAGACATCAAAGCAAGGGGTTTATAAGCGAAATATGTTTTCGGTTCGTTATAACTTATTACTTTATGAGACACATACTCGTATATGTAGGGCGTTTGTTTCTCATATAGGATTTTCTGGAAACATGTTCACTTTGTTAGCAAATTTGAGTGTATTTCAATACGAATATTCAGCACAGAAGAAAAGGCAATATGGCAGGAAAAAATCGCTAAACTATAGTGGCTGCTTAACCCACTTAATTAACGACGATTTGTCGGTAAATTAAATTTCGCACTTTAATTGTAGTTGTGGTAAGCAGTGGTAATTTTGTGAAAACCAAAAACAAAAAAATAGGAAGAGGCGAAATAAACAAATAATTCATTATGGATACAATTGCTGAAAGCGAGTACATACGTATGTATATATATAAAGGGTGATTTTTTAAGAGCTTGATAACTTTTTTAAAAAAAAAAACGCATAAAATTTGCAAAATCTCATCGGTTCTTTATTTGAAACGTTAGATTGGTTCATGACATTTACTTTTTGAAGATAATTTCATTTAAATGTTGACCGCGGCTGCGTCTTAGGTGGTCCATTCGGAAAGTCCAATTTTGGGCAACTTTTTCGAGCATTTCGGCCGGAATAGCCCGAATTTCTTCGGAAATGTTGTCTTCCAAAGCTGGAATAGTTGCTGGCTTATTTCTGTAGACTTTAGACTTGACGTAGCCCCACAAAAAATAGTCTAAAGGCGTTAAATCGCATGATCTTGGTGGCCAACTTACGGGTCCATTTCTTGAGATGAATTGTTGTCCGAAGTTTTCCCTCAAAATGGCCATAGAATCGCGAGCTGTGTGGCATGTAGCGCCATCTTGTTGAAACCACATGTCAACCAAGTTCAGTTCTTCCATTTTTGGCAACAAAAAGTTTGTTAGCATCGAACGATAGCGATCGCCATTCACCGTAACGTTGCGTCCAACAGCATCTTTGAAAAAATACGGTCCAATGATTCCACCAGCGTACAAACCACACCAAACAGTGCATTTTTCGGGATGCATGGGCAGTTCTTGAACGGCTTCTGGTTGCTCTTCACCCCAAATGCGGCAATTTTGCTTATTTACGTAGCCATTCAACCAGAAATGAGCCTCATCGCTCATCGGACACGGACGCGAAACACATTTCGAACCGAACACTGATTTTGGTAATAAAATTCAATGATTTGCAAGCGTTGCTCGTTAGTAAGTCTATTCATGATGAAATGTCAAAGCATACTGAGCATCTTTCTCTTTGACACCATGTCTGACATCCCACGTGATCTGTCAAATACTACTGCATGAAAATCCTAACCTCAAAAAAATCACCCGTTACAAGAAAATTGTTGCATGACAATGTGCTCAGTGTGAGTGGCACAAAATGTGATTCACATACTCGCACACACTGATGCACATTTGTAGTAGTTTGAGTTATGTGTCAGTAGGGAGACCCACTAAGACTCACACCCACATCGCCTCACATTGTCTGCTTCAATTTGTGCCGAGTTGTTGGCGGATGTCTAATAGCAGGGCAGTTGTGCACCGGCGAGGTGTGTGGTATTGGGTGTTGCGTTGTGTAGGTCGATGCCTGCACGCAATCGCAATTCGCAAATCGCATTGTAATGAAGTCGTTTAAGCAATCACCGTTTATTGCGAATACCACAAGCCGTTGGGCGGAATATTTTCAACTTAGGCTTATTTATGATTTTGTTTTTGCCTACATTTTGCTGTTAGTGCTTCTTCTTGCACGGTTCATATACTTTGCGATAATCGGGGTTTAATTATTGAAAGTATCGATTTAATTTTCTGTTCTATTTTTTTTCTTCTAATTTTCAATGTCGGCATATTTTAATGTAACTGCACGTGGGATATACTTGTATGTATATATATATAATTCATCTCGGTAAATTTTCAGTAAAAAATGTTTTTACTCTGTGCAAGATGTGCCACGGATTACAAGTGCAATGCATGTAAATGTATTCGAACTGCCTGACTGAAGGTACATACATACATACATATGTAATGGAAATGTCACATGCATAATTAAAAATAGATGCACCAGCGCTACAAAATATGCATTTGAAATGTACATCCATGAACAAGTGTGTCTGTCTATTCATTTATTCGAGGTTATGTTGATTTCAAAAGAGAAAGAAACCTGAAATCTGCTCATCTGTACAGAAAATAAAAATTTGAATAAAAGTTGCGTCAATTAAAATTTACACAATCAAGGACCTTTATACCGGCTTTAGAAACCACATTGCAGACATAATTTATTATAAGTAAAACTTTACGTGAAAGCAGCATGAAAATGACGGGAAATGCAAACAAATAACTGAGTTGCTGTTTCTATGTTTATATATTATACTCTTTTAACATGTTGCTACAGAAATAACAGTTTCATCCACATAAAGGTGGTTTATATCAAAATATCTTTAATTGAATATATTGGTGATGGTAACTTAATGAAATTCAGAAAGCTTTTTTTCTGTTAATAATATGTATGTAGCAATGCCAAAAAAAATCGAGTCCGTACTACCTCTATACTTAATTACCTGAATGTATAATACTGGGTATACTACAGTTTAATGCAAGTTACACCTAACGATTATACGTATCACCTAATACTGAGTGAGACAGATATAGAGTTATGTTTATATAAATGATCAGGTGATGAGAGAAGTTTAAATCCGGGTAACTTTTGTAATTTGAGTAAAAATTAAGATATCTTAACTTAAAATTAAGGTACTTATTCCATCGTTACGCCCACAAAACGCCTCTAAATAAAGAAGAAATACAATTTTCCACGAATAGTCTCTTTAAAGTATTCCATCTCATGACCAAAAGTTGCTCAAACCCAACAAAAACTGTCAAGCACCTAGGTACCGAATATTTGGACCCCAGTCCCTGTAGTTAACTTTTTACTGAAAATAATGGTAATGTCTCAGATTTATAATTGAAATTCAGAGAATCCTTTACTGATAATAGTATGCCTGTGTGCTACAAAAATGGGTTGAATGGTGTCAATACTTCCTTTCGCTCACATATACATAATACAACGATTTTACTGCGACTTTATGCGGCATATATCAGCCAACATGTGAGCTATCTCTGCGAAAGTGAGAGCGTGTATTACTGATAACATTGTATCTTTGTGCCTAAAATTAATATAATTGGCCGAAAAATTGACCTATCCTCCATATAACAAACATGTAACATCCGGTGACTTTATTTCATATGATTGATGGTGGTACCTTAATGAATCTCTGGGAACATTTTTTTATTAGTAAAATATTTATTAAACGATTTTCAGCGTCGAAGTTTTTTTGTGGATTGGATGGAAATTCGAGTTAGGAAAGTTCAACTGTATATTTAATTGCTTAGACTCCTACCCCCTGGTTGTCTCGGTTTGCACCTTAAGGTATTTCCCTCGCTTTGATTCTTGCAAGTTCCAAGAGTATAAAAAGAGTATAAACTTAGCCCTTCCTTACTTGTTTTTATTTCATTTTATTTTTTTAATTTGTTAAAGAGTGAAAATAAGAATGTTTTTTTATCTTGCTAGTCAAAACCATTAGCGTCAGTGTGTTTAATGCATATAAGGCTTAGTTGTTGCTTATGATACTTTTGGGATTTGTTAAACCTTTAGATTTTTAGGTAAATATGTGCATATATGTACGTATAAGCGTCTCTAACTGAGTATGTCTTTATGAAACTATTGCCCCTTACCTTTTTGTTCCCTTTAAGCCGGTCGTATGTATGGATTTGTATTTGTACCTTAATAACTAGACACACATACATACTATGAATGATTTCGGTTAGTCCTGCTGTATTGACAATGGCCATCGCAGAGCTTACGAATCACCTGGTGGCATCTTACAGTTATGTATGTACTTGTGTATATTTATATTTTTGTACGTGACAAAAATTCCCAATTGATTTTCAATAAAATGCTATGAAGTCATTCCAAATTCCATCTTTTCGCGCAACCATACACAATAGTATCATTCCTTTGGAAACACCAACCCATTTTCCAAATTCCTTTTGCTATATACGGTATTTATGTACGATTGTACATACATATGTATATGTATATAGGTATATATTGTTCCATTACTGCCTAACTAAACCAGTTGTGCAAATATTTCGGAAACACTTTTAATATTTAATTCAATGAATTCGTACAATTTGCATTCAATTGATGAGGGTTTGATTTCATAACAGATGCTGAACAGGACAGTTGCTTCCTTAGAGTGTCATCCGAATGAGCCCTAAATGTTTACGGTATATGAATGATATAGTATTGAGGTGAATGGAAAGATAGTGAGTGGACAACGGGAAATAAGACTTTTGACATATTCATTCATTCCCTTACTGGATGTACTGTTATAGATGTGTGCAATGCTCTAGCGATAAACCTGAACAGTGCTACCGACGACATGCAAAAATAACGAGTTACTCAAGGATCTAAAATTTAATCAATTAACGAGTTAAAACATCCATGCGTATTCGGATCAGACGTAATTATTTATAACTAACTATACATACATATATATACTTATAAATAGTAATCCTTGTCATATGCAGCTTATTTCATATTGAAACTACGCAAGTTTAGTTTTGTCTCTATGCAATAGTGTATCTATATTTTTACCGTTAGGTTGTGCTTTGTCTTTGCTGCCGTGAAGTTTTCAATAATTAATTATAATGAGAAGAAAATCGGTACCATCTGAAACGGTACCTTAAACAAAGTGCTATGTTTAGATTTGACTGCGTAGGCTCCCACTTTCCACTGACATCAGGCGCGAAAAATGTTAGGTCACGACACGCAACCCATTGTTTACACGCAGACCTCCAAGTAAGAAAATTCTGATATTAAGTAGTTCAATGGAGAATGCGACCGGGTTCAAAACGCATCAAGGTATACTTTTAGGCGTTGTGACAAAAGGTGTACGATACGCCTATATACATTAAGTATATATTCATAAATACGTTTCATATTATGATGTTATACATTCCTTTGTTTACAAATCATAAGTAAAAGCCATAACGACATCACAAAAAATCAATGCTTAACTAAGCTAAAATTAAGTATATACACAAGGCATCAATGGCATTTGTTTTCACATTGTGCGACATAATGACATATATGTATATGTGTGTGTATGCCTATATAGTATATTAAAAATAACGAGACAGTTATTTACATATGCGTTTTTGTTTGCTAATTCCATTAAATATCGGCAAGAAAAGAAGAAATAGAAAATGTTCGTCGAAGCGCAAAAGTCGCGTGAATTTGTGGTGTGAGCTACGCGTTGCCGCATAGCCGCCATCTGGTGAATGCCAATCCGGCAAATGCACCGAGAAGGTCAACTATAAAAGCTTTGCAACCCTTTGCCACAATATTTCTCTAACCCACCCACTTTCAGCTATAAATGCTGTTGAACATACACACTATATATATACATATATATATGTATGTACATATATGCCAGTGTATAGTATTACTGAGGCCATAATATTATATGGGGTTAAGGTTCGGGGTTCCTAACGCAAGATGCCATTGCTGTCGCTTTTTTATCAATATATATAAGTATGTATGTAAGTAACAGAGTTTTCCAAGTGGCACACATAAAAATAAGGCATTTACGCAGCAGCTCATAACTTTTACACGCCTTATACGCATTCGGGCGAAGTTAATAAGTAGCATTCGGATATATGCCTTCAAGGTTATTATATGGCCAAGGCACGCGTTTCAATGCAGCTGATTGAAACCGATAATGAATACTGTTAAATTTTATTTATTGATTTTAAACTTTGCAACAGAAATATTTTTACCTTTCAGTGTAGTCTCTGATATAGATCAGATGGGGAAAAAAATTAAGAACTGTAACTTGGGGTCTCTATTTGTCAGGGAGGATCGTTATAAGAATTTGTAAGTCACAGTATTGTTCACCCAATGATAGGGTGAATAGTTGTGAAAATAATCAACTGTTAGTACTAGTTATTAAGAGAGGTACATACATACATACATATATAGAAACATACATCTTTAAAAACAAATTGTAACAGCAAAATTTGGATGTCAGAGTGATGAGTTATTTTTCTTCATGTGAACTTCTGCTACGAAAATAAAAAATAGAGGGAATGATGTGGGTGTGCGTATCTTTACGAAGTGAATCGCCTGTTAACAAAGTAATCGCAAATTAAGAGTTTTAAAATTGTCGGTGTAGCTCACGCTCATAACTTCCTAAATAATGTAAAGTATTTCTATAGATATTTCTGGTGCAAAGCCAAATGCAAGCGCCTACTGGCGTTGGACGAACAAGCACTCATTAAAAGTGCCCAAACAAACGAATGTAAACTAGAAAAAAGTATTTAATTATGAGTAATTTGAACGAAATGCGGACATATATACGTACATATGTATGTATATTTGTGTCGTATGTATGGTTAAACGAAAATGGCCTTCTAATGTGCATATTTGGATGGTTAAGTTCGGTCGTCACTTCACGTACTCGTAAACGTATGGTATGACAAACTAGATGCAACGACGGCTCACTACTATTTTGGTCATCACTGGCAACCCGCTTCCCTCACTCGTCACCTAAATTTGCACATGTACACCACACCACACATACGATCTCTAAATTATTTAGCTACCTTTTTCTATTGTGGTTTTGTTTTTCTTATCGTTTTGTTAGTTTACCTTCTTCTATCCGACAATTACTACTATATGTATGTAATGCGCACGTTTGAATGAACGCTGACCAATGCATGTATGCGTCGTTTGTTGTCAGCCGAAATGGCCAAATGTCAGTTAGCTAAATGTTTTGCGAAAGTTTCGCAAGTCTACACACTTGGACGAAGATAAGCAAGTACAGCACGTTCAATATCATCGGCGAAAATGTTTACGCCAAATTGCTTTGCTTAACGCGTTCATGGGTGGAGAAATTCGTGACTTCTTCGATAATTACGCTTTTGATTAGAGTATGTGGTATTTGTATGTACAAATTTACTTAGCTTGTTTGACTCTGATTAGTACTGAAGCAGAGTTTGATATATGATTGATGGTACATGGTACAGCATTCAGCGGTTTAACTTAGTACGCTTCGAAGCTCTGAACAACCACTTCATACAACTGAACCTTCGACTTAATTTTTTAATTAATTCGATATTAATTAGCGCAATTTGAGGGGCTGGCATGGAAAACGCATAAGACGCATATCCATTAGATGAAATATTTACTTGCACTACTTTTTATTGGCTTCTATCTTCGAAACTTTGAAAATGTAGACCTATTTAATAATCAATATACTCGAAACTACATATCTTCTTCTTTTTACTGGCGTAGACACCGCTTACGTGATTATAGCCGATTCAACAGCAACGCGCCAGTCGTTTCTTCTCTTCGCTACGTGGCGCCAATTGGATATTCCAAGCGAAGCCAGGTCCTTCTTCACCTGGTCTTTCCAACGGAGTGGAGGTCTTCCTCTTCCTCTGCTTCCCGCGGCGGGTACTGCGTCGAATACTTTCAGAGCTGGAGTGTTTTCATCCATCCGGACAACATGACCTAGCCAGCGTAGCCACTGTCTTTTAATTCGCTGAACTATGTCAATGTCGTCGTATTTCTCGTACAGCTCATCGTTCCATCGCATGCGATATTCGCCGTGGCCAATGTGCAAAAGACCATAAATCTTTCGCAGAACCTTTCTCTCGAAACTAAATATATGTACAAATAATTGCTCTTTCTGTAAGTCATCACACAAATACTTCTTTAAAAAAAAATTTAATAGTCATAATAAGTCATCATGGCCGCAATTGGATAATCTTCACCTAAATGATTTGTAAACCACATTTGATATGTAAAAGGACAAGTATAACTAAATTTGAAAGCATTTATACAAACAATAAACAAATGTATTTACTAGATACTGCGGAGCGCCGACTCACTGTAACCGAAACTTTCGTTACAGTTTTCAAGAAACTAGTACCAGAAATTACCATACTGGCGCCAAACTCATAACTCAATTTAATGTTTGAAAATTCTTTGGGAAATTGAAACTCTAGCCGGGTAAGTACGTGAGCGCCAGCAAACCTCCCAAAAGGCCATTACCTGGCAAAACACCGTTGCCAATGTGGAGGATTTCATAAAAATTTAAACCTCAATAAATTTTAAGGCACAGCCGGTGGTGGGCTAATGCTCGAGGCTGGGAGCGAACGTTGTATATTCAGAGGCCGCTCTGCATTTGCTTTTGGTCGCCATAAATACTGGTGACTTTTGCCAAATGAATAAATATTTACTTTATTTTGTACATTTTCCGTATCAATATAGTGGCACAGCGAACAGGTGTAACAGTTCCGCCTCTAGTATATGTATCTTCGAATATTTACGGTTATACTAGAAGGACCTTCATACGTACAGTCAAACGTAAAACGAGCGCCAACACTGCTACACACAGCTCTATGTGTAGGTAAATGTGGTACATGTGCTTGTGTATTAGTGCGACTGTTGTATGACTTTTACGATTTTTCTGGTTTCTATTCAAATTTAAAATTATGGCTACATTTTGAGTGATACATATTTATGAGCACAGCATATTTAGGATATTAAATATCTGTCTTTATGCGCCGATGAATATTTACAACAGCAACTGCGCCATTTGAATCATTTTGAATTTCCATTACTTCGAAATATAAAAATAAATTTTTTATTCGAGCTTTCGGTCAATTGATATTACTTACATCTACCCACATATTTACGATGTGAATGAATTTTTATATATTGGAAGATAACTGTAGTTTTAATCCTTTTTGGTTGCATTTGAACATTTGGAATTGATATTTCCAGGGATTTTCATAACTCAGCAGAGATGAGAAACTTAAAAACTTTCAGAATTCAAACTTTTCCTTTATTCAGACCAAAGTCTTGAATAAAAGTCTATTGTATAAGATATTTGTTTTTCAATTTTTGAAACTCTTTATATATATATTTATAGATATACTAGCTGACCCCGCAGCCGTTTTCCTGCGTGAAATTCTGTGTTTTGAAATGAAAAGAAGGTTAAATTTATCATTTCTTTTTTTTCAATGTAACGCAGCTTGATAAACAGCATTTTTTGGTTTCTGTTCCGGTGCGTAAATCAACAGAGAAGATAGTTTTCGAACTCATGAGCACGCCACGTAATTTTGGCCGTGTGAAAAACATAGCATTTCCAGATTTATGCCATACACCTCTAGCGACTATCCTTGTGTCCTGTTGATTGTAATCGCAAATGCAATTTTCCCTAGAAACTGAATATGTTTGAACTGAAATGGCAAATTGTTGGAATTCAAAGAAATTCGTTGAATCAAGCATTCTGCTCTTTGTATTTGATGGCTGCTTCATCACAATCAGTCGGATTTCATTACACAGTTTCGGCGCTTACAGATTGCGAAACATAATAACGACAGATCCAACTTTGAGACGTAAATAATGCGGGGCCATATCAAGCCCCTCCAAAGAATTTAGAAATTCCACTGGATAATTTACGGCGATCGATCGATTTGTCTGAGCGCAAGTCTCCCGGAATTTGACTTTGAATCTTCCAGTTTAAGTCAACAACATTGGCATTTTTGGTAGCTAACATTGCGCGAGCACTTCAGGAATCGTAGTTACGATAATTTGGCCAATGCCCGAACATTCGTGATGAGTTCATATTTCGTGAATTGATAACCGGCGAATGGAATTGATATGAAACCACCGGAAGTATCAACCGGAATTAACCCATTTCCAATTTTTTGTACAGTATCCCTTGGGTTGAAATACACCCTTTGGCTGTTCTCCAAATTAACTGCGAGACGCACAACACTCGGAAATCATTCATGAATTGCAAAAGTAAATATCCTACAAAGCGCTGTAGTGCAGTTCACGTATCGACCGTATCGTTCAAGACCAATAACCGCCATGTGGCTTCCTTTGGTGATCTACTTACAAACGTATTTTATCGATTACACCAAACTGCAATACTCAACATTGATATAATTTTTGAATGTGAATTAGACAATAATGGTGAATATAGTACGATCCATGTGTTGTCAACTTCGATATTCACTCTTCTAAATTGAATGCTGAATGTTCTGCCACTGTCGTCTGGACGCCGATAGAGTGGATATCCATCATTTCTAGTTTGTGTTCCGAAAGAAAAGCACGTGGATACCGTTTTGTGCATTTATTGTCAGACATACAAACCGAAGTGGGATTTTGGTGTCTGCAAGGTCCATGAACCATATTCGTTTTCATCACTTCGTATAATAATGGATCTTTCTCTGCATCAGGAATTTCCGCAGAAATGATTTCATCAATTTGATCTGGTGGAACCACTATCCACCATCCAAAGAAGAACATCGTAACTGTTGTTTGAAAAGTCGTGCTGTGACATCGTGACGATCGCTTGATGATTGACCGCGATCTATAATACTGCACGTACTATATCACCGCATCCTGGGAATACTCGTTCATGTGCCTTGGTGTGACGCCGACCGATATTAGCGCGACCACTTCGTGGCATCGTAACAAATTTCAATCTGAAATTGATCACTTTGTGTGCGACATACATAACGCTTTCACTGAATAATTTTCAAAAATTTTTGAAGCAAACGACAAATTTGAACGATTCAAATAATTGAAAAACAAAACAAAAAAATTAAAAAAAAAATTTTGTCTGGAAAAAAATAACTTTTTGGAACTGTCCAATTTTCCGACTTTTCCTCACGAAAAGCATACGGTTTTTTATTTCCAAATCTTCCCCGATCCACACAGAATATTCTCTGAAAATTTCATCAAGATTGGTTCAGTCGTTCCCTTAGCGCTACTAACAAACAAACATTCATTCGTTTGTATGGAAAAAGAAAAGGGCTGTTTTTAGGGGTTCCCGGCAAATATTCGAACTTTTCTTGCCGTAAAAACCATCCTTGAGACTCACCGAACATTTTAAAAAAAGAATTGGCGAAATTGGTCCAGGCGTTTTTGAGTTATGCGCTTACCAACACATTTTGCGATTCATTTTTATATATAAGATTAGGTGGCAAATTGTTCTTACCTCTTTGTTGCATTCTAATGAGCCCTATGTTAACAAAAAACTGCTGGTATATACATGACTTCGTTTCGAATTTTTCGAAATATTAACTAAAAACAAACAAATTCTCAAAGCATATTTGAGAAATATATTACAAATATGCACATACATATTTTTACGCAGAGTCAAAAACATATTTACACCTTTCTTAAAGATATATACTTTTAGTATGTGTAATACTTTCTAGTAGTCAACTTGATAAGCATAAATTAATATATTTGTCATATAAATTTCTTTTTCTCTCTCTTATATAAATTGATATGATACTAGACGGGGTCCACGCGTTTCTACGGCTAAAGTATAACAAACTATTGAATGCATAGTAATAGGACTGAGTCGATTTAAAAAAAATGTATTAAACCAATCGTTATAATTCTTTAAAAACTTTCAAAATAGACTCTAGCGCGATTGCCAAGCATTGAGGGGGTCATAGAAAGCAAGAAAAGGGCCGGGGGCCCAAATCTGGGCTGTAAAGCGGCTGCGGAAGCGTTGGGATGACGGCCTTGGTTAGGTAGCTGCTCACAAGAAAGGCGGTGTGAGCCGGGGCGTTGTCGTGGTACAACTTCCAATTAGCTGCGATGTCTTTAAATATAAATTTGACATCTGGACAATCAAACGAATACTTAGTCGACGGTTTGAGTTCAAAATCTTGCACACATGAGTTACATTGTCGAAGTCGCAGGTCACCCAGCACAAAGCGCAAATGTCTCTGCCGCAGATTTACCGAGTTTCACGAAGAATTTAATCGCGTACCTCTGCTCTAACGAAAGCTGCATTTTCGGCTTGTCCCACTCACAGAAACACGTTGAGCGAAAATCTTTGTCCTGACTCTCCAGGTGCTCGGAGACAACTAACCAGCCGCTCGTTCGTTAGCTAGGAACGCCCTCTACTGAATCCAGTCAGTGCGCGCACTGCTCCGAAGTACAGTCACGGCGGAAGAAAAAAGTCCTATTACTTTCCGCACAAACCCTGTATAATTATATTTATGAGTAAAAACGAAAACGTTATTTCTGGTGTAATGTACGGGGTTAAAATTTAAGTAAGTAAGTTGTTAGTTGAGATAATGTAAATTTTAATTATAAACATTTTCAAATTCTATAAAATTTAACTTTATTCGATCATTTCTCCGTTAAATTTGGCTGTCAAAATGGTTGCAACTATAATATTTGCTGTCATCTTTTTGATTACCAAACGTGTATCATTGCGTAATTAAAGTGAATGAAATTACGCTGAGTAATAATAGGCGAACCAATTTTTAACCGAAGATTTTTTGATGTCATTTCGTCGGGTATATCTTATAATTTACGGTTTTATTTTTATCAACAACAGTAGCGAATGATATAAAATACATCTGATAGAATGGCAACAACTTTTGTATCTGGAAATTAATGTCGTCAACATCTATATTTTTAGCCGCTAATGAAGCCTAATTACTGAGCCAGTTATGATCCCACCAAATAAACATTTTGCAATTGCTCATACATATTTTTGGTAAATTGAAGTGTTCACTTCACCATAAGAACCAGTTGATAAGAATTTGCATCAAAAATGTTATGAAATGCGCTTAAAACGCTTTTTAGACTTCAAGAATATCCAAGTGCAATTCAGAAGTGGTAAGAGTTTAACTTTTTAAAAATCGTGTTTGAATTTCGATACGAGGAAGAGGTAAGCAATGGCTAATTGTATGCGAAAATGGGGATAAAATTCCTGTAAGTGATTGAAAAAAAATATTTTACATAAATTTACCAAATGAAAATAAACTAATACGGATAAGAGGATACGAGTATGTATGACATGATATTTGTTGTTATATCAGTATATAACAGAAATATCTATATATATACATACGTACATGTATATGTAAGCATACGTTTTCGCTACTTTTACTTTTGCGAATTAGTGCAATTCATATTTGCGTACACATACATACATTTGTATATTATTAGGTTCAATTATATGTAATACTTCTTTAGACCTACCAAAAATGTAGCTTTCACAAAGCTTTCTATTATCTTTTACCACTTTAAAGTAGATGATTGCGAAGACGACATTCCTATCAAGTTGGGAAAGGTTCACATACAAACATACAAATACATTGAATTTAATATTCATTTCGAATGTGAAAAATATTTTAAAATATATGCAGGAAAACCATATAAATATTAAAAACTTGTATCCGAAAACATTTGGAAGAAGCTAATGCAATGACAAAATTTAACGTTTGGTTTTTAGATATCGAATGTTTTTTAAAAATCTCTTAATATTAAAAAAAAGCCGAAAAAACGTAAAAATAAATAACATTTTTTCGCATTCGTCCCACAGTATCGTCATACTACTTATGTTGGTTCAATGGCGCCAAGGTTGTTGTAACCTGTATTCTATAAATATTGTGTGTTATTATTATTTTTCGAAATAATAAAATGTTCAAATGATTCTGCACACAGAAACTTTGAACACCTGCTTATGGTATGAAATATAATTTTTATGTTCATGAATTGTGTTTACTTTTAAAATTTAAATAGATCTCCGTCCCCCGGATCTAAACTACCTTCTCACCAATTTTTAGCAAAATCGGTTCAGCCGTTCTTGAATTATAAATATTGTAACTAACACGGTTTTATATAATTGTATATACATATGTATAACATAATAACGTTTATGATGAGCCAGTGATGTACTTATTTATTTATAATGATAGATGTATGCGATTCCCATTGTAAACACAAGAATTTTTTTCCCTACAGGGAGTTTCCAAATAGGAATTATATTCATATAAAAATGTAACCAAACCAAAGCATTAGAGGCTTCTACCACGCCAGCTATTAAAATTTAGTCGTCAGCATAATTTGAAGTGATCGGCGCATTAAAGAGCCATCAAACAACTATAAACCCATGAGCACACTTAGATACTTATTATGTAATACTTACTCGCACTCTCTCTGCCAGTACTTAGGCTGTGCAGCGGAATGACGTACGCGAATGACGGCTCAGAGGCAGTTGAGCATAATTTATTTACAATTCCATTCACAGCTCATTTGCATGACAACTATGTAATTCGTACATATGTACATACAAACATAAGTGATTTCACATTAATTCACAGATATTCCATCGTTCGCGTACTCCCTCACTGGTGGGTCGAGAAAGCGGTCGGTGGCCTGTGGGTTGTTATACTGCTAGTCTTGTTGGAGCTAAACCCATCATGCAACGTCAACCAAATTGTATTATGCTATGTAAGCATCAGTGCAAGTGGCAGCCGCTGTCATGTGACATTATGGCTGAAAAAGTTATCGCACTTTAATGGTAGGTACATGCGGCATATTGACAATGCAAGAGCGCAATGGCATAATAGCGTTGGTGGCCGCACAATAGTTGACGTTGCACTGAAATCCACACTGGCAGTCAACACACTGAGTTGCGTGGAGTGTGACCTGATTTACGTAGCTCCAACCACAGTTTGAATGTACGACATTGGTTTGCCGGTCAGTTGGGCAGTTCGTTGCTGGTTTTGTCGGTCTATCACTTGGTCGATTGGTTTCTTTTGCTTTGCTTCGAGTTTACTTGTTTGGCCGCAGTATTATATTCTCTAATTGATAACACAGCGTTATAGACGTCTAAATATGAACAAATTAGACTTTAGAATGACAAATAAAACTGTGCGTGGGACGAATTGCTATTTACTGATGGATTAGAAAATAGAGTCTGCGGAATATTTCCGTTAAATGAGTTTTTTCTGTCTCTTAATTTTTTAAGTTTTTTTGAATACGGAAATTTCCGTACATATTTTTGGATTCATATTTCCGCATATCTAAGCAAAATAACATTGGGATATATAGATTGATTGATTAATATAAAAAAGAATGTAAATAATTACATGTGTGTTAAAGAAACGAAACATACACACTCTGATACAATTCATTGATCAATTAAGTTGGGTCTAATCTACAAATTAGTAGCAATGCTTAATAACTCAATAATATAAGGTTTTGTGGTTTGCAAAAGGCAACTATTGAAACATAATAATAATAATTATGGCAACAGAACCAAAATCCAACTCAGCAAAAGCAATCCCATCAAATTTGATAAAATTAAAGTTCAAAACGGCAATCGTGAACCCTTCCCGCAACGAAACGTTCAACAAACTCAAACACATGAATGCCAACAGCTGCTGTTAGTGCCGTAATTGCATAGCTCGAACAGTGTGAAATTCAAAAGCAATATTATATAAACGTTTGTACATACATAAGTACGCATTCAGTAATACATATGCACATGCAAATAAGCATGCTTCACATTATATTTAATCACACCAACTTCCATGCAAACAAATGAGTTTTCCCCATAAATATCAGAGACCACATTTCACTTCACACCACTTTAGTTATAAAGTTATTGTTTTCATTATCGTTCATCAGCAACTTTTCATTTCGTAGGCGCGTAGCTTTTGACTTTGTTGTGCCCAGAATTCTCTTTCCTTATGTGAGTTTTGCCACATTCTCTTAACTTTACCAGTTCAGCCCCTTAACTCATTGCGCATACACCGCCTTCGTACACACATACATACTAATGTACATGGACAGGAGTATGTTTGTATGATTTCATTGTATTCTATAAAGTTTAACTCGGTTTATTTTTTCTTATCTTGTTATTGTTTTTAATTTGACTTTTGTTTTGAATTTGCTAAAACAATGCAATGGCTTTCCTCGATTCTCGCTCACTACAATCAGACACACACATACAAACATGCGAATGCGTACTAACTACATATATACATTACTACAATATTTTACTTTAGTTGTTGCCAGCTCCATAATTTCCAGCACATACCATTGTTTGTTGTTATTGTTTGCTTCTTCTTTTCTACTGTCGCTCCACAAATATTCACTATTCGTCCAATATGGTTATTTGCTATCGGCGAAAATCTGTTGCAGCCCCATTTACTTTGCTACTGTTGTTGCAACATTTAGCAATCACACTATGAAATGAAAATGGAGAACGCCCGCAAACAACAAGTTTTTCCATTTTCTTCGATTGTAAAGTGGAGCGTGTCTTTTATACTTCCAACCATCATTTCGCCTCTTCATCGCTTTTGAAACGAACATCCGCGATAACCAATAAGTTTGCAGATGGGAATTATGCTGACTGAATACAGTGGAGTTGAGTGAGCCAAATGGATGTAAAGTGGCGGTAAAAGTTCCATAAATTGTGCCGCCACATGGACTTTTGGCGTGATGCTTCTACAAAAGAGTTTCGCACACTTATAGTTTTGCTCCATTGCAATATTGGTTGTCTTCGTTTCGCCGTTTCCCCGTTGCTATCTTTGCACACTGCATATAAAGCTCTTGTCAAAAACTTGACGTGTGAAAACAACAACATAGTTACTGGCTTTCCTAAATAAAAACGGCAGTGGCAAATTATTGTCAAAAATTCCTCATACTCATATATTTTATATAGCGCATAGTTAAATAAATGTGGCGAAAACACTGTGGGTTGAAAAATCCGATTTTGACAGCTTGTTAAGAAGTAATATTTGCATTTTCCTTAAATTAAAATAACAGAATAAAACTTTGCAAGAATTATGCCTTTGAAGTGTACCATTTTATGACCAAAATTTTTCTAAATCGGGCCGAAAACTGTTCAAGCCGAATATGAAGACACCAATGCTTATAGTTGTTTCCGAAAATATTGGTCAATTTGTGAGATATATAATTGAAAATCGGAAAGGTTTCGTTCTTGACTTTATACCGCCTATATCGGTCAATGCGTGAGTTATCTCAATGAAATGAGAGAGCGTGTTTTACTTATAGCTGTGTATCTTTGAGGATAAAATGGATAAAATCTTATTATTATATTATCAAACATCCGGCTGACTTTACTCCATATGATTAATGGTGGCATGTGGGATGCCTTAATGAAATCCAAAGAGCATTTAATTGATATGTGGCATTTAAATATTTTATTGTATTGTAGATAAAATCGATTTAGGCTGGTTTAGTACATATAATATCCGCTTTGATGGTAATCCATTTATGAGCTCGTCGATCAATGAGGTTCAACTTCTTTCGCTCATTTTCCAATATTGCCAACACCTGACGGTATTTAGGCGGCTGTGATTCTTGCTAGTTACAAGAGTGTGAAGTGTTCAGCTACACCCGAATTCATCCCTTTCTTACTTGTTACATATAATTTTGTTTATCTCTGGAATATAAAGGGTGATTTTTTAAGAGCTTGATAACTTTTTTAAAAAAAAAAACGCATAAAATTTGCAAAATCTCATCGGTTCTTTATTTGAAACGTTAGATTGGTTCATGACATTTACTTTTTGAAGATAATTTCATTTAAATGTTGACCGCGGCTGCGTCTTAGGTGGTCCATTCGGAAAGTCCAATTTTGGGCAACTTTTTCGAGCATTTCGGCCGGAATAGCCCGAATTTCTTCGGAAATGTTGTCTTCCAAAGCTGGAATAGTTGCTGGCTTATTTCTGTAGACTTTAGACTTGACGTAGCCCCACAAAAAATAGTCTAAAGGCGTTAAATCGCATGATCTTGGTGGCCAACTTACGGGTCCATTTCTTGAGATGAATTGTTGTCCGAAGTTTTCCCTCAAAATGGCCATAGAATCGCGAGCTGTGTGGCATGTAGCGCCATCTTGTTGAAACCACATGTCAACCAAGTTCAGTTCTTCCATTTTTGGCAACAAAAAGTTTGTTAGCATCGAACGATAGCGATCGCCATTCACCGTAACGTTGCGTCCAACAGCATCTTTGAAAAAATACGGTCCAATGATTCCACCAGCGTACAAACCACACCAAACAGTGCATTTTTCGGGATGCATGGGCAGTTCTTGAACGGCTTCTGGTTGCTCTTCACCCCAAATGCGGCAATTTTGCTTATTTACGTAGCCATTCAACCAGAAATGAGCCTCATCGCTCATCGGACACGGACGCGAAACACATTTCGAACCGAACACTGATTTTGGTAATAAAATTCAATGATTTGCAAGCGTTGCTCGTTAGTAAGTCTATTCATGATGAAATGTCAAAGCATACTGAGCATCTTTCTCTTTGACACCATGTCTGACATCCCACGTGATCTGTCAAATACTACTGCATGAAAATCCTAACCTCAAAAAAATCACCCTTTATTTTTTTATATATATTATACTTGTTGCATATCATTAATAAAAGCACGAAATTTCTCTTTTAAAAATGTATATTTAGTTTATTACAACTAACAATAGGAAGTTTAAATAATAACAATGCTGTCTTAAAGTGAATTAAAACTTCTTTAGTTTTTGTGCTGGAAGTAATCCTTAAAAGTTAAAGGCACAGTTGTGACAAGCTGCCGCACCATTTGATGGTCACTGGTTCTACCCTTATGGAAATACATTGTGAAGTACACGATCACAGCGATTACGACAACTAGTATTATGACCGAACACAGCATGCCACAAATCATATTTACTGCGGATTGACAGCAACTATATAGAAGAGAGAAAAAGTAAAAATCAATAATTTAATGATGAAGAGCTTAAAGAAGTACTTTTTTCTTAAAATAATTATATTAATATGCGACTCGTGTTATATACTAAGGTGGTTCCAAATATAATCGATCCGATAGTGAAAATAGTGAAAGAAAAAGTGGAAAACGTTTTTTTTCGTGACATAACCTTTATTAGCTGGATACACTTCTCATGTGAATGTTTGGCCTGATTGGCACCAACCATCGAAGTGAAAAAATCATAGTCGGTATACACTAAGAGAAGCCCAGGAATAGGATCTCTCACAACAATCTGACTGTACGAACCATAACGAACCAGGATTTAAACCGAAAGAAGCCTCAGCAATAATCCACAAAACTCTTTGAATAATGTTATACATATATTAATATCAATAAGGAAAGAGATTTCCTAATCGATATTAGTACTTAATCTTTCTCGAAGAAAATATTATGAAACAAAATATTATGATATACTACTTTGGTGCCTAAGTAAAGGGTTAGGTGGGTTTTCGAGTTTCTAAAAAAGGGTGTTTATTTTTTTTAATATAATTGATGTCAGAAAAAAGTTCTTGCCGTGGACAGCATAACTCATTATTGGTTCATCTAAAATCAAAAATCCATAAATATTTCGGCGAAGAAAATAAACTAAAATTTAAATTTTTGACAAATTTTAAACAACAAAAAACACATTGTTTGGTCAAATTTACACCATGTATTTTCTAGAAATCGTGTCCACCGACTTAAAAAATTGCGTTTTGGGCTAAAGGCGTTTAACGTAATTGCGAATCACTACAGTGACGTGGCTTGATGTGTAGAGCTTCTGAAGAGTCTATTACAATTTTACTCCAGCGATTTGAAACTTTGGGAGAGCATTAGTAATTACATTACCCGTTATTTACAGCTCTAAGTGCATTTGTTATCTAACATTGATTGCTTTCGCATCACTTCAGCACTTCGAGCAATTGACTCTAAGTTTTCACTTGCTCCGTTGCTGTTCATTTGAACGAAATGTTTTAAAAAGTGTTTACCATATGTAAACAATTTTTCAATACTTACAAATATTAAGAACTTGAAAATACCAAAGACCAAATAGTCCTTTGTTTTACTTGTTAGATAATTTTGATTCCACCACAGATGCTTTATGCACAGATCCTTGTGCGTATTGAAATGTATTTATTGCTGATAATTGAAATAAATTTTAAATGTTGCCTTCACGGTCTTCTTAACTTTTCTTTGTCTTTAGTGTTTTGTTGGTATTTGCATATTACACATAACTTTATTCAGTGTACTACGATTTTAATAAACCAAAACTTACCAACACAAAACTTTTGCTGGACATTTGATAAAATCCCATACAACGTTACACATCTTGACGGTTTGTGTTAAAAGAAATCACCGTTAGACTAGTAGCCGACAAATAATTTTATTAGGTACCAGAATAATCTTTGCGTGGACTGGACGATGTTTAACGGTCATGTAAATGTTTTCAGGTTTCACCTTTCCGTAAGTTTGGGAAATTCGTTATAACGTTGGCGAACACAAATCGCAACTGTCGGGTCTGTCGAGTGTTATTTGCTATTTCTTTATTAAAAACTCAACCTGTACGTGATACAAACGAAGATAGATAACTTCACATGACTAAACAATCGAGAAATGAATGCACTTAGCATTTGTTTTGAATTGGAGTCTATACTTGTACCTAAAATGATATAATGACTATCACCTAAGGGTTAAGTGAGAGTTTCAATTATCGCACTTTTGTAAGATGCAAACAATCAAGGCAATCGTTCGATATGACAGATTGAGTTATCAGTTTTATTATACCAACAAAGTTTGCATTTGTATATGTATATATTTATATTGGTATAATACATACATATGTGTGCATTGATAAAAATAAGTACTTGTTGACCATATGCATACAGGATTTGTCCGGAAAGTAATAGGACTTGTTTTCTTCCGCTGCGACTGTACTGTAGAGCGTGCGCGCACCGACTGCATTCGGCAGAGGGCGTTGTGTCCGCGGACCTGGAGAGTCAGGGGAAACATTTTCGCGCGACGTATTTCTGTGAGCGGTGCAAGCTGAAAATGCAGCATTCGTTAGAGCAGAGGTATGCGATTAAATTCTGTGGGAAACTCGGTAAATCTGCGACAAAGGCGTCGGATATGTTCAAGCAGGCTTTCCCAGATGTTGCTTTAGCAAAATGGCACCAGGCCTTTTTGCAGCGCCGGGAGCAAGTCCAAAGTGAAAACGATGTTTATTGTCTTTTTTGACATCAAAGGCATCGTCCACCATGAATTTTTTCCTTCTGGACAAACCGACAACACCAAGTTTTACGTAGAAGTCCTCAAGAGACTCAAACGACTCACACCGCCTTTCTTGTGAACATCTGCATAACCAATGTCGTCATGCCGACGCTTCCGCAGCCGCCTTACAGCCCAGATGGGACTCCTGCCCGGACTTTTTTTGTTTCCTTGCCTGAAAAAGTCGATGAAAGACAAGCATTTTGAGACCACAGAGGTGATCCAACCAGCATGCACTTCGACTCTCAAGGCTATTGCGAATAATGCCTTCCGTAACGCCTTCAATGCTTAGAAATCGCACTAGCAGCGCTGCATCCACGCAGAAGAGGCGTATTTTGAATGTTTTTAAATAATTGTAATGATTGGTACAATAAATCCTTTTTAAACCGACTCAACCCTGTTACTTTCCGGACAAACCCTGTAATATCACTATCGATCGTGCAAAGGTACCACATAGAGGGAAGTGCTGGAGCACTTCACTTGACATCAATAGTTAATGTTATAGTGGTTGTTTTTATAGGCACACACTTTTAGTTTATATAAATCATCAAAAGTACCCAATTATATGGAATATGAAAAAATAAAATTAATATTATATATTATTACGTCAAATATATATGGATGGTGTAATACGATAAGCGAATTTCTACTTTTACCCACGAGATCTCTATAAATCAAATACGCCTTCAATGTAACTTTGTCCTCCAGAACGGTTGTTTTACAAGATCTAAAATTAACAAAAACTAAGAAATCGGTTATAAATATTGTAAAATTTTGTTTGCAGATTTATATATATATATATATATATTTAATAACATATATATATAAATACATACTTAGTACATTTTTCCAAATATTTTGTATTTTTTTCTAATTTAGGTTTGAAAAAATTACTCGCTCAGCATCCGTCAATATTTCTTGTGGACGGTGACTATGTAAGGGTGAATACTTATCAGCATGCTTCGGAGGACGAAAGCGGATTTGGCGGTCGGCGTGATTACATTAAAGAGGCTAAAGACTACTTTAAAAACAAAATGCTGCAGTACGGCATCGGTGTGGAGGTCCCAGTGCGCAGCTTGTTGGGACATCGTTCGCAAGCGTCGCCACAGGTGCGGCATATATCAGGTGCGTAATTAAGTCAGGGAGTTTAGGTGTAAATGATATTTTGACGTCTATGTCTATGTCCCTTTACGACAACAGGTCAACATATAAAGGAGTTCACCGAGTTTTTGCAAAAGCACACGGACACGTTTAAAGTGGTCGACGATCATGTGATGCTTGTGGGATGCGAAGATATGACCGATTTGCCGGCACAAGAGCGTCTTCATTTGCCGCAGAGTAATATCGACACGAAAGCTACTCAGCAGATGTTGGATTTCTTTGCGCAATGCATCGAGACGAAAGGCCCTATTTTGGTGGATCAACTATTTCATTTATTGACGGCGCGCTTTCCGCAAGAGCAATGGTTGCGCATGTTCAAAACGCCCAACGATCTCTCGACCTTTCTCAAGCTCTTCTCTGATTGTTTTCATATACAAGCAAATCTAGTCACGCTGCTGCAGAAGCCCAAATTGAGCGATTCCTATATACAGCAAGCGCAAGCGCGTTCACGCGAACAATACAACTCGATGAACAACAACATTAACAACATGGCCGAGAAGAACCAGTCGCCACCACCGACACAGCCGGCGTTGAGCGCCGTACAACAACGTTTGCAATCGCCAGCATTGCGTAGCTTTGCCAATAACAATAACATAAGCGCTTCATCGCCACAAAGCCCAAATCTGAACAACTTAAGCAACAACAACAATAATTATAGCATTACATCACCGAATTTTAAGCTAAATGCGCCAGTATCTAATGTTTCCAGTCCGTCGGCTGCGTCGGTGGCAGAGACTTCGGCCCAGTCACGTTCAGAACCCAACTCGGGCTTTGACAGTTTCATACAGATGACAGACGTACATCTAGACAACCTCTGTGAGCGCAATTGTCCCAGCCCAAACACTTGCTCGTCTTACGGTCAATCTGGCAACAACACTCCAGCGCCTGTCAACGGTCAAAGCAATCTGAATTTACTACAAAATGTCGCCATACCCACACAGGTGCCTACTGAGCGTCCCAACAGTCTTAACCAGACGTTAAAGCAACGTGTCAATAATTTGGTAATACGCACATTGGCCGAGAATTATGAAAAAGACAAACAATCGCTGGCTAATCAAGTGGGAAGTGCTCCCGTAGGTTACAGCCCACAAAACTCTTCCACGCATTCAAGTCCTGTGCATTCCAATAATATCAACGCCACCAATTCCAACCCCAGTGCTACAGTCAACACGAATAATGCACCGCATTCTCCTAGTCACAATTACTTCGTAGGCGACACCTGGAAGATCAAGGTGCTGCAAAACACCACAGTTATTGCGAACGTAAAACATTCCATGTTTGTCACAGAAGCTATGTTGAAGTTTGCGCAGAGCAACCAGAGCATAGTCATATCTTTGGACTGTGAAGGCATCAATTTAGGGTTGAAGGGCGAAATCACACTCATCGAGATAGGTACAACTCGTGGGGAAGCTTTCATCTTCGATGTCCGCACATGTCCTGAAATCATCAGCGACGGTGGCCTGAAGACATTGTTAGAGCATGAAAATGTCATCAAAGTCATACATGATTGCCGCAATAATGCTGCGAATTTATACCAGCAATTTGGTATACTCTTGCGCAATGTCTTTGACACGCAGGTAAGAAAATGTCCTAGTAAAATTATCCGCCGCCCTAAGAACATAAATTTGTTACTTGAATTTCGCTTTTATTTTTATAGGCAGCGTATGCTACTGTGCAGTACCAAGAGACAGGCAAACAGGTATACAAGGCGAAATACATCTCATTGAACACACTATGCGAGCAGTACAATGCGCCTATCAATCCAATCAAGGAACAACTCAAGCAGATTTATCGTCGCGATCAAAAGTACTGGTCTAAGCGACCACTATCACGTGATATGCTACTTTATGCGGCCGGCGATGTGTTGGTTTTAATAAACGATCAGCTCTATGGCAACTTAGCAAGGCAGGCATCATGCATTCACATTGATTGTTGGTATTCTAATACATAATGCTTTCATTTTATAGACAAATAAAACCGGAGAATCGACAGCTATTCTCTGAGCTCTGCACCGAACAAATACTAATACAAATCAAACCCAATGAGGTGAAAATACGGAAGAAACAACGTAAAGTAACCACCGAGGTCGCTGACCTCAAACAGAAACTGGAGCAGTCTAACAAAAGTATAGTGCTGTCGAATCGTGAAATTCGCTTATTACGGTAAGCTTGTGGAACACTAGACGTATGCAGTGAAACTTATTTATTTCTATAATATTTATGTATAATATGCAGCTACATGGACTTGACTGAGGAGGAAAAAGACCGTTTAAAGCGTAACAACAATAAAGTCGCAAAGAAATTCGAGAAAATGGAATCGGCAGGCAATCAAACTAGGTAAACTATCTAAATCATCCTGAATTTTAAATGAAAAGAAAATAATGTTTTTAATGTTTATTTTTTCAGAGATCAAAGTGATTCAGAGGATGAGCAAGAACCCATTGAAAATGATAACTTCCCAAGTCTCGACTCAGTGCCATCAGATAACTCATTAACGGGTACATTTTCACCACGCTTCAACTCTGAGCCACCCAGTTTGGCTGAGTCAATGCAAATGATGGATGAAATTTTGTCCGATCAGTCCATGGATCGTGTGGTGAAATTGGATAAACTAGAAGCGATATTGTCAGCTGTTACTCAAATGCCAAATGATCAAGTAAGTGCCAGGGATATGAAGACTCGACAGACTTTTTTGTGGAATGTTAACTCAGATTGAATCGAATTTGCCTATAAAGAATGAATAGATTGTTATGTTAATATCTCATTTACATATATTTTCGAAATTTCCACTTCTTCCAAAAAGGAACAATAAAATGAAAGGAATAAAGAGAATTTTAAAGTTTCAGCCGTCACTCCTTAATTTTTATCAAATTGCCACCCTCAAATTGGCTTTAATTTTATCGTTATCTATTACAGATTATAACTTCCAATGCGATACAGGATCAATTGGGCTCCAGCATATCAGCCACCGACAGCGTACAAATTATACGTGAAAAAGTCAAAAAGTGAGTATTATTTTGAACAGTATTTCGCTGGCTTATGTAACAAATATTGTTTTGCTAATTTTAGTGCTAAAAACTGCAGTTGCAATTGTGAACGTAGCACTACACCAACAATGCGCATAAGTAACAATGAAAAGAAGATTGTGAAATTGGTCGACGCTGCATCTCAGACTCTTAGCACTGGAGACATCGTCATAACAAAAATATTCTTCCAAGATGAACAAGGAAAACCGAAAGAGAAAGTGTTGACCTCATCCCCAAAACGTATCGCGGCATCACCGATTACCCAGTCAACAGCGACGGCCACAGCATCAACGTGAACTAATGACTTCGGAGAATAATGAGCTCAGCTTTGTTTTACATAAATCATTTAGCAAATGTAAAAATGGCAGCTATGTAAACTAAGTAGTAAAACTATTTTGGGCAATATCTAAATAAACATATCAAAATTAAAGCAGTAATTTCAACGACATACACATACATATGTACACATTAAAGTTTTGTACTAATTGCTAAGCGTAAATTGTTACAAACACTCATCTACTACTTGTGTGTATGTATTTATATTTTATTATATATTTTATTAAAATTTGTATTATCTTATCAATATTATATTTTCCCTTTTTTTTTTTTAATTTAAAGCGTAAAATGCGCAAAAGTTTATTTAACAGATTTATTACTTTAAGTTTGTTTATATTCCAAACGGCAAACCATTGGTATATAAGTAGATATTCACCTCAAATAAAAGACTAATTGAGCCGTACTTGAAAATTGCTAATTTGTGTACTTTTAAAATGAGTAAAAGCTTAAGCTATGTTTTGTATGCTTAGACCCATTTGTAAATACCTATGATCATAAATATAGAGTGTCTGCCCGTATTATGCGTAGACCAATTAACTTTTTTTATCATAATGCAAACAATTTAGCTAAAATATGTAATAAATAAAATGTATAAACCAGCACTGTTTAGTGAAGGGTTAACGAAACTGAAAAGTAACACTGTTGTGCTATCAAGCATTTGCTTTTCCAATATAAGAAAGTTATAAAATACAAGCGTATTTATTAACCCAAAGTAGTGTTCAACGAGGTCTGCTTATTTTTGAATCTTTTAAACTCGGTTCTCATAGGCGAAATATGAGAATTTGATGTTGATGAACAGGTGCGATAGCATAAATATAAACGAAAATATGTTGATATAAATATAATATATTTAAAAAAAATATGCTTTATAAGTTTTATGTTCTTCGTAAAAGAAGCAATTACGCGATATGAAAGGATGTATCACTTATATTACAAGCATTGAAGGAACATTTCGATCTACGAATTTTATGTGCTGACATGTTGAAAGCAAAACAAAACACTATTGTAACTCCTAGCCAAGGTATGAACTACGAGCAATTCGAAAAGCATTGTTTGAAAACATGTTTGCTCGCTCATACAGATTTTGTTATCTACATAAATAATTGTTGCACTTGCCTTTAATTCTGTTATATTAGAAATTAACTAAACTTTCGTGGCAATCACATGTATGTGCAAAATTATATGCTACTGTAAACAATTAAAGACATACTATATATGTAATTCCTTATTGTTGCAACATCAAAACAACTAAAGACCCATTCATGAAAAACTTTCCACGCTTTGTGTCACAGTTCATACTTCAACAACGAAGCACAGAAAACGAAGGGAATGTCACAATAAAAGCTTCACTTTCAGTGGCTTTCTCTAATATAAATGGTGACTGTGGCTTGGCAAAGCGTAACAAGATGAGAGTTGCTTGGCCTCGCGTCGAAAATGTTTTATGTGATCGTAAACCCGTAAAATAGCGTGGTACATCGAACTTTTCTGTCGAACAAGTGTCAGACGCAAAGCGGAGCAAAAGTTCTATGTGAATTGGCCATAATAAATTATATAATAACTATGTATTTGCATATATATACTTTGTATACACTACTATATTCAAGTCAAGCTTGATTTGGTGATGTGACAAAATGAAATGTTGCAACTCTTTAGGAGTCGGATAAAGGAACTGCAAAATTATACACATTAGTGCTAACATCAGAACTCTAATAAAGTATTCAATCATGTTTTTTTTTTTGTTAGTTTTACTATTAAAAGTTTATGAAAAGGCTAATTTACGTAATCGCTTTCTTCATAGCCATATTAACTGAGTTACTATAAAAAATGAATTATTGTTACAGATTTAAATTCAAAGCATTTGCAACAAGACAAAATGAAAAACAAAGAATATATATATACAATCATGAAATATAAAGTACATACATATATTAACGTTGCAATTATTGTTATATAATGCTGATATTTAATCTTGTATTACAGGCATACTCATCTACATTAACAAAGTACGCATGCAAAATTAATAACTTGCTTATGTATAATATGTATAATGTAATATGCTTATTTGATTTTGGCTCAACGAGTTGTAATCTACATATACTAATGTATACATATAGTATTTAAAAGCTTAAGCGATTTTTTCTCAAAAACAAATACATATGTATGTATGCACATTCATGCAGCCATATGTATGTACTTCATTTTTATCTATACTATACACATACATATATATATTTAAACGAACCTATGGACGAAATGTGTGAATTAAACATATACATATGAATAATGTGAGGATACTGGATAATATTAAACAATTTAATTATACTTACACATATAGTAAAAAAATAAAAATAAAAAAGCCTATATACTTTGTTTTGATTATATGTTGTATATATATGAACTGCTGTTACGGGAGATGAATTCCAGCTCCATTATTGAAACGTTTACAGTTTTCTTTTTATCTCCGTACTGTTTTGGTCTCATTTATTCTATTATTTATGTATTTTCTGTCGACACTAATAACGTGATGCGTTCCCCTATCGAAGTCAAGAATTCAACTTCAGAGGCAATCTACAATTGTGTGAAAAAAAAAAATCAAATCAAATCGATTAGTTTTAATTAATACAATGACGAGAATGTTTTGGGTTGTGATTACTTATTATTCAATTGAAAGTTTTTTTCGGATTAAATTATTATCGATGATACCGAATTTAAAAATTTCAATTTCAATGCAGTTGAATTATAAACCGTAATAGACCGTGTGGAATAAATATTTGCAACGAATTTTTGCTTCACCGTGGTTAAAAATCATTGTAAATGGATTCGGTATTAATGTGTTAGGTAATGTACAGTCACTTTGAATGCCCATTGTTTCTTCCCATTTCATATTTTTATTATATAAATAAAACTCCATGATAGATTTGTTAAAATCACTTATATATGCTTTTTTAATTTTCTTTTTAAAAAGTAACAAGTAACTTTATAAACCTTACAAAAGGAAATGAATACGGCATCAACCGTGCCATGTTTATGGTCACAAGCATCGTCAGCTTGATGATAACAATAATGCTTATACATATATGCAAATGGGGTTACTTTAATAATCGTATATTTATCATAAGTATAAAAAACTATTAACAACACAATTAGGCATTACAATATTCTTTGCTTGCCAATCGGAACATTCTTACGCATACAAAGACACAAGTCAATGCTTAATTTTTTCTCTACATCTGATATTTATATTAATTACAATTTAGTTCACAGAATACATCATTGTAAAATAGTACTAAAATAACAATTTACCTTCTTTCTTCTTACAAAACACAGCTTTGATTTTTTTATACACTTCACAAATTTTTATACCCTTGCAACATATTGCTACAATTGTTGTACGTATCACCTAAAACCAAGCGAGATAGATACATATATGGTAGGTTATATTTATATAAATGATCAGGATAACGTGACGAGCCGAAATCCGGGTGACTGTCTGTCCGTCCGTGCATGCTGTAACTTGAGTACAAATTGAGATATCTTACTGAAACTTGGTATGCGCGTTCCTTGGCAAAAAAAGAACGGGTTTGAAGATGGGCGTAATCGGAGCATCTAAACCCCCACAAAACGAAATTTCAGGTTCTGAATATGTGGACCCAGTGCCTTTAGTTGACTTTTTACCGAACATTTCTGTAAACGTGTGAAATATAATTGAAATTTAGAGATAATCCTTTCCTGATCGTTTGTCTGTGTGCTACAAATGGGTTGAATCGAGTCAATACTTCCCTTAGCCCACACATACCTAAAAAAAAGGTTTCCGAACTTCCGGGTGACTTTATATTGTATACATATGTATGTACATACATATATCGGCCAATATGGGAGTTATCTTAATTAAATTGAGAGGGTGTGTTTCCCTTATAATGTGTACTTGAAGGTACTTCCCTGGCTTTAATTCTCGCAAGTTGCAAGAGTATAAAATGTTCGGTTATATCCGAACTTAGCTCTTCCTTACTTGTTAAAATATATTCTCTTTATCTAAATTATGATTTTTACGTTGATAATGACAGTCCTATTTTTATTTTTACTCTAAAAAGTTTTGGGCAATTTTATGATTTCTTTCTAGTTCGCCTTAAACTAATTGGTGCTTATTTATATATCTCTTTATGTAGGTGTATGAATGTGTGTACGTTTTCACATTTGCATATTTATGTGTGTTTCAAAGGGCTAGATGCTTTTCATTGTTTTCGTCGCAGTGACGCAGTGATGTGTTTACATTTTAATCTTGACCAAAGACCAACTGTATTAGTATTCCCTTCTCTCGCATATATTTACCGAAATTTAATTGATTTAATTTTTGGTTAATCATTTGTTTTCCTTTATATAGTATTTTTGTGTGTCCTGCATATAGAACTTCCATGTATGTATATGTATATATTTATGTATGCGTATGTGTATATTTATATATTTAATCATTAGAAATATGTTTGTTTTCCTCTCTCTATTGGTGTATGTATATGTTTGTTTGCATGCTTAATCACAATGAGATCATGTCATGTAGCGCATTATTTCGCGCAACGCGTAAAGCAGTTCGGCCTGGTTGCGAGCCTCCATTATCATCAGATTAACATGGACCTGCGGATAGATACAATTATTTGAATGCTAATGAATATACTGGAAATAATGATGATATAAGTTTGTTATAAATCATAAAAAACGACCACAATCCAAGAATGAATTCTGATCGGAACGACTCTAGCGCACTCACGTCTTTTTATTATTCCGCAACCCTTAATTTAATGAAACATTATGACTTTAAATAAATTTTGAATGCTTTCTCACCTTTTCACTGTCTTGCAGTTCGACAAGTATACTGTCATAGTCCTTTGTGGTAATCCTTTCTGGGAAGCAGCAGGCTGTTTTTATGAACATTTTTAAAGGACGATCCAATAACTGTTAATTATATATATTTATAAAAAAATGTTATAAAAGCTGAAATTAACGCGAAAACACGTGTACGCGTTTAAAGTGCTACCATAAATACACAATTACGTAATAGTAGTTACATGCGATAATTTTGAACTTTCTTTCGGTGCCATCACATATTTATATTTATTTATTTGTGTGCATGTGTTTGGTGTTGAATCTATTTAAATTTTTGCTAAACTCTAAGTAACCCGTTTGAAAGACAATGACATAATTTTTTCAAGAAGCAGTTAAATTCAATTATTTACTCAGTTAAACAAATAAAAGCTGGAAAAAGTTATTATTTATACACACTGTTATCGAACGGCAGCTGAACGCGCGCAATTATAGAGGACTAAAAGAGGTGTAGTTAGTAACATTTCGTACATACATACATACATACGTGACAACAAACAAAATATCTCGGTAAATAGATTAAAAAGTAACTGATTTTGATTAATTACTCAATCGGTTAAATTCTTAAAATCATTCGAATATTTCTCTTCAGTCAAAAGCTCACCAATTTCTTACAAAAAAACTGCAATACCATTGCGTGCGATTAAAAGCAGATACTCCACCAACACCGTGCAAACCAAGCGCTGCACACATACACGCATAAAACATTAAATTTGTTGCATTTGCATTGTAGAACGGAAAAAAAGTTCGGATACACACGTACGCATTTATTCACCTGATTCACTTCACCGTAATCGTAATCGTCATGGCGTATACCGTAGATGCACTGAATGTAATTCCATATGGCCCGACGGAATTTCGACGTGTCCACATTGCGGTAACCGCCCATGGTGAAGTACGTCAGATTGTAGGCGGCACGAAATTTTTGATCCAAAAGAGTGCCGACATCGCTGTACAGACTATGGGGAAGAATAAAATTTTGATATTTGCTTAGAACGAGTTATGTATCTTGACGCATTCGTGTCTTACCCATTTACCAACGAGTAGCCGTGATCGTCCCACGAGTAGTCTTGAACACGGAAGGTGGAGGGTATATTTTCGGCACCACGACGTGCAAAATCCTGATATGTGAAGGTGGGATCCTCGATATAGTGTGAGATGATTGGCGGTACTTCGATGGCGGCTTCGAGCGCGGCTGCAGGTAGTTCGGCGGTTTGCATCTCAACGCTCTTAAAGCGGTTACTCAGTTCTGCTTCGCTGCACTCGTCATGTTTTTGTGAGAGCACTTTCATGCGTTCAACCAGCGCCTCTACCGGCACATTCGGTTGGGGCGAGCCGGAAGCTGTTTTAAATGAAATTCAAAATACTATGAGCTATGTTCATATGGATAAGCCGTCTTACTTATGCTTACGAGTATGTTTAGCCACGCCATTGCTGGTTGCACCATGTGTGGTGATGTCAGTGGGCACAGATGGGCTGCCGCTTATATTTGGCACGTTATTATTATACAACTGATGATTGCTATGGTCTAGAACGTTGTTGTTGTTATTGTTGATTGTTATCTCACTTAGGACAGCCTTTGGTTGTTGTGGTATTTGTTGTTGCAACGGTGGCAGCGATTGGTTCGTCGCCAATTGCTGCTGGGCGGCGGACAATAGTGCCGGAGCAGTCTTTAATTTGGGACTAGACAGACCATCCAGTTTTTGTGTGAGACCGCAGGAGAATACAAAGGAGGATAGCGAATGAAAATGCGAGAGCAAAACCATTGCATGCACCACTTCGGATAGCGACCAGCTGTTTTTGCCTTTCGTCAGACCCTGTGGGAGAATCAAAGTTAAAATTACATTGAGATTTATTGTGAGGCATGCGCCCTCTAACGCGAAGTTGAAACTCACCTCGATGTGTTCTTTGCGTAGGAGCCAGGGTCGATGGGCTAGTATTTTATTTATATCATATATGGCACGTAGTTTTGATGGGATATAATCTAAGCCATTCAGCCACTCGGCCTTGCCGCCCTGATTGATGAACTTCTTCTCATACATTTTCACAAGGTATGGGCATTGATGCCGTGCTGCAGCCTAGAAAAAGAGGAATAACGGTTTAAATTTCATTTAATACAGTGTTGTCCAACGTGACTGTGTGCACGTTATGCTTGTGTTGGTTATTCTAGCGTCAACTGATCGCAAAATTCTGCTTTGCTTGCCTACGAAGTGGAATACAGTAGCACAATCGTGCTTTCACAGACTCTTGTCGGTGTGAGGTGTCTGGCTTGCTGTACAACTGTCCATGCGCTATTGTGCGCATAGGCCGTGGACAACGCTGATTTAATATTAACAATGAAAACTCTTGATTGATAAATGTGATCAGTTCATGGAACGAATAAACATCTGTGTATATGTACATGACTGGTTAAGTCAACATGCTTGAGTTGCCTTCTTGGTGTATGGAGTGAAGTTCTATATAAAACAAGAAAAAATGTTATCTTCGGCTGCCTCTAAGTTTTAATATCTTTCATAAGGTTACTTTTTATAGCAATTATGTATATGTATCATATCTGAATAGCAGCTATATGTTATAGTAGTCCGATCTGAACAATTGTTTCGAAGATTATAATGTTGTCTTGGACAATAATCTATGCCAAATTAGGTAACATGTTAAATAAAAAAAGTTTACCATGTTACAAGGACTTGAGTTTTATTTGGTAGATTACGACAATTGTGCAGCTTCTTGTGGAAAAAAGAACGCTGGTCAGTTTCTAGGTTCTCCGATATTTCCCTCTAAGTGGTACCAACTTTGCTATGGTCGTCATCAAAAGGGGGGTTTCTCTTCCGAGGCTGTTCTTTACTTTTCATTGGTGGTGTTTTTTATGTGGTGGGTCCCAAAACCTGCGAACAACCCTGTAGAGTGGAAAGCATAGAAAGAGGAAGACCTCCACTCCGTTGGAAAGACCAGGTGGAGAAGGACCTGGCTTCGCTTGGAATCTCCAATTGGCGTCACCTTGCGAACAGAAGAAACGACTGGCGCGCTGCTGTTAACTCGACTGTTATCGCGAAACGTTGTCTACGCCAGTAAAGAAGAAGTACCAACTTTGTGGCAAACAAAAAAGAGATACCTGGTTTGGGCATACATAATATTGGCGTTAGGGGAAGATATAAACTGATATTGTTTGGCTTCAAGCAATACTCAGTGTCAGTCGGAGTTTCATGAGATTTTTATTTTCAGCATTCGGGTTTGAATATTATAGAGGCCCAGCACCTTCATCCAACAAATAAGTTTTACCAAAAATTAATTTTAAGGAGAAATGCATTCCGTGCGTCGAAAGAGATATCCACGTAATTTCTTCTCGCCTTCCTAAAAACCCAAATAGCCATTGCATTACATGTCAGCAATAAATTTTTCGCTGCACTTAAATAGCCAAAAAATAATCATGCAGGAATGAGTGAATTACATTTCGAGAACAACAGATGAGCATCACTAACCTGAAAACAAGTATGTGTCTCAAGTGCCAAAGAGACGAAGACAAAAACGTGTGAAGAGCAATCGCACAAGCAAATAAACTTTTGCAATTACAACTGATTTATTGTATGCCGTCGATTATTTGGGTTAATTTGCTGAAAACTCGTGCCATCAAACGATAATTTTTAAGAAATAAAATTCAATTTTTAATGCTAAACTAAATTGGAATGCATGAGTATGTCGCGTCGTCGGAAATATGTACATATGTTTGAAAAGCGGCGAAAATTAAAAAAACAAAGCACCTGACATACATACATACATATATATGTATATGTATATACATTTGTGTCTATGATGTGTGGTCCTATTGCATTTGCACATTTGCACAGATGCGTGCCGTCTTGGCTGGTTTTGGCTGCCCGGTCCACTGGGTGCGCGATGCAGTTGCGTGTAGGCATATGCAAATGACAGCGAGTGCAATGAATGCACAAATGAAAAGCTCACGCATTTTAGTGCGTAATGCGTAACGCATCGTTAAAAAATTACGAGGAAAACAGCGCACACCTCTGACTCATTCCTACCCGTTATACACGGTGCTCAAATCTCGATCTCTTGTTGCAGATGCCGTTGAATGAAACCATTTTCTTCTTAGAGTAATCTTTTTTTTTGTTTTAAAAACTTTCTTACTCAATTGCGCAACAAAGGAATATATGGAATGCTTTATTTGTGGTAGTTGTGAAGCTGCGAAATTAATTTCTATAATTTGTGTTTTGTTCAAGACTTCAAAGCATGTTCTGTTGAATATAGTATATCTTAGCTTTTTATACTTTCAATGTGAAAAAGTTGAAAATATTTTGTACCGCTTCAATAATTCTCCTAGAATCTACATGATAAGGTTCGCAGTAGATATTTTGGGTATTTGAACGACTATGAATACAGAGTTTTACGCACATAAATATGTATAGTATGAATGTATTTCGTTCACTCCTACAAACTAAGACAATATGTGTTGTAATCGAACCTGACTCTCCCTTACGTTTTGCTTCAAATATGTACAAGTATGTTAGCATAACAGCCGGTTCTTATAATATGTAGGAAACGCACCGATGAATAATATTTAATAATGCATTCTTTTTTATTCAGCATTTTATTGCCTGTGCAACGGAGTGAAGTTAAATAACAATCATTTTCTATATAATTATGTATAAATACGATAAACTTATATGTACGCATTTGAAATCATCGTTGAGATCTGACATTAGAGGAGATTCCACATGGACAGTTCGCCGGACTCTCTACCTCGCTACGAGGGCCACTGCTGCTTGTTTTGCTCTAAAAAACTCAAATCGCGTTATTGTTTTGTTGATTCGTACGATTGTCTCTCTTTATATAAAATATATTATTATGTATGTATGTATTTTATTAATTCATATATTATTATTTTTAAAGAACTTGTGTGCGCTTTCAAACCAAACAGCAAATGTAAATACATGTTTACAAGCACACATATACTATACATGCTTATATGTATGTATGTATATGCATGTATAGAATAGTATCTGCGTGATACGTCCATAGGTAGATATGCTTCGTTGCCAATTTCCTCATTAAAATGCAACAATAAAAATGTGAATAATATGTTAGATCAGCCATAATTCGAGCGGCTTCAACAATACAATAACAACGAACATACATATGTACATTAGCATTCAGCTCATTAGCATTCACAACATAACATTGTTAATTTATTTTTATTTACAAAATTTTCTATTCTATTAAAGTACATACATACATACATATATAGACCGTTCTGTTTCATTTGTCATATCACACACAAGAACCTGTGTAAGCTAAGCGTCCAGTATGTGATTTATGTTTTTTTCTGAAATAATTTTTACATGGTTATCCCACAATTTACCATGACATATAGCATCTTTGATGCGTTATCTATTCACACATAAAAATAAGAAAAGTTGATGGAAACCTTGAGCTCTAGTGAATAACTCAGCTGCAGGATTTTAAACTGGGATTAATTAAATTATTTAGCACTGCCGACAACGATGGTGACGGATCTTAATTACAAAAACAAAAATATTTTGACTTTATTTGCTAGGTAAAAGTTACATGGGTTCCCTGGTAGGCATTATAAACAATAAGCCATACAATAATTTCTTTGTTCTGTGATCGCCAAGGCAATAAATAGAACAGATCATATATGCACACACATACAGACAGATCATATGCAAACGTACACGTATGTATGTATGTTCGGCATTCCGACTTGTGTAAATGCTCGTGTTATGGCGAATAAAATTTGATGGGCATTAGCTTTGGTTAGTATGACGACGTTTGAAGAGGAGATATAAGTAAGTATATTTGAAAATCTTTTTCAGGCCATCAACAAACAATAGCCACACTTACAGATGTGTATTTATTGGAACCGCTTGGTAACTGCTGTGGTTACTTATACGCACTATCATACAATTTGCTAAGGCGATCAGTTGTGTGCATATGTACATAACGTATTTATGGAATATTTACATTCATGCATATTATCTATTTATTACATCATTTGACAAATAAATATATTTTTCCATATGACTCGTTACATGTTTATCATCAACTTTTCCAAAAGAATTCTAAATACTTTTCGTTCTTCAGTTTTTTTATACACATTTAGTTGAATTGATGTGTATGTGTATATATAGCTAAATGCTGATGCTTCTGTGCGCAAACAACAGCCACAATTGTAGCCAAGCAGTCTCATAGGACAAAAATTTGCATTCGAACAAAGAGAAACAAACAAGCTACACATTCGCCTGCTGTAAATGTTGATCTGCTTTCTGTGCCAAATTTATTTTGCTTTGCTTTTGTTGTTGGTGCAGTGTGTGAGTAAGTAAAAGTGGCAAGCAGCAGCAGCACGGTTTATTCACACATGTTGACACTGTGGCTGACATGCCAAATAGCTGAGATGCACAAATAAATACTCAGCGCATGAAATATAAAAAAATACAATGGCGGGTTTTGTTGTTGGATCTGTTGCAGTGAGCTGTCAAGTTTATTGCTTTTATTTGTTTCGTGCTTGGCTTTTGTTGTTGTTTATTTTAAAAGTTATTTCGGCTGACTATAAACGTTGTTATGCTCATGTCGCTCATTGCAGCTAGCGAGCGTTGTCGGCAGCGTAGAGCGTTTCGGTTGGAACCTTTGTAAATGTTGTTTCTGCTGTGTTGTTGATAGCATTAGCGATTGGATGGGCCGCCGTTGACCGCCGCATAGAGCAGATGTCTTATGTTTACAATTAAGCAACACGAGTATTCAAAAAACAAAAATAACAACATCTAATGTGCTAACTTACGTTTCCTATCTAAGCTCAAAATGCTTTGTGTGCACGAAAACAAAGCACTATATACATATGTATGTAATACAAAAACCACGTACGAATAATGCAAAAGTCAATCTAAGAGTGAGTTGCAATACAAGAATCTACTGGCTGAAATCGAACTAGTCAGGAAAATATCCATTTTACATCATCTAAATATTTGGTCTACTTCATATCTTTTTTGTTAACTTAAAAGGTACGGTTGACTTTTGGAATATTTGAGATAGATTGGGTAAATATTTACGGTTCATATGGCACTAGTAAGAGATTGACATATTTACGAGGTGTGTTCAAAAAGTATCGCGAATCGTAACTGACAGTTTTCTTCGATTGCAGGGACGTGGTGCATCATGAGTTCTTGCCACAGGGAAGAACGGTCAATAAGGAATATTACCTGCAAGTTATGCGCAATTTGCGCGAAGCAATCCGCCAGAAACGCCCGGATTTGTGGAAGAACAAAAATTGGCTTTTGCACCACGATAACGCCCCTGCTCATACACATCGTTGCTTGTGCGCGACTTTTTGGCCAAAAGCAACACACTAATGATGCCGAAGCCACCGTATTCCCCAGATCTGGCCCCCTGTGACTTTTTCTTGTTCCCTAAACTGAAGAGGCCCATGAAAGGACGACGTTACGCTTCTCTTGACGAGATAAAGACGGCATCGAAGGAGGAGCTGAAGAAGATAAAAAAATGATTTTTTGAAGTGCTTCGAAGATTGGAAAAACCGTTGGCACAAGTGTATAATATCTCATGGGGATTACTTTGAAGGGGACAAAATAGATATTCATGAATAAATAAATAATTTTTGAAAAAACACAAAATTCGCGATTATTTTTGAACACACCTCGTATGACGATATTCTTCAAAAAATATCAGTTCTTATATGAAAATATACTCCCGAACGATTAGTTGGGTGTTCGATTCATTACAGTTGTATAATATATATGGTTAAAACAAGTGTATTTCTCTGCGGGGCAAGCGAACGAATTTGTGTGAGCTTATGTGTAAGTAGGCTAGAGCAGAGCAGATGTAGAGTCGCCGCTACTTTTAATGTTGATTTCTAAATTATCACAAGTTTCTATAAATAGATTTATATACGCACATACACATGTATACCATATATGTATGTATGTATATAAACACTTAAAATATGTGTAGCAACAACAGATGTACGGCTATACTAGTGACCACGTGTGTGTATATGTGTGCATGAGGAAATGGGGCCAATGAATGGGTGGGCAGAACAAATGTTTTATTTTTGTTATCAGAATGAACTTTTCGAAATAAAGAAAAAGTGTAAAAAATAAATATGGGTAACGCGGGGATACAAATCAGCTAAATGACCTGCGGCCTTCACGGCCTCGTAGAACTTATACGGACTATCGAACCCTATAGCGGCTCTGAGTGGAAATTCTTATAACATGGAAACTAATATACATATGTATGTACATATGTACAAAAAACGATTTAGGAAGGAGTAAGTGGAAATTGAGCTCATCGAAAAGAGTCCAGCGGGCGGTCAATTTCTGTGGAGTCGAAACCGTCTTCTGCAGAAAGTAAGTCTATGTTACCACAAAATGCAATTATACGAAGCTATTTTCAATGGCGTCCATGGTACTTTGTCAGATGTTTACTCTTCTCTCGCATTATAAAATGAATAAATTAATTATTTATCGAAAAAAAATTACGAGTAGATGAAGAACAGCTGACTTATTGCAATATTACCCACGTTGTAATTTTGTCACTATTATATACATACCTTAAAAGACACATGAAATGAGTACCCTTACTAATTTTGATGTTTACGAATTTGTGTGCACAGTAGAAAACTATAAAACTACAACGAGCTCAGGAAGGTAGGCGAACTTAACAGTGAACGACCTCTAAGCCAATTGACGATGTTGTTATTGTTGTTGTTCGCTATTTGCTTGTCCGCTTGATTAACTGACTGGGACTTTGTTGTGATGGAGGCCGCTGCTGTTGCCAGCTGTGTAAAGTAATTGTGGGCAATAAAATAACTCAAATAAAAAAACTGTAAAAGAAATACAAAGACAAGTAAGAAAGAGCAAAGTTCGGGTGCAACGGAACATTTTATACTCTTACAACTTGCAAAAATCAAACCCAGGGAAATATGTACCGTAATGTGTAAATCGTCAATCAGAGGATCGGAATCCAAGCAATTATATATACAGTCACCGGGTAGTTCGAATATCGTTGTGTTAGATATATGGGAGCTAAGAGAAGTATTGACATTATTCAATCCATTTATGACACACAGATATAAAATTGTCAGAAAACGATTTATCTCTGACGCATTTGGTTATTGATTTATCGCGCTTTAAGTATTTTTTTTTTTTTGACAGAACCGTTACATGGGAGGGCGGAGTTATCATCCGATTTCATCTATTTTAACGTTTTTGGTAATAGCTCCCATAAAAAAACGGGCGGACTAACAGATAGACAATCTCCCGGATTTCAACTTTTCTCGTCATCATGATCATTTATAGTATATATTGTACATATACTTATATAACCATATATACAAGTATATCTATTTCGCTTAGTTTTAGAGGATATGTACAACTGTTAGGTGAACAAAACGATTATACTCTGCAGCAACAGGTTGCTAGAGTATAATTAATAAAAGTAAAGAAGAAAAGCTAGAAAACAATAAAACAGTGTATGTACATATGTATGTCTGCAAGTAGTTACAGTAAATTTAAGTGATAACAAGCATGCTCGTTTTAAAAACAGCGGGGGACACAACAGCGCACAACAACTTGTTAGCGCAACTCAACTTCAGTGTTACAATATTCGAAGCAAAAGCAGTGTGCGAATGGCTTTGTACAAATTTGTTTTCAGATAAGTAAACTTACAACAACCACGTAGTAAAACAACTTGCGATCGGAATATCCTAGGAAAAATCATTGTTGTCATTAACACCACAGATTCATACTAGTTTTTTTGTTTAAAGAAATGTAGTTACGCTTCGGAGCAAAATTTTTCCAAAGCAAAACATGGAACTTGTGTACAAAATAAAAAAATTTTGCTGGAATATAAGTTGAACTAGTCATATACTTGTATTTATTTGAACTAGTTTGAGGATAAGATATTTTTGAGTGAAAGTTCACAACTGAAACTTGTTAAAAAACACAAGATGTTTTTATAAAAAAATGACAGCTGGTTGACTAGTCGGAGTTTGAAACTAGTACGTTTTACTGAAGAGAGGAATGGTGCAAAAAGCACAATGAAATACGACTTTTTACAGAAGTGTAGTAGTTACTTATCAGTATCTTTGTTGCCATTTTCCGTACGCTTGTTTTGCCATTTGCGCTGTGTTTATATTTATTAAACGGTGTCATTGTAGTTGTAATTATTTGCACTGTATTTTTGTTACTTCGCAGTGGAGTCTGTCGCAAGCGCTGGGTAAGTGATATTGTTGTGATATGTTTATCTTTGCAGCAGCAATCGCAATGCTGGTGTAGCGTAATGCAAGTACATACATACATACATGCGTATTTACATCAGTAATATCAATAAATGTATTTATTTCGCCTCAATTAATTGCAGATACGATAGAAACACATGATAAATCATTCAAATGTGCAACCACATGCCATAACTCAATTATATAATTATTGTCACATTGACGGATGAAGCGGTCTAGCTCAAGATCAGCCACATCATTAAGTATTTTAAGGCTATGCACAATTATACCGATTTGTGTAGGTGCGCATTACCTACGCAAACCACAGAATTGAAATTTCTTAACTAATATACCCCTCTACATAGAGCTAAAAGGCGTATTCACAGTGGTGATAAAAAATTCAGAACTCATAGCATAAAATAACTTGTTTTTTCTTAGTTTTGATATGGACATACATATGATAGTAACAAAATACAACTTAACATCGTTTATACCAAAGCTATAATTTCCTTAACAAATAAAAAATATGCCACTCAAGAACTTGGTTTTAATTGGTCAGTTTGTCTTGTCAAATAATAATTTCCATACAAGAACTTGATTTTGATCGTTCACTTTGTATGCCAGCTATATGCTGAAGTGGTCCAATGTGAGCAACTTCCCGGGAGGATAAAGACATGAGCAAATTTTCAGATGATTATCTAAAAAACTGAGGGACTCAACTTGTCACGCTAATCATTTGCATAATAGGAAAGAATCAGATGGAATTTAAAGTTGTGTTTTATGAGAAGTAGACGTGGCTGTAGTCCGATTTCGCCCATTTTCGCACTATAACTTAATAATGTCAGGAGAAGACCACACATATGTATGTATGTGTAAATGCAGATTTATCCACTATTACACATATCCGCCTATCGCATTGAGCATGTATTGAACAGTGACAATCATCTGACCAATAATTTGACAGTCACAGCTGAGAACGTTTTGTCAAAGCGCAGAAAAAAGTTTCTATCATTTTTTTAAGGACCTTGGGCAAAAACTGATGTAAACAAATGTATGTGTGTGAGTTTACATTTCTCTTTAACACATGGGTATTCAGACTTGATTCACTATATACTATAGCTATGTACATATATTGCTCACTCTCATGTCCTTTTCTGAGTCATTTCTGAGCATAAATGCAAGCTGAAAATTGACCGTTATGACTGAAAAGCTATTATAGCTGCAACTTTTAGTTCAATCCGTCTGTGTATTTCGTCTTGTCCTCATTCACAAACAGACCCAAACGCTTTGATTTCTTATCCAGCAGTGACGGTTAGCTGACAAGAAACTGCGAGTTATGACTGATATAAAATTTGTACATTTGTAAGTATGTAAACAAAAAGTATAGAACCCAAAAATTTTTCTGTCTCCATGTGTTTCATAATTTCCATTAATGCTCGAGTTCCTAATGCAAAGTATTCTATTGAAAGTATGCGCAGTGATGGAAATGTTATTCGCCAATTTTGGTCCTTATCGGCTGTAATCGTTTAGACTAGCAATATCATTTTAAGTGTTGAATTCGACGTTACTCTCCATGTACATATGTACAATGAACATATTAGACGGCAGATTCACTGCCATTTTTTTCAAAGTTGCAAATAATACAACCTCATATGGTATAATCTTTTTGATTAGTGTCTTGTGTTATATTGGCTATCATTTAAACGTCTTATGTTTCTCAGAAAAACTGTTTGGAGTATAAGAAGATACAAGTGAGAAGGAGAAATATGATACGAATACGAGTATGTTCTAAAACTTAAAAGAACTTTATTTAGTCGCTAGATAAGTGTTTTTGCCTTCAATAGTTGATGTTCAATTTTGATAAGGTTTTACATAAAATTAATGCAAGGCTGAAAATTGTTCCACAATTAAATATTCCGCTTTCCAGATGAAATCGAGACGCAAACCACAATAAAGAAAATAAGAGATACTTATATATATTCGGTTATACCGATTGCAAGGTAAGATCATAATTATATAATACACGCATTACATTACATTATTTTTGATTCATATGGCTAAACAAATACTACATACATATGTATGTACATGTACTAAGCGTATGCATAATGAAGTGCAAAATATGACTGGCTACTAATTTATTGTTTTTGAATTATCTTGTGGCTAATGAAAACCACAATTACGGGCACACTTCATCCGTAAACAATGATCATATTTATGTATCAATTTACTTTTTATTTTTCTATTAGAAATTCATAATTATTTATTGCGTTTTACGAACATTATTACTGTTATTATTATTATTTTGCATTGAAATTCTTCGCCAACAAATTTGCAATGCTAATTATATTATTTGTTTATTGTTATTCAATGTTGCTGTTTTTGTTGTATGCAAATGATGTTGTCCTTATATCATATAGACGGCATCTGATTTACGCCAGTTGATCTACTCGAAATGCATTGAAATCGTAATACAATACTATTTCTATTTGAATAACATCTCATAGACAGACATATGTACATACATATACATATATCCATACATGTACCATATACATATACTCTCCAGTAAAGTATAACCCTAGTCAGGAAAATCGCTAGTTTACTACCGGAAATTTCTGAAATCCGATTATTGGCGACATGAATTTTTATTTGACCAACGATTTTAAGCACAATCCATTAAATTAAGTATCTAACGGGTGAGCCATCTAACGTTTTAAATTTGAGTTGTCTATATTTCGACATTGGAAACGTCAAATACAATTCGGAAAGTGACAGATATTCAGTAAAAAGTCTAAAATTTACGAAATGGGTCGCTATTCACTAGAAGAAAACTGGGAAATATTGAAAAAACAATAAAACCCGAGCATGGTCAATTTTACCGAAAAATCATATTTTCGGACGAGGCTCATTTCCACCTCGATGGTTACGTTAACAAGCAGAATTGTCGCATTTGGGGCTCACAGGACGGCGCTACGTGCCATACAGAAAACGCTACACTCAATCTCTTACGCCCTATCTTCGAAAATCGCACAATCAGCAAAAGAGGTGGCGTGAATTGGCCTCCCGTTGGACTATTTTCTGTGGAGAGCTGATAAAGATAAATGTTACGCCAACCATCCAGAAACAATTCAAGATTTAAAGTACGAGATTCAAGCTGCTGTAGCTGCCATAAGGCCTGAAACCATCGAGAAAGTACTCCAAAATTGGATAGATCGGATAAGCTACTGTAAACTCAGCCGTGGTAGTTATTTGTCCGAAATTGTTTTCCACAAATAAATTTCATAAAACACCCTTTTAAATAAATGTTAGACCTTTGAAAAATATCAAGCCGTTTTTTATTGACTTTTTAAATTTAAAATTTTATATGGCCCATCCTTTACGTTCTTTGATCATAATGAGCTCTCACTAAGCGTCAGAAATGACCGCATATATTGTGTATCGTTGTTCTCTTATTTCATTATTGATCTAAAGCTACATGGTTCGATAGACAAAATTTTCTCAGAGAAGTAACTTACATCGGTTACTGATCTTTACATATTTACATATACATACATGCATATATATAATAGTATTTTATGACCTAGACTTGGACCTTAACAACAATATTAATTGAAAATTTAAAGCACACAACTTCACCAACAACTTTCATTGCTTATTAAAACGTATTTTCCGTGAATTTAATTTCATCATATACTATATAAAGTGTTTGGTGACTCAAAGTGTATAGTGTAGAGAAGAGAAACAGCTTTCATGTGCATATTACAACTTTTTGATTAATAATGAAGCCATATGAAAAACATCTATAAACAATAATTGGTACTACTTACAATTATGGCCAGATAGTAACGGTAATCATATGGCAGTGGCCCATCTCCGTCCATAATGAAGTTTTGTGTTCGTAGAAAATGATCGAGGAAACGCGGATGATAATTAATCACCTGCGTGACCTGATCCAACTCCAAATCTTCCATATTGTAATCCTGATTAGAACACTGAAATCGTAAACAGAAAATAAACATTTAATAATATTTACTGAAAATAATGAACTAAATAAAGACATAACCAAAAATGAGTATAAATTAATGGCTAATAGATATTAAACTACCATTATGTATAATATGTATAAAATGATAAAAATATATGTGGTCAACTATACTTTTTAAATATATGTATTTACTTGAAAAAATTATATGAATAAGTTTTCAAGAATAAATTTAAAATTTTAGGTGATCTTTCTTTTATTTGAATAATCGATGTATCCTTTGAAAGGTCGTTAGTATTAAAGATTTTATGATTGGCATTTGTATAGCTATGTGAATATATTCGGAAGCTAATTTCATGGCAATCTTAAATATAGACTTGTTGTCGAGGACTAAGAATCCTAATAAATCCAATCATCAACAAACAAAAGCAGCCTAAAGTGAAATATGCATCAGCTCGTGCTCTTCTCAACAAGAACCAAATACATACTCGTATACCATGTAGGTATTTTAAAATCCAGAATAGGGTATATACGAGATCATTGATATAAATTACGTGTCACGTGTTCTACGGGATAAACTTCTCAGACTTCTAAACCGATTTTAGTAAAATGTATATATTAGTTGTGTTAGAAGTGAAAACCATTCATAAGCATACAAAATGTATTTGTACACAAACATTTGTTCAATACTCAAAACAAAACAAAAATAATAAGTTTGTTTCTTAAGTGTTAAATTTCATTATCTAGTCAAGTTACTGCTGAAAAAGAGTTTCTTAACACAAAATATCAGCAAAAGAGAGCACAAATTGAGACCGTAAGAAGCTGAGAGAGCTGCTAGTTTTTGCTAGCGGAAAATATATATTGCCATATAAAAAAACAGATGTTAAAACACATGTGTACACAAACGATGTTGGACGCATTTGCTTTGATTTTGTTTATTTTCATTGTTTTGTAATGTGAAAATAAAAAATCCATTGATTATTTTTCAAATGTTGAAACTGAGTAATTGGGAAAAACGACAATTGATATTTTCTTGCTAGTTTCTTTACTCTTTCGTTTTTCGCTCTTTGTGAGAGAAACTTGCAATCATCTTCTTCCTGATAGCTAGCAGTTAGGATACAAATCTAATAATTATTAAAATTTTGAATAAAATGCCAAATGAAAAAATCATAATTTTATAATGAAATGAAAAATGAAAAAATTATAATTATAAGTAATTATAAAAAATTATAATTTTTTCATTGACAAATATTTGCATCATCCATTTTCAAAACTTAATGTTAAGTACAATCTCCTGGATTCCTATACCAACAATAACATTTTCGCTGTATTGAATAGATTATTATAATAATAGTATTTAATGCACATAAATATATCATATCCACAGCAACGCGTGGCGGATCTACTAGTAAATAAATAATCGAGCAAACAAATGATAAATAAAATTTGTATAAATCAATCTATTAAAAGGGAAGAAAATAGTGCTACATAGCTTTACATTTGAAGAAAAAATTAGAGATTTGAGAAACATTATCTTCCTGGTATGTTCAAAAAATAAAAAACCGCCTGCACCGAAGCAATAATACCCCCTTCAAGTGCATTGCTGTAAGCATACAAATTTTATTTTGATTTTGATCGGTATCTTTATTTTTTCGGAGATTGTGGCGTTGTTTAGAGCAATAATCTGTTCCAAATTTCGTTAAGATAATTTGTCGATGAAAAAAAGTTTTCCATACAAAACCCTGGTTTTGATTGGTCAGTTTATATGGCAGCTATAAGCGGTAATATTCCGATATCGGCAATTCCGGCTTCTTGATAAGAAAACGACAGAATTATTTTACTTATATAAAAACGAAAGTACGTCACGCAGATCATTTATATATGAATTTTATAGTCGCCGACGCTTCCCTCTGAGTGTTATAAATTTCGCGGCAAACTTGGTAAGCTCTGTTCAGGGTATAAAGAAACTAATTGAATATACAAACACACATGCTAATATGTATATATAAGTAACATAATAATATGCAGCTTCAGCATTCCAGCCTTTGACACTGACGTTTGTCGCCGTTTACTTTTCTAATTTGTTCAATGTTTTAGATAAGCATATGTCTTCATCATCATTTGCATAAAGCTTATGAATATATTTAAGCGCTAAAAGCTTTATAAGCATTTGTTTACTAATATTTAGCATGAATTGAACATGTCAACGAAACTGGATGGCAAATACACTGAAGAACAGATAATGTCTACCACCAGCGCTTCACACTCGTTGTTTTCGCTACTGTTCACTATGGGTTAATAATTAATTACTGTTTAGACTGTTTAATATTCATTGCTGACTTAAATGGCGCCAATGCTAATGAGCTGCTCTTTGCAACAAATATTTCCACATGCACAAACATAGATTTGTACATAAAGTTTAAGCAATGTATATTTAAAACAGCGAATTTTCTGCTAACATGGCGTATGAGCAATTTGCTCTAAGAAAAATTTAGGTAAAACAAATAAACCAGTTTGCATAACACTGCTCTACTCTCGTCAGCGTTAAGATTCAGTTGATTTTACATTTTAGAAGAGTTAGAAGAACAAAGGTCTTACAAGTGGAAAATAAATAATAAAAAAGTAAGGAAGCAGCAGTAACTGACGGTGTTGAAACAATATTCACAACATTGCCGTTCTATACTCTAAATATAATCAGGAGTAGCGTTCTAAAAGCAGTGGGTTCAATCACAAAACAGATAAACTGTAAATAATAGATTTAAAGGCATTTATGTATATAATAATTATTAATAAATTAGAAACTTTACGACTTCAACCTACTTTACCCTGTTTATATTACCAAGCAGCCGACAGACGACAAATGACAGACGGTAATAATATGCATGAGTGGAAATGCCTTAAATAATCCACATGTTTCATATGTACATACATATGAAAGTATTCACTTGAGCATGTTGTAAATATGTGCAGCATTATTTACTTGTAAGCGAGAAATAGAAAAAACACAAGTAATATAAACTATCAAATTAAAAAATACTTGTCATATTCATAAACAGCGTGAACGGGACAAGTTTTCAATTAGCGTTTAACGGCTTACACGCCTGAACGTTTTGACTGCGGCGAGACAAACTTCACTGTTGAACTACATATGTATGTTACTGACTCGACGAAAATTTGCATATTCGTACAATTTGAGACGCTTGCGCACACACTTTTTATGCACGTACGTAAATGGATACACCCGCACACATACACATTGGAACACAGATGGGTGATGGCCAACTTATTAAGCGCGCCGAATATTCGCCTCTTATTTCACATTGTTGTTACTGCCTCTTCCAGTGAAGAACTATGACTTGAGTACTGGTTTCTATATTTGTGTTCGACAATAAAAAAGAAATATATAGTATACGCGCTGGCGCAAAAATGAACGTGAATTGTAAAACTTATGACAGTTTTGAGTCCATCAAAAACGGCAATATTTGGTCGGCGTTTAAGGTCACAAACATATGGGTAATGGCAGCAGCAAAAAGATAAACAAACTAATAAAACAGAAATGGGAAAATTATATACTATGAAGATATAACGCGTATAGTGCACACACACACTCACATGTATTATTACCTACAATAAGTACTGTGTGCGTACGTGCCGTGTTTGCATAAAACTTTATGCCTTTATTGCTTTTATTTACTTTATGTGTACTCGCAACTCTATTGGTATAAAGCATTAGGTATAAATGCTCTGTTGACAATAAACCACAACCGTTTTCAAAAGTGACATATGTTGTTGTTGCATTGAACATCCGAATGAAAGTCATAGCCAAATGGAGTGTTATTTGAACTCGTCTGCCTTAAGCAAATAGCCGATGGAGCGACCTTTTTGATTCCGTGAAATATTGTTCGAACAACTTTCTTAAGTAGCTATGAAAGACTTAAGCCGTTGTCTCAATATCAAGAATCCTTCCTTCGGTAAAGTTAACCGTAGTGTAACTGACATATGGTTACCAACCAGACATTGGGAAAACGGCCCTTCCATAATGAGAGAAATAACAGCGAATATTTTATTGCTACAAATAAGTTGAAAAAAGTGTTTGGCATTTCGTTAAAAAACAGAAAGGGAAGAGTTAAAAATAAATAAATTTAATTAATTAATTAAAACTGAATCAATAGAACACATTTCAAACGTGAATTCTTATTTTGAAATATGAAAAGAGTCTTTTTTAGGGTAAACCTTTAATATAAATACCTTAAGCTCAAATATTTTAGATATCTTTCTGAAAATTCGTATGTATACTCCCGATCTCTTCATTCAATACACAATAGAAATTTAATACATAAGAAACTAGGGGAGCCGATATATTGTACTGAATAAACATCAACAATGTGCATGGTCCATTTAACTGTATTATTTAATTATGAATTGTTTCAACTGTCCAATCTTCTAACTTGGTTTGAACTGGACACAGTGTGCTCAATTTTACTAAATTCGGTTCAGTAGTTTAGGAGTCCATCGCGGACAAACAACGTGACATTTACTTTTTATATATAAAGATTATATGGCGAGTACTAAATTTATATTGACAAATATTTATTGCATGAGTTTATTAGCATGTCACGTCTCATTTTAAATGCTTGAATTGGCATTAGAATTTAGAGGAAGCAAAAATGCGTATTCGCGTACTTCTTATGAACTGGTTAAATATGAAGTCTTGAACTTGTCCAAAATAATTCACATCAAATTATTGAAACTCATTTAATGTCGCCATGTTTCTTTTAGGCTCCCGCATCAAATGTGTGAAGACTCGTAACACATTGCCAATATGGAAAGGCCTAGTTAAAGCTTTAGTACTCGTATTATTATTTGGTACCTATAGAACTTGGTCAACCACAGCGTGCTGCTTCATTTAAACATACACTTACAAACGTTCTGAAGCAAATAGATTTCCGAATTGTAGACATGTGTAAAACGTGACAGCTGTTGTATATCTAAGCTGCATAGACTGAGCATGCACAAACCATTATACATACGCATACTCGTAAAATCACGCATACATATTCATACATGCACATGAAAAACAACCAATATTTCCCCACACCATACATTGGCGCCCGCCATGTAAATGCAAACGAAAAACTACGAAAATATGTACATATGTATGTCAGGCGGTCTCGTCTGAGTGGAGGATGTAGCTTTTCCTGTTGCTGCTGATAAAATGTAAATTATCGCTGCCACTGAGTGTTTTCATAGCAATCAAGCTTTAGACAAAACAAATCATTCAGTTCACACATATTTATATTAACAGAGCTGTAGAGTGAGCTAGCCCAACGTCACTATAAAAAATCATTCTCGTATTTTACACGTACACATGTGTGTGTGTGGTTTTGTGCACAGGCAACGTGCTATCAACGCCCTTTCAGAAGAGTACGAGAATTGCTTCGTCTGGTTTTTGTTTTGATTAAATCACTTGTTGCTTTGTTCCTTCTTTTGCTTTTGTTTTTGTTATTGTTTGTATTGAGGATGACAACACAACCCAACACAACCCAATGCAGACTTATGAAATTTATTTATCAACAATGTTTTCAATTAAAATGTTACTTATACGCCATGGTTTAATAGAGGGCGATGTGATAAATCAACAAAGCGAACGATATTCTCCACAATATAAAAGAATGTGTAATGTGATTATATAAATTAAAAATCATAAATCAAAGTTGGTTGATTGTTTACGAGATATTCGCCTTCTTCATGACTCATAAAGCATATGTGTATATACATATATATGCATTTTAGTCAAGAGAGGGTACGTGGCGTATACGTAATAAATATTACATTATACACACCCGGATTAATGTTCCTGTATTTTCCGAAAGTATATTCGTAAATTAGTGGTTGCTTAATTCTGGGTCATAAATAATTAACAGGCACTACTAAATACGAATATTTATATGAAATAGCAATAATACATACATATGTACATATGTATATACATGAATATATAGTACAATAAAAGCAAATAAAACATTATGTGTTTTATCGATATCAGCATATGGGTAAATAAGTAAGAAATAAATTTGATTATGTGGATTTTCATAACAAAATATTTATATATAAAATTTTGAGGCAGAATTAGTTTCACTTATATAATACATGTAATAATTCCTGAATCTCAGATCACCTATTGAAAAGCTGGAGATGTGAAAAAACACATACCGTATATTATTGGCTTGGGAAAAAATCACCATCAAATATAAATTTGAGTAAACTCATTTCGTATGCGCGTTCCGTAGCAAATATTACGAGTTTGTAGATGAGCGCATTCGGAACACTGCCACTCCCACAAAACTTCATTAACCAAAAACATATATGTAAAGTGCTTTAACTAAGCACGAAATTAACATATAAAACTATAATTTAGCGCAGGGGATGGCAGTAGCATGGGGCACCTGTGGGCATAAAATGTTGAAAACCCGCAATGCAATAAGTTTAATGTGCATATATCTTAAACCATTTAAGCGCCAACAACCAAATTCGCTCAACGCAAATATTATGAGAATTCCTAGAGTGTGAAAATAGATGAAATAAGATGATAACCCCGATCACTCCCCATCTAACGGAATGTTGAAAATTACTAAAAGCGCGATAAATCAATAACTAAATACGCCAGAGACATTAAATGTTACCTCCGAGATTGTGGGACAGATCTTTACGAAAACTGTGGCCAAAATTGGACGATTGGCGTGGCGCCTCCCCTCATCTGACATTTTTATGTCACAATGTGAAAATGGGACTGCAGCCACGTCTACTTCCCGTATAACACAATTTTAAATTCCATCTGATTCTTACTTTTCGAGTGTACAAATCACAAAGAAATTAATATAACGGGATAAAACTCTGAACTAATAATGCCTTTCCAATATGCCCCATTATGGCCATCTTTGTGCCTAAAATGGGTAAAATTAGGCGAAAACTTGACCTAGCTCCACATAATAATATCAGGATTTTCGAACATCCGGGTGACTTTATTTCATATGACTGGTAATTTTATGTGAGGTACCTTATGAAACATAGGGATCATTCTTTTAGTCTATGACATTTTATTAATATGTGGTATTGGCAAGAATAGATACAATCAGATCAAAACTAAAGCCGATACTTAATATAAAGTTTTGCCAACTCATAAATGTGTTTCCCTGGCTTTGATCATCATCATCAAAGTGCAAGAATATAAAATGTTCGGTTACATCCAAACTTAGCCCTTCCTTACTTGTTGCTATCTGATATTTGTACATTAAAGTGCTGACGAGTGTGAAAAAATATTGGCATCTGTAATCTATGAAAATATCGCTGCTTAATCCAGAGAATACTTTATTGCGCACACGCGCATGCCTAAAACGGCTGCAGAGAGAGCACAATATTGAGAAAAATAAAAGACAAGATAGTAATATCTTAGAAGGCGCGTACACAATCAAAACAGGGGACCAACGAAACATTTACCTATCTGTATGTATATTATTTGCCATACATGTACGTGTGTGATACAAACAGAGCTACAAAGAGCCAAGAGTGCGTTGCCACCAACTGACCGCGTTCGGTTCGTAGTTTGCACTGTTTGCTGTGGTTTGCCGGTATTTGTCGTGGCAGTGCTCTGCAAGCATTTGTCACTCGTGAGCAACACTTAGTTGTTTGGGCTCATATTGAAATTTGCATAAATTTACATTGAAGCGAGACAAATTTATGGCTCATTTAACTTGATTTCTTTTTTAAATATTTTTCTTAAGCCCCTATTAACTATTCCAATCTTATATACATTGAAGTAGTTATCACAGCACAGTATTTGGAAGTTTGTTTCGTTATAAATTACGCAAATTATTTGTTTTCATCTTAAACTTATACTACTTCATCGATCTTATTTCGCGGGCTTTTCACGTTTCTTCTCCATACAGACTGCCAAAATGCAATACATTGTCCATATGTACATATGTATGTATACTTCTATAACAGAGATTTTCTGAATGCTATCAGTGGATTTCTCATTTATACCGTCCTTATAAATTAACGCGATTGATAAAACTCAATTGCCTTTCAATACCAAAACATGAATAAATAATTGAACGCTCAAACTTCGTGAGAATAATATACATTTATAAATAACACATTTAAGTTAGCAATTGTAGTTGGAAAGCATTTGCTTTACTGGAAATAAGAGCGATGAATAAGATTTAAATCAAAATGTTTAGTTTAAGATCAAAGGTACTCTTGTCTTTTCTTCGCGCTATTGTGTACAAATGCATGGAAAATGCACATTAGTTACTTACTTCACATGCAGAGACTATTGTTGACGGTATTGCAAGCGGCTGACGATTGATAACGGTTTGAATATGACATACCACAAAAACTGGTTTTTGACTAAGTTTTGTTTATTTTGCTTTGTATTTATAGTAAAAGGTTATTAATTATATTTATGCACGCTTCACTTTAATTGAGCAAACTTAAATACACCTGCCAAATTATATTAATAATGTAGAATATGCATATACCTATTTAATAAATATACATATATATTTTACTTAATATTGTTTTCGCTTTTAATTTCCTTACATAGTGATTACTTTATTGGCGTATATTCCACTTATATTATATGTATTATAATATCTTGCATAATAAAATTCCTACATATTTAACGTTTGCCAAAACTTTCCGCTCGAACAATCTAAAATGGAATCGCCAATATTTTCCGCAATTTTAATAAACCAATACACTGTCCACAACACAAACTATGTAGGCACATTTGAAATTCACTTGGTGTGAAACCAGAGTCAGCTCACACAAAACATAAAAAAACAATGTTTAAGCAATGCTGTGAAACTGTCATGTCAATTCCTAAAGTATGTTGCCTTTAGTCGGTAAGCCATCGGTTATTGAAATATAAAACATGTCAAATTTACGATGATTAAACTGATGTTCGGCTTATGCTGAGCGCTTATGTATGTGTTTCTTGACTAATTAAGTTTTGCATCTTTATCAGCACTTTTATCTATACAGTAATTATCTAGATTCGTATAATGGATTCAGATCTCAAAATAGAATTGTAAGTAGATGGAGATGTGGATATACATACAATCTTCAACTGTTTTGACAAGCAGAGTAACTTTATCAAACATACTTAGGACTAATAAAAATTAATTATTTAAGGACCAGGAAACGTAATTTAGCATAGCACATTAAAAATATAAATGTAAAATTATAAAAAAAAAATTATTTTCACTTTACGATCTATTACTTTTGCCTAACAAGCTTACTTCTCTCAACTGTTAATTGTGCGGACAATTTTTTTGCAAACAAATATTTTTATACTTACAGTATATCAATTAATGAAAACTATGACAAATTCTGTACACACGAGATATGTAAATGTTTTAAATATCACTTCTCGATCATTTGCTGCTATGCTCTACCGCTAAAAATCGGGGCTAAAATTGTAGGGGAAAAAAGCTTAGAAATCCTAATGTTATTTCAAATTTTGGTTAGGAAATGAGGTTGATAACATAAACTGCAATAATCATTTCGCAAAAATGCATTTCAAAACTGAGCACCGATGATAATAGCCAATATAAGCTGCTTGTTTGGCTACGTTCACGTTGAGATCATTTCAAATAAGTGGCTCTGCTGTTATATGAGTACTAAATCACTTTTAATTAGCCTTTTGTTGCTAATGCGAAAGGATGAAAATTTTCAACTTTTTGCGCTTCCTTATACCTTAGAATTAAAAATAATTTAAATATTGTAATTCACTCTTTGCATTAATTTTTTGTTAGCAACACTTTTTATAGCACACACTTTTCCACGACTTCGGTTTGGTTGTATTTTGCATTGGTAACATTTCATACACTTTTTATTTATTTATTACTTTATGGCGCGTATTTTCAAGTCAAATACCAAAAATAAATACGCGCGATAATCACAAAATATCGTAGGCAACACCACAAAAAATATATATACATATGTACATACCTACGCATAAGCGCAACAACAAATGCCACGTAAAACAAGAATAACAATAAAGTAGCTGCAATTTATGAGCGATGCGTGAGTGTCTGCAATTGACGCGTTGCCAAGCGGCACACGAGCGGTGTCGAAGTGAGAGCGCGCGGGAGTTTAGACGACTTTTGTTGACACTATAATCAAATGTAGCTCTACGAGTATATGACTTCAATTTTTGGTAGCGCGTTATGTTTGATAATCGTCGTTTGATCGATCGACTAATTTGTTTATGAGCGCGCGCGTTTGTACCCTTCGCTAGCGGAACGTACGATGTGAGCCCGAGTGCTTCGATGTGCGTACCTTACCGCGTACGGTCTGAAACAAGAATGAGCCAACTGAAAACTTTTCGAAAACAAATGTGTGCCGAAAAATACTAGGTTATCGCCGAGGCAAATGCGAGCGTGCTCGAATAAAGGGCTTCGGCGCATTTAGTGTTTTCTTCTGTGGCATCGTGCAGCTACAATCGACCGCTATTGTTTGCGCGCGCGTATCTAAAAAGTCAACATATGTACATATATATACTTGTAGCATCCGACTCTGTTCACACATGGATACTTTTGGTGGCCGAACTCGTTGTTTGTGGCGCTGGACGGCGACACAGTGTCGTTCGTTCTCGGTGAACATGCTTTATGTGCTTGTTCATAATAGTTAGCTGCTACCTGGTTCGGTATTTGTTTTCATTGGAAATTCTTTCCATGCCTGCACTTGCGCTCAATTCCAAATGAATATTAGTAAAATACATATGTTCTGAAATTATAATTGTATCATCCATATTTTGTACATCATATCCATAATATAAGCTCTCTTCGATTTGCCAAGTGTTTTTCTCCAACGAATCAAACAAACTCTACCAGACGCTAAAACAAACGAACAGAACTTGGGTACAACACTGCGCTTGCATCTCTTCTGACACATACGCAATAATGTTACGATTCTTTATTAGTAGAGATAGTATTTTTTTTATAAATCAATTACTATAACCCATTCACAATAGCAAAACTGAATTAAAATATGTAAAACAAAAGTTGGTAGCACTGAAGATAGCGAGCAGAAAAATGGCGTATCGAAGACAACTTTTAGAAATTCCAGAATAAAGATAAAAATTAGCGTACCAGAATAATATGCATTGAGACGCCGAAAATTACCAGACTCGATGAACGCAATGGGCAAACAGGAGGGAATTTCCAAAAAATGAGCAAACGGAATTTCCATGTGTAAACCCAGCCATATCGAGCTCAATTCATACACATTCACATATGTTGCACAAACACATGCATATTTGTGTATATGGTTGTTGTTGGTTTTTCATTGGTCTTTTTAGCTGAATAAAATAATTGACCTACCCGCACAATTTCGCTTTTGTTGTTTTCTTTTTACATTTCTCTGTATTTTGTTTTCGTTTTGTTGCATCTTTGTTGTTGTGAAATGTATAAACAATACAAAACAAGCTTTTTGTGTGTTGTTTTCGGTGTCTGTAATTCTCATCGTTTTGTTTACGAAAAATCAAAAATCTGTTTAGTGAGAACAATGATGGGCTACGCCCTAAGAATCGCCAAAAGTGAAAACTTACACACAAGTAATTAAATAAAACAAAAATGGTGGCTGCTAATGGAATACAAAGCATTTGGTAAACAATTTTGAGCGCGGAAGAAACATAAATGTAAACAAGTCAACATATCGAAGACCAGTTGAGTAGATACACACATATGTACACAAATACTTATGTACTTTTACGAATCTACATAAACATTTGAATTTACATACATACTTAAGTACATAACCATTCGTACCCTGCCTGCAAATATCGAAATAGGTTAGAAAGAACATCAGTTTACTTCCAGACAAAATTGAACTAGTCGGAAAAGAATCAGTCTCATAACAATCTTTTGAAAATATTGTCCAGCAAATCTGATAAAAACAGAAAAAATTCAAATACAAATATTTGCGAGAGTACAATCCGTTTTATGATCGGAATCTCGTGGTTGTCACACATAAAAAATGTCGGCTTCCCACATGAAAACTGTCAAAATCTTGGTATCAATCTGCCATTTTTCTAACTAGTTCGATTTTAGTCTGGAAAGTTTAGTTGTTACTTGTTACTTTTGCTCAAAATTAGTCAGTATTTTACTGCGGGGTATGAACTGTAGATATGTAAGTGTGCAATTTATGGTACACAAATAAGAAAGCGAAAAACAAAAAAGAAAACATCAAAATTATCGTTAAAATGAAAATAGTCTCTGTAATTGACAATCTATTGTGAAGTGCAGTACGTAATAGAGCCAAGGTCAATTCTTTTTCAAAAGATCATTTCAATTTCAATCTCTATATCATCATTTTGTTCAGTTGCTTCGGCACCTAAAGTGGACTATACTTTGTTATCGGAAGACTATTTGCGGTGTTCGAAAACTTTAACAATATATGTATGTACATATTACAGTACAATATACATACATACATACTTATGTACACCGTATAGAGATTATCATTATCAAAGACTTTACTTAGTCGAATCAAATGTTTGCCTGAATTTGTAAACCCATTCGTAGCGCTTCGTAGTGGTCATTCGTAAAATATGATCTTAACATTTAACAAATATGGTCTTTGAAATTATTCTAATAATAAATTTAACAGGAACCAAAACCAAGCCATGAATGTTTTTAAATAAAACATTTATAATCATAATATAATTAAAAATATCAGTTATAGTCTTGCGATAAAAGTGTTAGCAAGTAAGTATGAGTATAAATATTATATATATATGTAAATCTCAGTCTATGAATTTATGAAAATATCTTTCTAGATATAAGTTTATTGTATATACATATGTACAAATATATGTATATATTAGGTTGTCAAAAAAGTCTTGCGGTATTTTCGCTAGTTGGCGCTGAAAGCGCGTAGTTCTAGTTTTATTTGTCGCATCGGGTCATGCTATACCTTTTTGGAAAGCTCATTTCACGCGCTAACACGTGTTTGATTGACATGGAGCAAAATAAAGAGAAAATACAGCATATTTTACAGAACTACTACGATAAAGGCAAAAATGCATCTCAAGCCGCCAATAAAATTTGTGCAGTTTATGGATCCGATGCAGTTTCCATTTCCACCGCACAACGATGGTTTCAACGATGCCCCACGCTCCGGAAGGCGTGTCGTCGAAAATTGCGATAAAATCGCTGAATTAGTAGTCATCAAACCGTTATAAATCATTTGAAGAAGCTTGGAGTCACTAAGAAGCTCGATGTATGGGTGCCACACGAATTGATTCAATAAAAATACCGCAAGACTTTTTTGACAACCCAATATATATGTACATATCTAAGTAGACATACAAACTTTAAACGGAAATCGTCAAAATTAACCAAGCTTGAACCTGTCATGCTTCCAACCATTACTATTGCAGCACTTGTGTTTTATTGTTTTCGAAACACTCTTTGCCATCTACAAGGAATGTGTATGCTTGTACATACATACAGATAATTGACTACACTGTGTTTTGCATAAAATAACTGGCGTATTGTACATATGTTCAACTACTGTTTACCATTTGCTGGTAATGTGGCGGATTGTTGTAAATAAAACTGGCAGGAGCAATAAATTAATTTTAATTTCTTTATTACACATGTTCTTTTATAAAGAGTACTCGCGCTGAAGTAAAAAAAATGTTCTAATACTAAAATGTTAATGGAAACAATGGAGAGCTAGTTTTAATCTGATTCTCACTAACACAAACAGAAGGGAAAGTTATGAAACAGAAACTTCGTCAGATTTCAGATCTAACATGTAGGCTGAGAAGTTCGTTTCGTAAAACAGAAAAGAGCACATTTTTGATTGATATCATGCTCCCAAGGTTTGAGAACAGAGTTGCTGAAAACCTTAAATCATGTTGTATTTAAAAAAAAAATTTAGTAATTCACCGAACGGTTAGTTTTGAGAGCACGTGACACATGGAATTTCTAAACTGACGAATATAAAGACGGCTTTCAAAGCCTTAGTTTGGAGAACCCACCTGACGTCATGTCCGACACAACTTGAGCGGAAAAGATATAGTTTCGGAATATGCCACAACCTCTAAGACATTTTCGTGTGCTTATTTGAAAAAAATTTATGTCAACATTCACACCCATATTGTGTAAGACTAGTGCATTACATTGTCGTTGCCGGTATGCTTGTGGCGGATTCTGAAACAGAATTCGAAACAGTGTGTTCAAAATTTTAATAGTAAAGGGGTTTTCAGTAAGAGCGGTACTTGAAATTCTTTATTCCTGTGAAACTACAATCGACTCCATTACGTATGGAGCTCGATTTCTTTTGCATGGCCACCATCAGCACGCTTGCAGAAGTCCAAATGCTGAACCCAACTTTCGACGGTTTTCAAGCATAAATCGGCCGATACTGCTGCAATTTCCAGTTCGATATTCGTACGACGTTCATGAATTATCGCTAGCTTTTTGGTATAGACCATAGACTTGACGTAGCCCCACAGGAAATAGTCTAACGGCATCAAATCGCTCGGCTGAGGCAGGGCCATTTCATGAGATAACACGTTCATCAAACTTGGTTTTCAATAAATCCTTTGTGATATTCGCTGTGTGGCTTGTGACGCCAACCTGTTGGAACCACATGTTGTCCAAGTCCATATCATCCAATTCGGGCCAAATTCTTCAGTTATCATTGAGCGGTAGCGCTTCCCATTCACAGTAACGTGCCGGTCTTGATTATGAAGAAAGAAGTACGGCCGGTATTGAAAAATCCTTTCTCAAAGTTAAGGCCACTGACTCCGAATTTCGACAGTAAATTTTAATAATTTCGATTTTTAGGTCATATATCTTTCCATGATGAAATGGCAAACTTCACTGAAGAGAAATGTCAAAAGAGCGGGAAAAAATATGGCGTCGTTTGCTGTCCCTATCGGTCTACTTCTGTGGTACCCTATCAAAAAACCTTGTATAAGTCCCAAGTTAATTTTTATACACTATTCACCCAGCTGCCTCAAATATAAATATACTCTACCTATATTATTGTTTATAAAATATCGACCACTGATTCATAAATATTTATTAATCTATATTAACGTGGGGTGCCCATTTGCTGGGTGAATGACCTCAAAACACACTTCGTAGGAAACGCTTTCGTAGAAATACCACTTAAGATAAATATTTACAAATGTTTATTTCAAAACGAAATCAACAAAAGCATATGTGAGTAAGTATGTATGTATATGTGCGCATACATGTAAACAAAATGCACTTCTAATTGCGGCACTAGATTATTGCATATTTTCAAGGCTTACGACTTGAGAGGCCTTCTAAGTGAGATCATCAAAAGTCATACAAAATAAATGTACATATGAACGTAACTGTTATATCATTATGATATATGCAAATATGCAAGTTGCAAGGCAGCCTTCACCCTTCAAGCTTGATTGCATTAACAAATAAATGCATATTGTTTATAAAACACTTTGCATTTATTCTACTATACATATTTATATAGCTTTTTTTACTAAATAAAGAGGGGCGCTCCCCTTTTTTCTTAATTGTGCAATTGATGCACAGCAAGCAGTGTCACTGCCCACCATTGGGAGGGAGCAAGCGCTATGCTGGGAAGAAATTTGCAACGCGTGTGATGTAAATACTTTGTAATACAGGAATTGATTGACAATATATACAATAAGTTTATATGTATGTATGTATGTACATATGTTCATGGGTCTCTTTGTATATAAATGAGTATTTAAGGTTGAGAAGAACAAGCAGTGGCAGAATAACCGATGAACCGAGCAACTGGCTGCTCGCGCTCGCAGTCGCTCTACGGCAGGTGCTAAGTATTGACACTCGCTATATATGAGTGCACTCACAAATAAATTAATTAAAACAAAATTAATATATAAAAGGCATGACGTCAATTATCACATATACTTACAAACACACGTATAATTAAGTGCTTAAAGTAAAACCAGCGGAATATATTGTCTGTAATAGAGAAAAAATGAGCAAATAAATGTTTCAATAAAGCGATAGTTACTGTTATTTATCCGCACATCTTTCTATTTTCCGCTTAATAGCTTAATATCATATTATAAGTCTCGAAGATAAGTACATATGTACATACTTATATTAATGATTATTTTCAGAGCTTTTACCCAGATAGTCTTCGCATTATAAAATATTTCATAGAAAAACTACAAATAACCGCTTATGAGAACTGTCATGTCCATACTATGCCAATATATTTGTACATATGTGTGTATGTATGTATGTTTCTGTTTATATGTACGTTTGTTTTCGTTTGTCGCATTGGACTAAGATTTCTAATGCCTCAAGTTTGTACGGTCATAGAAATAAAAGTAAATAACAATTACAACTCTGTTATGACAAATCGTCTAGACATTATAAACTAACAGCAATTTGAGAATAACACTGCTTGTTGTTGTTGGCACTTGTAAGGGGCATTTGTTGGAAATAAAAGTTATACTTGCATATACTAAAAATAGAAAATAATAGTGCATAGTCCATGTGGTATTATTGGCTAACCTATTTACTCACAAATAAATAAATATGTCCATATGTATTTTCGCATGAATGACACTCCATTTGATAGCTACCGCTTTGATATTTACCTTGCCGTCTGCTTCTTTTACTTCTCGTTAGCTGCAGCTAACGAGTTGTAAACAAAACGAATTCACTAAACAAATATTTATACTTAAACCATTAAATTAGATCAAGTTTTCAGTATGAAACTTTTTTGAAAATACGACTAAAATTGGAATGTACTATGTATGAGTCTGTAAATTGAAAATCTGAAATATTTTCTGCGTTGTTAAATATTTATTTTTCTTATTTAACACTTTTAAAATCAAATGGCAACAGAGTTTTTGTTTCATAATAGTTTTTTATGCAAAATGTGGTAATAATGGATATTAACCATCACTGGTGCTTGTATCCCCAGAGTTATTCTTGTTTAACATTGCTCAAATGGGCTACAGCAATATGGTGAAAATATAAGGATCACTTTCAATTTCATTAAGTTCGAATTCGGAAGCATATCTCTTTGCTGTCATTGAAAACGAATATAGCCAAAAAATTATTCTTTGATGAAAAATAATACATAACAAAAAATATAAAATCAATACATTAAAAACCACACCTCAATTTTGAGGTATTCAGAAAATAAGAAAAAAACTTCGAAAAAATAGTCGAAAAGCGTTTATTGCTGTATTTTAAAAATCTTTAAAAAAAAAGCAGTGGTCAATAACCCCGCGGATTATATTTAGTAAATTATGATATTATGCATTGATTATTTTTCAGTTAAGATTTAGTAACCTGGGACATAAATAATGTTACCAGTTTTTCACCCCAATGAACTTTCCAACGGCAATAGGTTTAAGAGATATTTATCTACATTATTGTCGTTAACTACCATATTCTTCACCGTTGACCAAAGTTAGACCTTTACAAAGAAGAGGAATAAAAAGAGACTTACATAAAATAACATAAGGCATGAGCGTTATCCATACCTAGATAAAGCTAATTGTCACAAAGAGATTTGCAGAAGCAACGCGGTCATTCCGACTTCATTCAAACACTACTAGGAACTCTAAAGCTTCATTAGCAAACTTTTCCTTAGAACTCGTATATATTTATATTTGTACACATATACTATACCTTTACAATATTAGATTTGCGAATCTATACATAAAGTACTTAGTATAGTATATCGGCTAACTCGGTGTTATTAATATAATTATTAGCTGATTTATGAGTTTTTAATGTGCGTCAGCAGCATTACACACAAAGACTTGTTGCCACACGAAAAACTATCAATTCTAAATTTACATCATGGATTGCTTATCAGTAGACAATGAATAACAGGAATATTTCTTCAACCAGCACTCATATCTACATACTTATGTAAATATACATTAACATGCTTAGTTAATTTTAACACATATTTCTACAAGTCAAACGAATCAATCTTAAACGTATTTAGTTCATGGAATATGAACTCGCTAAAACTTACAACTTTTGCCCTTGCAAGTCGTTAAAAATGGTTATGAAATATGACATATTGCAGGTAAAGCGATTAAACTAACAGCGACAGAGGAGCCTCGACAAAAGTTTCAGTTACTCATAGCTTGAAAAATAATCTATTCACGACACTCGTATCATACCGTATAATAATATAACCCTTTCCTCAGAGTATTCCAAATATATTTTTTATAAAAATCAGTTACATAGCTGTAAAATGTTGCTTCAATCCCTGCTACGGGTATATTAATTTAAAATTTCAATTGGTTCAAGTTCAGTAAACGAATAAAGCAATTGAATGATAACTAAATGAATGCAACATTGGAACGGTTGAACAAATGATGGACTATGTTGTATGTACATACATATATTTATACCAGTTATTTATTTATTAGAATATATGTACATATATAAATTTATTAAAGTACATACATATATGCGAATCTATTGCTGTATATCAATTGCCGGAATGTATGTAAGATAGTAGATATTAAAATAATCGCTTCTTTATTTATTTCTAATTATAATCAATATTCTTCAAACTCAATTACTTTCGTGCCACTCGGTGGACTTATTCTAGTTACCGAGGACACTTTGATTTAGCGCCATCTGTTTGTCAGTGGAAAAATTTATCGCCTTATCACAGCTGTTTTTGACACTACAAAGAAAAAAATCTGAATAAGCAATAAAAAAAACTGTGAACAGACAAATAAATTAAAAGCAATGCATCCGAATTCACCTGGCAATTGACTTTCCAAATCAAAAAGTCCGACAATTTGTTACATTAAATGGAAAATATGAAAACAAGGAGACTATTATAACGAAATACTACTGTAATATTGTATTAAACAATTTTAATTAATTAATGTAAAAAACGGCTGTTTTAAAAATTGCCAAGGTCAGTGAGGACAGTCGATTAAATGTAATCCAATTCAATATTTTGATGAATGAACGGTTTACTCTAATGCGAGTTCATACGAATGGCGAGTTTGTTGTTTAACAAACACCACGTCTGCACGCTTTTTGTCATTGTGTTGACCAAGTTGAACAGCTTTTCAGCATGATAGGCTATCAGTCTATATTGTAAAATTAATGTGGTTTCAATATAAAATACAATAAAAATTAGGTGGGCCACGGTCCTACATCAGTCTAGAGATAAGTAGTCAATGAGGAGAGAAAAACACGAAACCGGTGTGCAAACAGAACAGGTGGAGTTGTATGTAAGTACATACACACCCCAAATGAAGCGTAAAAACACACATTCTCAAGCATAAACTTGTACAATGCAGCGCTGTTCAAACAGTACATACTCGTATTGGTACCCAAACATATGGCGCATGGCAGCTGCTTGCAAAATAAATACAAGTATAGTAAAATAGAATACATAGTCACTTTTACTAAGCTGCCTCCAATAACAACTGTTTCAAATAGTTTAAATGATTAACTAGTATGAAAATTTCACGCTTAATTTCTTTAGAAACACATTTAAAGTTTGTGCTAGCATTTACTCTGATCAAAATGAATTCAGAAGATATTTCCAACTATTAATTAATGAAATTAAAATTACTTTTAAACTATATTATGCGCCTAACCGCGTGGTGGAAGCCGACGTGACAATGTCATTGTTCAACCATCCTAGTTTTGGACTTTCTTTTTTACTCAAGCTAAGTTAATGGCAATGAAATAAATAATTAGGATGTAAGTATAGACAAATGTGAAGCCTTTCCGATTAGAATTGTAAACTTGTAGAAAATTATGAATTGGTTCACATAATAACATATGAGGATAGAATTCAATGAATTGTAAATAATTTACATATAAACTAAAGATTTGTACTACAAATATACATATAATCTAACGGCTTCCAGCTAAACATCAATGTATAAATAGTGCTTATTGGGCATTGGTGGAACTTGTTTAAAAAATCATAATAGTTTGCAAATAATATTTATTTCATATTGAATGTACATACATACTTATGTACGTGTATGAATAAGTTCCATAAAAATTGAACCGTTAAGATCTTTAACCATATGTGACAGGAATCTATAATATATTCTGTTCTTCCAAGTCAATCGTTAAAAGATCTTTTTCAAAATATATAAAAAGATGCAATATTTTAAAAAGTTCAATGACCGATTTCGACTTTTTTGTGAACCGATACTATGGAGGCGAGCATCTTTTTGAATAACAAACCCATTAACGTCACTGTAAATCTCTTCAAAAGAAACCATTTGCAATATCATTCTATTTTTACTTTTGGTATGAAATCAAAATCACTGAAGGAAAATGGCATGCAATTTTTGGATACAATTTTTCGGTTATTTTTCAATAACAAAAGCACACTTAAGGTATTTAGAATAATATTTGTATAGTATATATACAGCACTTGCCAATACTAAAGCACCCTTGTGTGATTTTTCAAATTTTTGTGTTTATTAAATCAATTAAATCACAATATATACGTACATAAATAGGTGTATTTATTATAATAATCTAATTGACTATCAAGTGTGGTGGTAAATACTCTTAGCTTCCCTAATTCTCTCTGGGATATTCCTATTAATTAATTTGTGTTTCATTTACTAGACATGTATATATATATATATATATATATATATATACGTATAAAAAACAAGTAAGGAAGCGCTAAGTTAGGGTGTAACTGTAATTTTCTAACCTTCTCATGGAGTCAAGGAATACGAAGTTTCATCTCACTTAATGTATTTTTTGACTCGTATATAGACGAACAGCTAGAAATCCGGAATTCAACACGTATCTCATCCTGATTATTTCGATATATTATATAATATATATGTACCAATAACTCTGTGAATTTTAAGTTTAACAAACAAAACTATTATACTCTGTGCGGTACCAGTGAATGCTGAGTTGTAATTAACTGTTTCAGAATATTCTTAATTAGCATTATTATTCTTAAATTGGCGGTCATACTGTGTAAGCCGTAAACTATTTATTATTGAGTCGTTCGCACCAAATTACGATAAAATTGGGCATAAACGTGGTATGTTGTTAGCATTCAAAGTCAAGGATATATCAACTAAATATTTTTATAAATATATTCAATACTTCTAAAGATAAATTTTTAACATTTTGAAAATTGAAACTATGTTCGGGCTAACCCTAAAATCGTTCAACCACTTCATCACTCATACGTCACGGCTTACAGCTAGTGCATAAGGTACTAGAATGTAAGCGCCCATATGCATAACAAAATAAAGTTCATTGACTCACTTTTCGGTTTTAATGTGAGGCAAGACGAGACTCGGCATATAGACTATCAAGTTAGAAACCAAATTACACTGGTGTACTAAATATTCGCCAATAAAAAACTTTTCAATTTGTATTCTATAAATATGATTTGGCTTATCAGCTCATGATAACAGACAGAAAAGAACAAGAAAAATGTTAGAAATGTTACCGAAATTATAATACCCTTCATAATTACAAATATTCCTTAAAAGAAACTGATTTTGATCATTCAGTTTGTTTGGCAGCTATATTCAGTAATGTACCGATATCAGCGGTTCTGAGAAATGAACAGCTACTTGAAGAAAAAAACACGTGCAAAATTTTTCAGAGCGATATCTCAAATATTGAGGAACTAGTTCGCATATATTACAGACAGATAAACGGACATGGCTAGATCAACTGAGCTCGTCACGCTGATCATTCCTCTGTATTCTTTATAGGGCGTTCGATGTTTCCTTCTGGGTGTTGCAAACTTCATGACAAACTCAATATACCCTGTTCAAGGTATAACAAGAGTGGGAGTTTGGCTGCTTTGCTGCAAATACACCACATTCTCATATGTGTGCCTATACATTCATGTCAGAAAATAAGTGTATATTTGAGTATATGTACACACATATATATTTCGTTTGTTTTCGCAAAGTTCGTAAATATCAAAAAAATTCTAATTTTATTCTTACTGGCGTTGGAAATACAACAGCGCATCACTATGGCTGTTTAGCGCTGAAAACGGGTGTTGACGGGCACCAAAATAAAATAGACTTACTTAAAGCAAATCTCCTAAAAATAACAAAAATAGAATGAGCATGATTTGTGGTTGATTATAAAAAGTAAAATAAATGGATTTAATTTATATTATAAAATATATATTATTATGAACGTACGTACATATCCACGGACTTATGCCCCGCAGGAAACTTCAGTGGTAAGTAATGAAAAGTAATCTGTTTCAGAAAACTATAAAATCTCATTTAATAAATATTTATTTTTAATTGCAAAACAAACGTTTTCTTCATAATTAGCCCAAGCTACATATGAATGTATGTATGTATATGACTAGAAGAATGACATAAAAAAAGTTCTATCTTATGGATTGCATTTTCATTTTGAGGTGACACTAGCTTTAAATCGGGTTAATGCGTTGACACATACATATGTATTTAATTAATGAAAATTCGAATTAAGAATAGCCCTTCCTCCAAAAAACTGGCTGTGAACGGACTTACAGTTGCTAAATTGTGCCTTTTACATCCCATTAGAGATTCCTTTCATTCGTAGCTTTCGTTTAAGGCTACACATACATATGTACGTATGTATTTTATGTGCTTGTAGTTTTGTATTTTGTGGTATATCTACATATTCACGAAAACAATACATCGTATGTTCGTGTAGGCAAGCGTTCGTGCCTTAGTATTTACATACTCGTAGTATGTACATATGTATAGTATATCAGTTTTAATAAGTGAACATTTGTTCTTGTGAGCGGGTAACAAATAATTCAACACTCGGTGTAGAAATAACTTATCATTATAATAATGTTTATTTAATTAATTTAGTTCACACATATTTACAAAATCTGTACACATCATACGCAGCTGTAAGTGTGAATGTTTTTTCCGTGCTGGCTTTTATTATACAGAGTAAAATAATCGCAAACAGCATAATAACAAAATAACAAAAGAAACAACACAAAACAACTCAAACACAAAGCAAAAAGTTGTCAATTTAGGGTAAGTAAGTAGGTAGTTAACTGATAAGAGTCATTATTTGTTGTCTGTCGTAAGATTATTAAATCGTCGCGCTCACCTCGAGATAAGGGACAAAAACAGCAACAAATAGCTATAATAAAATATAGTATGACATTATCTAGTGCTATTTGACTGCTGGCAATCCTAACACAACACAAGCCATAATTGATATTTTATAAGTATATACATAGTACATACATATGCCTAAATGGATTGGTAATAATGAGTGTAAGCGGGGGAACACGGCAAATCTTTGAAGTTAGTCAGTCTGTGAACCATAATGGTGGATTTGTTTGACCTCTCTCTTGTCCAAAAACAACAACAACAATGACGCTAAACTTATTAGATTGTGCCAGTAAATTTTTTTATTCCAATTATTTGTCCGATTCGCTCTTTCTAACTTTTGTCAAACATCGTTTGGCAAACAGTGAAGATCATGACATAAAAATTGAGCATTTCTTACTTAATTTTGGTAAGAGACATTTTGTCTATTTGAAATAATACTTATAATATCTTATATTTACTATATAGTTCACAACCTTCCGCATTTTTCGGGATCGAATTAATATCACGAATTCATAAATATTGGTTCCGCCACAGCAATCAATAATTTTTTTAAGAATATTGTTCTAAAATCTGAACAACCGTGTTCATTTATTTTCAGGTTTTAAAAGGGACCGATTGTTTGAACGAAATATTACACTTTCTTTCAAACATGTTCCGAAAACCTAAAAATAAGAAATCACTTCAATTCTGATACCTTACTTTCTTTCCATTGGATCATTCAGCGTTTGTGTGGAAGGCCAATTTCCGTTCTACTTCAAAACATTATGATTAATACTTCTTTACATAAATATGGCATCCGGTTTTCAACTCTCAAAGGCGTTTCGTTCGCATTTCATTTCCACTTTATTTGCGCGAAGAATCGGATGGTCATGCACTTTACCCAATTGAAGTAGACTTTCTCAGAAGTATATAATCAAATTCCAATTCAATAATTATAAGAGAATAGAGAATTATTAGACAATAAGTGTAAGGTAGCTTGAGTCGATACATCTATTTTGATTTAACATCGAAGAAAATTCAGGAAATGGTCCGAGATTTAGTAAAATATTGAGTTAAAAAAAAAATAACACGGAGTTATTATAAGTATTTTTAATTATCTCCTTGTCATTGCAGACAGCCACATTGTTCAGGTGCTCTGTTTTTGTGAACAACAAAAACAATTCGGATTTAAAAAAGGCGTGCCTGACCTCAGGCAAGTCGTATTTTCTTGATCAATAATGCAATAACAAGGAGCAACATCAACTACAATTATACAATAAAATATACAATAATACGAATAACATATGGTTACATAAGCCGCTAAAACCGTCTGTGACTAAAGTGACTCGTAAATTAAATCGTTAAAAATATGCAACTTAGTGTAATAAAATTTAACTATAAACAATGACAACAACTAAATTGCATTCATACATATTCACACACACATACATATATTATACATATATGTATATATAATATACATAGATTTAAAAACAAGTATGTCTAAATCTGACTTTTAGAAAAGAAGGAAACATATTAGTATGATTAACCTTTCCGGCATTTTCGAAATTCATGGTGTCTACAGAATACCGCGACAATGCATTTTATCGATGATTTGCGTCGCAAAGAAAGTTTGTTTTTGCATTATGGTAAAATTTATATTTGTTGGTTAATGAAAATACTTTCCGCACTTTTCCGTAAAGGGTAACATTCAATTCAAGTAATAGATTTGAGCATGAGTGAATAATATTAGAACGCTCGTTTCCTGGGTCTCTTGATCTTTCATTGTTTTCTCCTAGCCAACGAACTACTAGTTCGAACAACAAGAGCCTTGGTATGTGAACACAGACTATGTATGATGTTGCATGAAATAGACCAAGTTTTTTTTCTCTTTCGAAAAACATTTTAAGGAATGAAAAAGCTTTCTATGATCTTAGATCAAAATTTCACAAAATGTTTATTGGATACACATTGAAAAATATCAAATCACGCTATACTATTTACATTATGATTAATATTTTGTGTTTAATAAGCGAATGCATTGACACGGCGTATTCCGCGTTGTTCCTTAACCTTACAAAGGTTTATATAATTAATGTTCCAAAGCTTGCAATTTTTAGATTCATTACGAGTATTTCTCACTCGTATGCTCGTAAGTAATTGCATTTCGTGCTCTTGATAAAACAATTTCCAGATCGTGCTCCATTTGCCATAACAAATTTAGATAGAATAAAGTCTCAGTATCATCAGAACTCTATACAAACGTGAGTACATGTACAATAGATATAAAAATTTATTTACTTGTTCATAATGATCCGTCTGGTGTACCAAGGTCGTACGAGTGATATGCGTGTTTTTGCGACGTGGATTCGCACTGCCCACTTCTAGAATGCATTCGTACTTATACTTCGATGCATAAGAACAAGGCACGACGGTCTTAATGCAAGGAAACTTTGAAAAGTGCATGTTACTGCAGCAATAAAAAATATTTATGGTATGCATATGAATAAGCATATCAAAAACAACGCCACATATTTCAGCCATGCAAATAACAATTGTGGTTAGCGGCTGGTAATTAATGGCGCGTCACTAAAAATACGCTTGACGTAGGTCATGTTTTCCGTTTTCAGTATTCGGACTCGGTCTTGCGTTCCTAATCAGAATATGGCGGCGGCAATGGTGGAGGCGGAAATTGGTCGCTGGGGCCTGCGCCTAAACTCGCAACTGGCGCCAGGCGGGCCGTAAAAGTGTTTTTCTCGCCACATTATTTACATTAAAGTAGAAAAATGTTAATGCGTTTTTGGTTTTACGAACTTGTTGAGCATTCAGAATTAGCTAGATGAGTCTACCTTCACACTGTGGCACCAGTGCGCGTAACAATCCCATAAAAAAGTAATAAATTTTATAAGCAAAAACAATTTAATTTAAGTCAAATTTAATCTGTCTGCCACCTAAAGAGAACCACTACGATTAATTTGGTAAACCTTTGAATGTAAATATTTTTCAGATTTTTGATAATTTTAATCAGTTCCAGTCACCCTATCACCAATAAAGCCCCACGACATACAGATGGTAATGTAAAATATCTATTAAAAAAAAGTAATACTGACTACCCTTTTGTAATATCGGGAGGGCGGAAATTATATCTGGTCATTGTCACAAAAAATATGTGAACATCCCTCAAGGCCATGCAAGACTTTACCACGTGTCAGAAGTAAACTAGAAACTTTGATAGTGTCTGCGGAGACGACTCTGGACTTTACTTGGGTCCTGACATGTAACCAGTCGCAATATGAACATATCCAAGAATTTTCGGTTGCAAATGCGAAATTCGTAATACAATATACCATAAAGTAATGTTAACTCGTGTTGTACTATTACTTTTTTTTAACGTCATCCAAGCCTAACAAATCAAAGTAACTTTTTGAAAATTTATTTGTAAAGAACCAACTATGTATTTCTGACCTGCGATATATGCGATTTCATGAATTGCACGTAGAATCAACCAGATATCAGTAAAACACTTATTTAATATGAGTACAAACGAAACAAAAGAAAAACTTAATTGATTACAATTATTGGAGCCATTAAACTCGGACTCTGGACAGCAAATATAAGTCGAGATAAGATAAGGAACCCTACCGAGAGATCTCGACTCATACGTTGCTCGTATAATTGTTGAGAGATGAAATAGAAACACATAAATAAGTAAAAGTATACAATAAACAATAAAGTGAAATACAAAGAAAATTATTGATCAGTAAAGCGATGCAAATCCAGCCTTTTGTGCGTAAACTTTTTAATGAAATAAAAATGCAAACGGCTTATTAGCGCTACGTGCCTTTTAAATCTATAAAACAACTTAAATCACAAAACAAAGAAAAAATTACTGATAAGATAGACTAAGTGCATTTATAAATATACATACCTATATTTGTATTTACAAAAACAAGCAAGGAAGAGCTATGTTCGGGTACAACCAAATATTTTCCCAATTTTCTCCTAATTTTCAAAGATCAAAGACGGAAGCTTATTTTCAGGTATTGGTAAAAATAGGTATAAAAGAGAGGCTAATTTAATATATGGAACGTATGAGGAAATCATTATGTTAGGGCTATGAGGGTTGGACCGGAGGGTAGACCTATTTCCTTTATATTTAAGGTTAGACCACTTAATTTTGAAGAAAACTTGTATGCTTAATATCCTTAAAATATCAGACTATTCAGGGTATATTGATGGTTTCCACGCAATTTCATGGAGATAACTCACATACTGACCGATATATTCGGCATAAAATCTGCTAGAATAACGAAGATCTATACGTATAGTATATGGAAGCTGTATAGTATATTCAACAATATACTTTTTTTTACTAAAAACTCTTTATTTTAAGTATATATATATTGAAAATCCAAGCCAAGCAAGAAAGGACTAAGTTCGGGTGTAACCGAACATTTCATATTCTTGCAACTTGCCAGGATCAAAGACAGGGAAAAAAGGTTCATCATGCATAATATAAAGGTGTATAACGGATGATCCATGTAAACGTACTTTTTTCAATATCCTTTTTTTACTGATCACGCGCGAGTCGTGTCCAGCTATCATGTTATTTTCGTTCAGTATTATTTGGCATTTCATCATGGAAATACTTACGAATGAACAACGTTTACAAATCGTTCAACTGTAACACGAAAATTCACGTTCTATAAAGACTGTGATCAACATAATCGGCCTACTGAGGGTACTATTCTCATCTCATCACCCATTTTGGGACCCAGACGTAGCAGTCGTAGCTAAGAGTGTACACGTAGACCGTGGAGAGTCGATTCAACACCGTTCGCAGCAATTAGCACTAACGTATGGAACGACTTGGCGCATTTTACGTCGAGATCTTAAATTGAAAGCGCACAAAATACATCTTGTGCAAGAACTGAAGCCCCTCGACCTTTCTATGCGACATCGCTTCGTTCTATGGGCTCTTGAAAAGTTCCAAGAAGATCCGACGTTTTCGAGCCAAATTTTTTTCAGCGATGATCCGCATTTCTAACTCAATGGATGTATAAACAAGCGAAATTACCGCATATGAGACGAAGAGCAACCAGAAGAGTTTCAAGAGAAAAGCTGCAATTTCGTCAAAAAAAAAAAACAACGGGTTGGTGTGGTTTGTGGACCAGTGGAATCATCGGTTCATATTTTTTCAAAAATAATGCCGGTGAGAACGCAACCGTCAATGGCGGCCATAATCGCGCCATGATAACCGACTATTTGATGCCTGAAATTGAAGCTCGTGATATCGCGAAATTTGGCTTCAACGAGGCGTCAGTTCCCACACATCGTATTTGTTGGGAGAACACTTCGTTGAGCAGATTATTTCACGTTTTGGGCCAGTCGACCTGCGACCAAGATTTGGATATACATACATACATATATAAAGTCTAAAGTCTATGCGGACAATCTCGCTTCAATTCGGGCCTTGGAGCAAAACATTATTTTAACATCAATACTTATCATTCGTCAGTTACCAGTCGAAATGCTCAAATAAGTCATCGAAAATTGGACTCAACGGTTGAACCGCCTGAGACGTAGCTGCGGCCAACTTTTTAAAAGTATAATCTTCAAAAAATAAATGCCAAAGAATGTTCTTTCGAATGACAATCAATATTCCCCATTAAATTTGAAGCTTCAGTGTTTTTCTTTAGAAAAGTACTAAACAAAAATATAACATTACATTGTACACTGCAGCAACATGTTGCGAAAACAAAAAATCAGAAAGTGTATAATATACGTAAGTATGTAAGCATTAAATGATAACCCTAATGAGTATACCCGCTATAAAAGTGCTTATAATGCATATAGGTCAATGAAAATTAGTTTTTTAATGAACAGCAGACAATAGGTATGGTATTTAAAACTTTTAAAAGAAAAATTAAAGCTCTGCTGAAGTAGTTGTTTTCAAGAGTATTCGTGATCTAAGAATTATTGTGAAACCATTGAAGTCGTCACTTTGAAGAATGGATGCCCATAAATTCAATATCACTCGCAAAATCATTTTGATCGAAATAATGTGTAAGTAAAATAAGAGTGTTCATTCAACGCAAACCAACAAATTAACAAAAGCTTTTCTTTACACATAAAATTAGCTAATGCTAAACTTTATCCGTTAATAAAATAACCAATAAATCATAAAAAATATTGATTGTAAGTAGAACATATGGGTTTACTTACATCTTGGCCAATTTGTCCCATATCTGCACAGAACTCAAACATTGAGAAGATGCGAAGGGGCAATCGAAACCGTTCAGTTGTCAAAACAGAGGCTATAATGACGACACGTGCGATTGTATTGCAATCAGCAGTCAATGCACAAATTCAACATACACAGCAACTTGCTACAAATGGCGGCGAATCAGGTTCAGGTGGAGCAACTCTTAAACTGCTGATCTGAACAGCTGCACGTCACAACGAAGGCCAGATCTAACGAACCTTCTCGCTGCTGAGGGAACGGTACTGTGTTGCGCACGCTGCCGTACCGTGTTGTCACGAAAGAGTAGGTTTTGAGAACTCTTTTTGTTTGTTTATTATTTCTGTGTTCACGCGCAATTAGATTTCTCCGTTTAGGTTATTCGGTAACCTTACTTAGTTTAGCTGCCGTTTCTGTAGGCATGCAATACTGTTGAAATCTGGGACCGTAGCTTCGATATTAGAGTCAAATATGGCGCGCCTTTTATGTTTTTGTATAAATTATTTAGTTATTGTTTTCATTGACGATTTATTGATGGACTTGTATTTTTAACTTCGTTGCGATTTACGAACTGCCCTGCTCGATCACAAGCTATTCGTATCACGCGTGTCGCACTATTTGTCCACTTTACAATCAACCGTTACAACAGCTTTTTTACCTCACACGGTTGGGCTCGCTACGGTCAACTAATAGAAACGGTGTTTCGCTGCAATGTATCTCTCGTGCTAGCTGTTTAATTATACGCTCTTTTTCGCACAATATTTTTCTATTTTATTTATACTAATTTCCACACCTTCGCCTTGTTTGAATTCTTTTCTTTGGCACTCTTTCACCGTCTTTCTTTTGATCTCCTCCTCGTCAAAGTTAGTTGAGAATTCGGTAACAGTCGTCACCATGCGTCGCTGCTTTGCAAAGCGTCAAACTGGTTTGTGCTGGAACACCTTGCTCCGCTGCAACGTTGCACTGTAGCACCGATTTCTCTTTGCTTTGCTCTGCTGCAGCTGTCAACTGCAATTTAGCTACTGCCGGTTGCTTTGTTCAACTCTGCACGAAATGTTTACTCTTTCAACTCAGCTGTTTTGCTGGTGTTTCTGGTTTAGTTAGTGTTGTTGGCACCGTTTATTGTCATACAATGTTGCTATCGCTGCTGTTGTTGCAGTTGTTGCGTTTGTGGAGCTTGTTAAGTTTTTCCGTCTTTTGCCTATTATAATCCCACCTCGGAGGTTGCTGTCCGGGTTGTGATTGAGACGCTTGAAGGTGAAGATCGCACGTCGTATATTGATGAAGCTCAACTCTTCGATGCGTTGTTGTAATTGCTGTAGTTGTTCTTTGTAGTGTGGTAATGTCTTAACTGTAATGGTTATGTTTTTGTTTTTGCTACTCATTTGTATATGCAACAACGTGATGGATGCAAGCGCGGCGTTTGCTGCGGCAAATCGTCAAATTGTACAAAAAATATGGTTTATATAACAGCAATTATGCTTTGCGCGCCCAACGGTAGTTGCTGCGGAATAAAATATTGCTCACACTACGGAAAGCCAACCATTAAATATATTTCATCAGCTGTTTATTTTTAACGGTTATTCACGCGGAATTTTGAGTCGCTTCTTATAAAGTTCCTATTCCCCGATATATTCTGCAATGAAAGGGGAATTATGTTAAAATGTTTTATTAAAGTGACGGTGTGCTTATACCATAACTATGATAAATATTAATTTTGTTGGTTAAAAGAGCTTGATTGCATTTAATAATAATGACTTTTCAAAACAAAATATGTATATATTTCAAACTTCAAATCATTTTGCCGATTTTTAACTTTGGATTCATATGTCTTCCCATACCATCATCTCTTTTGCAAATTGTAAGTATAAGACATACATATGTACATAGGTACAATAATGTACATACGTATACATATGTATGTACATATCTGCTCCAGTCGGCTCTCGGGCTCGGACTGGAATTAAGAAGTACGAATGCAACAAAGTTGCTTAAGGGTGTGATGCCACCAAGACATTTCCTGTTCCCTATTCAACATTGTTTACATAAGAATTTTCAAACGATATTGAAAAAATTTATTATAAAACCAGAAAAGTTAAAAAAAGTAGAAAAGGTTTGGGTGCAACCGAACACTTGACACTTTTGCAATTGCAAAAATCAAAGCCAGGGAAATTCTTTAAGGTGTAAAACCAATCATATATAGTAAAGTCAGCCAGAAGTTCGAAAATCCTGATATTAGTTGTATAGGGGCTAGACTAAGTTACCAAATTTATCTATTTAAGGCACAAAGATACACTGTTATGAATAAAACACGCTTTCTTATTTTCATTGGGATAACTCACATATTGGCCGATATATGCGGTACAAAGTCACCCCGAAGTTTGAAAGTCATTATATTAAGTATATAGGGGATAAGGGAAGTATTGGTCCGATTCAACTCATTTGTGACATATAGACATACCATTATAAGCGAAGGATTATCTCTTAATTTTAATTATATGTATCACATATTGACCGACATTTTCGATCAAAAGTCAACTATAGATACCGGGGTCGGTACCTAGGGGCTTGGACAGTTTTAATTGGATCTAAACAATTTTTGGTCTTAACTCTAATACTCTGTAGCAACTGGTTGCAAAAGTATAAAAGATTATTATTAAACCAAACAAATTTAAAATAAAAAAAATTATTTTTGAGACAAGATACCTGGCAGACTTAGAGGGAGAGGTAGTGCATAATGCCCTCTCATACATACATGCATATGTATAAACTGCTTAGAGTGATATCAATTCGTAAAAACCTTTTCTACATGGTATTTAGATTTTACTTGGCCGGTTAAAATTATGTATATCTATCCCTATTTCACATTTACACAATTACATCACATTTTGACTGTAGTAATGAAGAACTGCAATATTCGTATGCGAGGGAGATATGAAAAATATTAGACCTTATAGTATATGACATTAGCCTTCCATCTCAAGTTTTAGCAAATTATTAAAACTGAGCTTTCTATCTACAGCTATATCAGCACGCTTAGAATCGAGGAGCGACAGTTCAGTAGACAGCGTGCCATACATTGGGATGATGCAATCGGAACCGATTGATTGCTATGTCACGCAACTCAAGTGCACGGAATGCAACGCATGGCATGGCAATAGCTTGTTGTTGCCAAAGTGTGCGTCAACAACAGGCACATTTGGCACAAAGACTGCAACAGTTGGTGTTTTGGCGAAAAGCCTTTAGGGTGTCGAATGAGTATAGTGGGGAAACGAACGAGAGTGTCATGCATGGCGTGGTGAGATATCGGCAGTTATTCGAAATTTATTTCTTTATTCTTTATTTTTCGAATAGATACTCATTTCATTATATTTCGCCATTTTATTTCACTTCAATAGTTTATTTTGTAGACTTTTTCGCCAAGAAACATCTGCTTATACTTATTTATTTGTGTGCATTTCTTGCATTGCTGACTATTTTAAATGCACATCTGTTCGAATTCTTTGATTCTTCCTTTTGTTGGTGACTGTTCGCTTGTGAACATTTAATTTAAGCTACACATTTCTACACTTGTAATCGTTGAGTTATTCACACTATTTTTACTTGATTTTTTTAAATATTTGACATTTTTAGCTGGGTAAATGATAGAAGCGAAACACGTGATATTTTTCAGTGATCTCATGACGTATCGAAGTTTTACTTGCAACACGTCCGCACCGATGCATATTCAGTATGTGTGTACATATGTAAGTATGTATTTGAAATGCAGTAGTAGTTACTTTTTATGTAGACGCATCGGGTATATTTACACTTAACTGAATAAATTGCATTTGAAGAAGAAGGAGTGAGAAAAATTATTGAAATTGCAAACTGCTTCTTAACAAACGTTAAGTATAAACAAGAAAAAACGTTAACTTCGGTTGCACCGAAGCTAAATACCCTTCACAGGTGCGTTTCTGTTGGTAACTATGTGTCCAGTTTGCATAGAAGCTATATGCAATCTGAACAATTTCTTCGGAGATTACATTGTTGTCTTAAAAAATAATATATACCAAATTTCGTGAATATATCTTGCCAAATGTGAAAGTTTTCCATACAAGCATTTGATTCCGATCCTCCAGTTTGTATGCAACTATATGTTATAGGGGTCCGATATCGGCCGTTCCGACAAATGAGCAGCTTCTTGAAGAGAAAACGACGTTTGCAAAATTTCAAAACGATATATTAAAAACTGAGGGACGAGGTCGTATATATACAGACAGACAGACGGACAGACGGACATGGCTAAATCGACTCAGCTCGACATACTGATCATTTATATATGTATATACTTTATAGGGTCTCCGACGATTCCTTCTGGGTGTTACAAACTTCGTGACAAACTTAATATACCCTGTACAGGGTATAATTAGAGTGGGTCTTAATATAACTACTTATATGTACATACATACATATGTTTATATATAAGCTTAAAGTTGTGAGATAAAGTTACATACATACATACATACATATGTATGTATGTGTGCCAGTGAGATTCAAAGTCTTTGGCAGATAATGATCATTTTCTCTCTTTATAAATTTAAACGAACTAATCTAATTGTTATTATTTTTTATGCTTTTCATTTGTTTTCAAATAAAATAAAATCCACGCCATGAACTGTATCAACATTTTACTCTCCTGTTTTGACAATCAACATAGTTCTTTATGCATATAATATGTATGCGAGTTGCAAAACAACAGTCTACTTTGTATTCATATGAAGCTTAAGTATTTATGCAAACATATCAACATATGTACATACATACATATGTATATAGAACTATACAAATGTGATACAAATATTTGTTATTTCTAATTGCCAGTCTCTCTGTCTACAATGCCTATGTAAATACATGTATGCACTCTGCACTAATAGCAACTAGTTCCTACTTTACAACTAGTATCAACCGCAAGCGTAACTAGTCCACCGACAGTAATGATTGTACGCGCTGGGGTACTATGAAATTTCAATTGTCAGATTTTATGATTAAAATATCTATATAAATAAAAATGAATCGTCAAAATGTATGTACGCTCATAACTTTCATACGACTGAACCAAATTTGATAATTCTTTTTTTTAATTGTTCGTTGAGGTTCAGAGATGGTTTCTGCGGAAAAAAATTTCGAATAATTGCCGGAAAACCCCTAAAAACAGCTCTTTTCTTTTTCTCATACAAACGAATGAATGTTTGTTCGTTAGTAACGCTAAGAGAACGGCTGAACCAATATTGATGAAATTTTAAGAGGTTGTTCGTTGTGGATCAGGGAAGGTTTAGAAATAAAAATATCTTAAATTTTTCATGAAAAGTCAGCAAATTGGATAATTCCAAAAAGTAACTTTTTCCATAAACATTTTTTTTTCAATTTTTGTTTGTTTTGTTTTTCAATATTTTGATTTGTAAATTATTTTAATAGTTCAAATTCGGTCGCTTGCTTTTTTATTCCGGCTATTCAAAAGAAAAATTATTGAAAATTATTCAGTGAAAACTTTACGTGTGTTTCACACAAAGAGGTCAATTGCAGATTGAAATTTGTTACGAAGCCACCAAGAGGTCACCCTAATATCGGTCGGTGTTCTTTTTGCCATCAAAGTAAGTGAAGTGGTGGAAACCAAAATGGTGCATGGACCTTGCGGACACTACAATCCCTTTTCGGTTTGTATGTCTGACAATAAGTGCACGAAACAATACCCACGTGCTTTTCTTTCGGAAACACAAACTGGAAATGATGGATATCAACTCTATCGGCGTCGCTCACCAGACGACAATGGCAGAACATTCAGCATTCAATTTAGAAGAGTGAACATCGAAGTTGACAATAAATGGATCGTACTACATTCACCATTATGGTCTAATTCACATTCAAAAGTTATATCAATGTTGAGTATTGCAGTTTGGTGTAATCGATAAAATACGTTTGAAAGTACGTCACCAAAGGAAGCAGCATGGCGGTTATTGGTCTTAAACGATACGGTCGATACGAGAACTGCAATAAAGCGCTTTGTAGGATATTTACTTTTGCAATTTATGAACGTTTTCCGACTGTTGTGCGTCTCGCAGTTAATTTGGAGAATGGCCAAAGAGTGTATTTCAGCCCAGAGAATACAGTATAGCCAGTGGAAACATCGCCAGCAACAAAATTAACATTGACGAGTTTTTTCTCAACTTTCGTATGTCATCCGTTTGTGAGAACAATGCTCTATTCGGAAATACCTTGATATTATGCATGGAATGCATCGTCGAAGAAATAGTTACGCAGAAAGCAAGGTCAACCAGTAGATTGGCATCCAGGTGTCTTATCAACTAATGCATTAGGACGAATTTACACAATCCACCCGAAAAACGACGATTGTTTCTACCTTCGGTTGCTATTGATTAATGTACGCGGTTCAACTTTATTTGAGTCATTGCGTTCTATGAATGGTTCGATGTGTGCAAGTTTTTGAGAAGCAAGCCTACAATTACAATTGCTGGAAAATGATAATCACTGAAATGCAAATGAAACACACTTTTCGCGATAATCATTTCGACATATCAGCCTTCAAATCCGCGTCTATTAAGCGATACGAACAAAAATGAAATTGCCGAAGACATTTTACATCGTCTTCGCTAAAAATTGGAAATGGTACAGCTTCGGTTGATACTTTCGGTGGTTCGATATCAATTCCATCTTCCCTTTATCAATTCACGAAAGATGAACTCATCACAAATGTTCGGATATTGGCCAAATTATCGTAACTACGATGCCTTAAGTGCACGCGCAATGTTAGCTGCCACAAATACCGATGTTGTTGACTCAAACTGGAAGTTTCGAAGTCAAATTCCGGGAGACTTGCGCTCATACATATCGCCGTGAATTATCCAGTGGTATTTCTAAATTTTTTGGACAGGCTTGGTATGCCACCGTATCATTTGCGTCTCAAAGTAGGATCCGTCGTTATTATGATCCGCAATCTTCATGCGCCGAAACTGTGTAATGGAACCCGACTGATTGTGACGCACCTATCGAATACAAGTGGGAGAATGCTTGATTCTACGAGTTCCTATGAGTTCTAACGATTTCCGATTACAGTTCAAACGTATTCCGTTTCCAGTGAAAATTGCATTTGAGATGACAATCAACAGGACCTAAAGATAGTCGCATAGTGTGAGGCATTAATTTGGAAATGCTATGTTTTTCAACCGGCCGTGGCGTACTCACGAGTTGGAAAACCATCTTTTCTGTAAACCTTAACAGAAACCCAAAAATGTTGTTTATAAAGCTGCGTTACATTGAAAACAAAAAAAAAAAAACACCAAAAATTAAATGATGAATTTAACTTTCTTTTCATTTCAAAATACATAATTTCACGCAGGACAACGGCTGCGGGATCAGCTAGTATTATATACATATTTCACACTTCCTCAAAACATTAAAGTACAATTTCAATATGATATTTTTTAACCTATTACGAGTATATATTTTCAGTAAAAAATTTAATTTGAATTTTCATCACATCGTACATTTTTAATTAAAAAACGCGAGTCAACTATTTTCTTTTTCAAATAACATTCTAATATTAATATGAATCGAATATCAGTCAGAAGACTAGTTCGATTTTAGTCCAAAATTCTATGTGATAACTGGAATTTTCTGACTAGTTTGATGCTTCTCAGCGGTATATGTATGTATATACATATGTATGTATGTATTTTGTAGATTCTTGTATTATTCTACTTATTTGTCTCCACGCGCAGTGCAAAATGCGCCAACGCACATAAATATCTAATGCCAAAGCAGAGAGTCAAAATAAATACGAAAATTTTCCATTCACACTGTTCAACTTGAGAGTGAATAAAAATTACGACCGCATTGACACACCATTCGCTTATCTGTATCTCTTAGTTGGGGGCATACAAACATAAATACCTAATAATAAGAATACAAACATACGTACATGCCTTACATATACTATTCATGGGTAAAGTTGACGATACCTAGTCTGTCACTGGTTTATTGGTGGCCAATTGACTTAATTTCGATTAAAGATGCGAAAAGAACACTTAACCATTAAACAGGTTATTTGCTTGTTATCTGATAACTATCAAAATAAATAGTAAATACTCATACATACATATGCCAGCAAATATGCAGCAATTATCAACAGATTATTATAATTAACAATAGTATTTCTTGTATTTTATCGGTCTTCCACGATAACCCACAACGGCAAAAAAATGTACTCATCTCAGTCTTTTCAGCTATCATTCTTACAAACCGAACAAAAAACAACATTAACTTCGGCTACACCAAAGCCATAATACCTTTCACGAGTGCATTTCTTATAATATAACAAGTAAGGAAGGCCTAAGTTCGGGTGCAACCGAGCATTTATACTCTTGCAACTTACCACAATCAAAGCCAGGAAAATACTTTATGGTGTAAAACGTCAACCTGAGGATCGAAATCCAAGCAATTTTATAATACATACATATACTATATACTGACAGACACATATGGTTTGTTAGAAAATCGAAAACCATTATTTGTTGCATATGAAAGTTGGGGTACTATCGACCAGATTTTATCTATTTTTTCCAATACCACATACTATTAACTTGTTACTTACTAAAAAACTAATCATATAGAGTAAAGTGAAGCGGATATTCGAAAATCTTGATAATAGTTATATGGATGTCAGTCAAGCTTTCGCTCAATTTTATCTATTTTAGACACAAAGATACACTGTTACCAGTAAAATATGCTCTTTCATATTCAAAAAAATAACTCACATATTTGCCAATATATGCAGTATAAAGTCACCCAGAAATTCGATGATCCTTATATTAGCTATATGGAGGCTAGGGGAAGAATTGGTCTGATTCAATCCATTTGTGACACACAGACATCCCACTGCCAGAGAAGTACTATCCCTGAATTTTCGGATATTTACCGAAATTTTCGAACAAAAGTCTACTATCGGTACTGGCGTCCAAATATTCTGTACCTAGGGGCTTAAACAGGTTTTGTTGGATTTGAAGAATTTTTAGTCATAAGATGGCTAAAGACATTATTGGTGCAAAGTTTTGTTCCGTTACTTACATTAATTTCTTCTTGATTTGTGTACTGGGCACTGTACGAATCAAAGTAGTGATCTATCGGTAAGAGACGTGGTTGTTGTCCGCTTTTGTCATTTTCACAAAGTGACATAAGAATGTAAGGAGAATGCTACGTACTAAATTTTGTCGAAATCGATTGGTCGGAACCCGAGATATGGGACTTAACAAAAAGTGGGCGGTGCCACGCCCATCGACCCATTTTCACAGCAGCTCTCATAAAGCTTTCTTGAACCACATTAGTGGAAAAATTTTAATGTCTCTGGCGCATTTAGTTATTGATTTATCGCGCTTTTAGTAGTTTTGAACAGTACTGTTATATGGGGAGTGAGAAGGGTTATTCCCCGATGTTATCCATTTTCATACTGTCGATAGGAGTTCTTATGGTGTTCGAGCTTAGCAAATTTGGTTATTGCAGCTTTAGTGGTTTAGGAGATACTTATGTATGTACATATGTGTGTATATGTATTAGAGGGCGTGATCACGCGATCCTCTATATCATATATAGTGAATGACTGTTTATTATAACTTAAGTTTTATTTTAAATTTTACATGTTCATACTTATGTATATACATATGTATGTATATACATATCTGATTGCAAAGACACAAATCTATTCGGATATATGATGCTTCACATATGTGCATACACACATACGTATGTATGTTGGAAAATGTTCACTGCTCACTCACTCTACAACATTGTATTATATTGTATAATATGTAATCAATTAACCGCTGATTATACGAGTAAATAAACACTCGAACACTGGCTGATATATGCAAAAATAATACTTGTTTACGCCGACTTAAATTAATTAAATGAATTCCAGTAGCTACGTGCACGAGTCACATATTTAATTAATTAGTTTGATCATACAAAACTAAATGAGACAAAATCTTAAGCCACACCGAAAGTCATGTCATGTCGTTTTCGAAAAACCTGCGTTTTTCTAGTTTTAATACCTGTATTTACATAACTTATAGTGATATCATCGTACCAACTATTTAAATAAGTAAGTGAGAATAAAATACTTGACGCATCTAGGCCTTAGTTGGCTGCTGAGGATAAACTTGGTATTCTGTTCGATATTGCGACGGATTTAGCAGTAATGAAAACGCATTTGACCTAGAAGATCATTTTCCTTCTGTACAAATTCAAAACTCTTAATTCGCGCTCGTTTTGTTAATACCTATTTACCCACCACTAGGTTGTTAATTATTTCTGCAATTTGACGCATTTATTTTCAATGTTATTGTTGTTGGTTTTAACAGTCCTGATAACACGAAACTTTGATTTGCTAATTTCCTCATCATAAAAAGCGAATTTGAACAACAAATGTCTGGCATCCATTTGGCACTTATTTCAACAACATCAAAAGTTGATGATGGTTCCTTTATAGTTTCTTTGCTTATTCTGTTATCAGTTCGCAAATTTTCGATTCATACGAGCACGTACATATATATCCAATTAATCAACACTTTACCACACAGGAGCATATTCACACTTCATTGCAAATTATTGGCACCCAACAAATTCGCAGGGCCAGCACCAAAATTCCACAACAAATTCACCAATATTCAGTAATCTGTATTATAGCAATCTAATAAGATCTGCAGGCGATAGTGGGTGTCATCAATCTGACAGTTATGTTTTATGCAGAAATATCATTCGAGTATAATGTCATTATATCTTTGAACTGATACTTGTGTGTTAAAGAAGGAAAAGACATCAAGGATATGAGTTGACTGTGTAAAGCTCGTTACAATTATAATTGGAATTTAATAATAAAATTTACACTAGGCTCGCATAGTAGAATACAACAGGGTTTACTTACACACTGCTATTTTCTTACAATCTGAAAATACAAATCTGAAAATCTTAAAATAATTAACAATGTACTTATTATATTGACCACTTAGAAACACGAGCATCACATACATATTTTCTTTGCACTATAAAAGATACTACAATATCGAATTTATGAAAATCAACCCATAGTTGCATTCGTGTACTTCACCAAATATTCAAAATTCAATCATGACTGCAGCCTAAAAGAATGTACTTATTGTTTTGACCATGTGTGTAGCTCCTAAACCCTCCTACCGGCAGAGTGAAAATGGTTGAAATCGGAAGAGAACCTCGCCCACTCCCCATATAACGGTACTTTTAAAAACTACAAAAAGTGCGGTGCGAAAAATCAGTAATTAAATACGCCAGATATATTAAATTTTATCCCCGAGACGGTATGAGAAGCCTTTAATGGAACCGGGGTCGAAATTGAACGATTCACGTGGCACCGCCCACTTTTAGGTGAAATCACATACGTTTGTATCTGTAGACCCACCCCAGCGATTTCAACAAAATTTGATATATAAGATTCCTCTGAAATTATGTTATAGTGTAAAAATGGGGTCAATCGGACTATAACCACGCCTATTTCACATATAATACAATTTCTCCTCCTCTGAATCCGAAAATGTATTATGTAATTACATATACATATGTATAAATAATCCACATGACTAGCTGAGTCGATTTAGCCAAGTTCGTCGGTCTTTTCATCTTTATATACGCGAACTAATTGCTAATTTTTTTAGAAATAGTTCCGAAATTTTGTACACGTCCTTTGCTCACCAAGAAGCTGCTCATTTGTCGGGAAACTGTTCAACTCAAGGCCTTATATGAAAAACCTTTTATTTGATAAGCTACCTTCACGAAACTTGACATACATAGGCTATTATCTAACGCATGGCTACAATCTCCAAATCGTTCAGATCGAACAATGGCCATAAAAACTAATAGATTAATATCAAGATAAAGATAAGATATAAAGTTTTTGCTAGAAAAATGTAGCTGAAGTTAACGTTTTTTCTTGTTTCTAAACCCAACTAACAATTATTATCATATATATATTATATATTGACTTGTTTTTTCCTTTCAATTCATTTAACTAATTGTAATTATTATTTTTTCCTTTTTGTACGTTTTTCATATTGCAGAAAAGCACGCTGCCAGTTACATTTCGCTGTTGAACTGCACTGCCATGTATTTTTAAAGTATCTACATCCGCTAAAGTTTTTTTTAATAAAATTGTGTAAAAATTGTGTAATTCCCTAATATACAAATTTAATTTCTTTTTCGTATTGGGCTCACAATTTGTTATATCTTTAAAGATAGCAATGAAGCTACTCCACTGGTACCACTACAGCATCATAGATGTCGCTACTAGCTTAATCGAGGAACAAATTTGTATCGTTACTCATTACAAACGAGAAGTAAGTCCCGAGTACGTAGAAGATAACAAGCATTTTGCGAAAATATAAAAATTTCGAAGTTAAAATAATTCTCTGTCGCCAACACCGTTGCAAGTCCTGAATTCAAATACATACAAGGTGAAGATACTTGACCAACCATCTAGCAATTATTACAATGAATAATAAGGTATGGTAACCAAAAGCGTTAAGTTCGTGAATATAACTCATTTAAAAATCGGGCCGATTGTTCGAAAAAAAATCGAAAGATACAAAAGTAGTTTTTACTAGATAAGAATGTCTAGTATATTTCTGATTAAGTTCCATTATAAATATAACCAAATTCATAATAACATGTACACATACATACATATGCATAGCTGAATATAATATAATGATTTAAAGTATGCATCAAGTGAGATTGCTAACTCACGTGGAAATGCCCCCCCTTTTGTATACCAAAATCAGCGTTAGCAACTGGGGGAAATGATAGCAGCCGCTCTAAAGTACTTAGCAACAAGTGCATGGATACGAGTATATTTTGCAATAAACAGAACCAAAGCAGACGCGCTTGACAACAGCAAGAGTTGCTGTTTTTGATGCGTTATGCATTCGCGGAAATTGGCTGCAGGCACCATGCAAACTCAACAAACGCATCTATGTGTTTCTTGTAGATACATACATACATATATGCTTTATGTACGCAGTGAAGATTTCTGGGACTTCATTCAATATGCATGTCGGATAGCAATATTTACATATGTATGTCCATAGTATGTATACCTGCATATCAAGCAAATGTGTGCAATTGCTGAATTACAATGACCAAAAACATATGTATGTATGTACATAACAAGTAAGAAATTGCTAGGTTCGGGCACAACCGAACTTTTTATACTCTTGCCCCTACCTTATGGTATAAAACCTCACCCAGAGGATTGGAATCCAAGAACTTTTATAAATACATATATACATTTACTATTTATAACTCATACACTGACCGACATGTTCCAAAGTCCTGATATTAGTTGTATGGGAGCTAGGCCAAGTTTTCGTCGAATTTGATCTATTTTAGGCACAAAGATACACTGTTATGAGTAAAATACGACCCCTCATTTTCAATGGGATAACTCTGATATATGTATGCAGTATAAAGTCACCTGGAAGTTCGAAAACTTTATATAAGATATATATGTATATATAGTTCAGAGAAGTATTGACTCGATTCAACCCATTTTTGATAGTCAGAGTTACTATTGTCAGGAAAGGATTATCTCTAAATTTTAATTGTATATCAACTACTATAGGTACAAGGGTCAACATAGTCGATACCTAAGTTTTACTATCATTGAATTCTTAATTTTTTTTGTACTAAGCAACGCGCATACCACGTTTGATCATATCTCAATTTTTACTCAAGTTATAGTTCCACGGACAAACGGACAGACAGTCACCTGGTTTTTTTTCTCGTCTTCCTGATCATTTATATATACATATGTATACATACATACATATGTACATATATAACCTTACTTCTATCACGATTAGTTTTAGGTGATACGGAAAACCGTTAGGTGAACAAAACTATTATACCCTGTAGCAACATGTTGCAATAGTATAAAAACATGTATGTAGGTATACACCATTCGATTTTGTTAACATGTGCTCCCGAGGAGATTTTCACATAGGTTGATGTTATTAATTAAAACAAAGTTTTTAAGGCTTTCCGTTTTAATGTTTTATTCTTATAATTAGAGAAGGCAATTATGCAGAGTAGAGTTTCTAACGTCTCTCTTGCACTTTCTGCATGTGCCGTCGTTAGCAATGGCCATCCGACTACCGTGTGATGTCAGTAAATTGTGACCTCACAGTAGGCCAACAACCGCCCTGCAGTTTTGTCGAGACCGTATTGGTAAAAACATGCGAGTTTTCCTTCGGGCCTTGTTTAATATTGGTGGTATTTCACTCGATCCTGCGGCCCCAGTATTAACTTAACTACATAATGTTGTTTTGCATACAAATAATTACTTTGGAAAGCACTCTGAGCATTATGGATTACCGTTTCATATCCCTGTAAGAAGGTCGAACCAATAAAGCAATGGATATACATAGCCTGGTTGGAATAACCGGCCAAAACCTTTCTGACTCCACACAGGGAACAGCCAATATACATATGTATGTATGTAAAAGTATGTGAGAAATGTTTGTTAAACAATAACAAGAAAAATACCTAAATACAAACATATGTATACATACATATTATATATGTATATGTATGTATGTTGTGGAGTGCACTTAAAATTATACTGAATATTCGGCGTATTTATATTTCATATATATGTATATACATACATACCTATTTATATATATATACTTCTCTTATGAATATCTCTCGTACACGTTGTATGTTTGAGCGTCTGCTATAGTTTGTTCGATTCGCTGTTGAATAACGCTTGCAGAATCGAAGACAGTTAATAGATATGTATGTATATCTATTTACTTGTATCTTTAATATACAAACATATATTGATAAGTTGTGTTCAAATACATACACATGTGTGCATTTGACTGTAACATACATTGACCTACCTCTTGGATGTTTACATAATACATCAGCTGATACTGTTGCTTTTCATAAACAAACAAGAGAGCAAAGGCGAATGAAGAATAATAAACTCAGATTTGTATGCATGTATGGTTGTATTTAATATTTGTAGTTGAAATTTATCGTTGATGTGGAAAAGAGGAAAGAATAAAGTCATAAAAATACAGTCCGCCCAGTTTTCATTGATTCTCAATGAGTAGTCAATATAGTGCAGTCAATAGTGTAGTCAAATTTTCAATGATCGTAGAAACTTTAATCGGTCACAAATTTTTCATATTCTAGCATTGAAAACTTCATTATACCATTTATATTTTAGGAATAATACAAATTGAGTATATACTTATTACAACTAAATACAATTTATTTACAACAAATAACATGTTTTTATCTCATTGAGAGTTTCCAACTTGAGAATTTATTTAGGTTTAGGTTTTTCTAAGGAATTTGTAATGAATATTACTTACCGAAAATGCTCAGTCATAATACTCTGCAATTAGAGTTTCATCGACTGTATACCACTGTGCGTGACGAAGAGGAATTAAAACACTGCACCAAACTATTGGTATATTATATTTATTTCGGCTTTATATATGTATGTATGAAAGTTTATATGTTCATATGTATGTATATATATATATTTGTAAAAATAGTGATCTTTATGACACTTCAATGTTTTCTTTTGCTTGTTTTTTGTTATTTTATTTTTATTTTTTCGTTCGGCGAAGGCACGTTTTTCGGTTTTTAGTGTTCTTTTTGTTATTATGTGTTGATAAGCTAAATATAATGTATACGTAGCGGTCGCTTTTTATTATTAATTTAAGTTTTCACATTTTCTTATTTCACATGTGTTTTTTCACTTACTGTATTATTAATTTTTGATACACTGGTTTTGCTGCTTCTATTTATATTTTATGAGTTTCTTTAAATCGTTTCATATACAAATACTTTTTACACTCACTTTTACACTTGTACCGTCTTTAAGCGTTTTAATTTTGTGCTTAATAACACTCTTGATGAGTTTATTTATTGAATAAGGCCACATGAACTTATTTCGTTGAGGGTATGTTGCCAAAGCACAGAAACACTAATTTGATCAAACACATATCGATATACATACATACTTACGACATCCTCTACACACTCACATAAATATGTTTATTGAGAAAATGAATATATGTACATATAATTTTTGTTTCCGAAGTATCGTTCTGTTTTTCTTTGATTTCATTCAAGATTCACTCAAGCTGTATCAACTCTTATTGGCTATCTGTTTTTAATTTATTATTTCTTACAAATTTATTATTATTATTTCTTCATTTAATCGAGCATGGTCATCATGGTTAACAATTTTCTTTGTGCAGCCGCAGTGAAACTTTTACGACATTCTGTGAATTAAAAAAAGAACAGAAAAACATTAATATACAATTATTAGAAAATTATTTCCTTCTTTTTAACGGATAATTTAAGGAAAGTAATATACATAAATATTTATGGATCTTCATCGTATGTACATAGAAATGAAACTAAATTCAAAACTTCCCTGCTGTTGTTAAGAAATTAGGCTACTGGTCGTTGCAGAAAAAAGGAAGCAGGGTATTAAATTTAAAGCACCTAATTAGGGCCACAGATGATTGTAGTGAATTGTTGGCAAAGGTCTGCAAACCATTGTTGCAGTTCACCGAGTCCCTTTGAGAACTCCGGATCCGAAGGAATTGTTCCCAATCTCTCCCCCACTCGCCTTTACTGCACTTAACTGAAAACGGTTAAACTGATACATTCTAGAAATTACACTATAACGCTAAACTTTGTCTTTTATTTTATGAAACTGGAGGGGTTTTCAACCCATAACTGCACTTAAAGAGTTCTTTAAAAACTAAATATTAAAAATATTTACACAATTCACCATATTTAATGTTGCTTTCACTTAAATATTTTTATATAAGACATTCAAATTCCAATTGGAAAAGAAAAAATGCGACAATAAAAATCAAAACATTGTTTTAATAAGCGAATCTAAATGGTAAACATATTCGCCAAAATAACGAAATTCAGAGATACCAAGTAAATAAAATAGCTCGAACTGGTTGAAACAATTTCCTCTTCTGAATGGTGAAGGAGAAACACACAAGAACATTTATTGGTTTATGCATTTAACACAAAATAGTTCTAGTTTCGCATTTTAATGTACATAATAACAAACTCATTTTTTTAAACGAACACATATGTACATACTTACATATGTATGTACATGTCTAATTGTTCGCTCAAATGCCGGCAATATACTTATGTATAAACAACAACGAAACTAATGGATGTACAACACAATAGTCTCTTTTAATAATTAGATTTGCAGCGTTATAATGTGTTTCTTTCTTATTTACCTGATAGTTCTATTAAACGTATTTATCTAAGAAATAATCTTTGCTTTTACTTCACGTACAATTTTAGTTGAGTGCTTTGAAGGAACGCCACAAAACACCTAGTACACCTTTATCGTTCGTTGCTAGACTTCAACTGATTTAACTGTTTCAAATGCTACAACAGAATAGCATCGGCTGTTTTCGATGCCGACTTACTACAAACCGCCATTGTTGTTATTGCCGATACTGATTCCGCATTTACATACATACATACGTAAGTATGTATTTACTTCTGCTTCGTTGGTGATACCGGCATTCACATCGCTCTTGGTTATTGTTGTTACTGTGTTGGCCAGATATTGTTAGGATGAATAATTACTTAAATATTATTTATGACAATCGTCTTCAGCGTAACTTGCGGTATAACTAAACCGCATATGATAAGCTTCCATAAGGTATTTGTGAATTTTATCATTTCCAAATTGGTTAAAAATGAAAAATTACCATTCGATATTTGTAAAATCACCTAGAGATCACTTTTCTAATGAATGTACATAAAAATATATATATACGCATATACATACTTCGCATTTTTATTTCACTGGCCAAATACACACACATACATATATTTTTTATAGATAAATACTAATTCGATGGTTCATTCACGTAATTGTTTTATATGTACGGCGGCCGAACAATTTGTCTGCTGGGTTTTGATTAACGTTGTACTCTTAAAACATTTTTTGATGCTCTCTGGCTCATCTGCCGATCTTCCTGCTAAGCATTCGTAAATTTAAATTAGAATAGAGAACGTAAATGCTGATTGGGGGAGTATAGCCAGAGAACGTATGTTTTATATTCTCTGGTATAGCTGCGTTGCTCTTTCGCTGCAAGTAGGAAGTATTCTAAGCATTCATGTAAAATGTATTCCATATGGGTCAGAAAGTACACCAATATTAATCGTAATGTATATTAAATATGCATCTTGTGAAATGAGTTGCAATGTCAGAGAACAGAACTATAAGCTAAAACGCTGCATAATAAAAAGTACTACTCAAAGGGCCTACAGGTGGTTACTTTATACTACTAGACTCATAAAATATTTTTGAAGATTACTTTCGACCACTTTTTCTTGGTAATTCCAAGCTTTTTCACAAGAATGGTAAACATAAAAACAGAAAATTATAAAAATTGTAGTAGTAATCAAACATAAGTATTTCATAAACTGGGAAATGTATATCAAAATATTAAGAAAGAAGAAATCGAAAATTTTTATAATTTTTGAAACTTACCACATATGGGGTTTTATGTTATTGACTGGGTTTTGTTTCTGACCAGTTTGACGTTTCACTGCGAGGTAGTCACTCACACTTAGCCGAAAACAATACCGAGAGTAAACCAAGAGCTTCGTTATGAGACAAAAACAAATCACACACCAAAGCAATCATTAAAAATGAGCAGAGTGTGGTATCTAAGAAGATTTTATGTGAATATAAACATGACTATCGCGCCACTGTTCTTTTTTTCGCAAAATCGGCTCACTACGTCAGTAATAAAGGAGTGATAACAATTGTATGTTTCTCCTCCATATGCTATTCTAGAACTTTTTAAGTAATTCCGACGAAGAGTAAAAATTATAACGTTTTTGTTAAATCCCTAGCAACCTAAGTATTCCTTAATCGGCAATTATTCTTATTTGTAAAAGCCATAGAGCAAAATGATAATTTATAAAAGCAGTTGACCCAGAGAACATAAAACAATGAGATGGTGCAGGTTTGTAAAGCTTGACCTCGCAACCATGGAATTCACCCCGTTAAATGTTAACATTGTTTTGATATTAACAGAAGGGAATCTGTAGAATTACAGCTTTTTAACATGATCAACTTGAAAATATAAACCACATATGTATATGTATGTATATTTGTATACATTCTTCTTCTTCTTTACTGGCGTAGACACCGATTACGCGATTATAGCCGAGTCAACAACAGCGCGCCAGTCGTTTCTTCTCTTCGCTACGTGGCACCAATTGGATATTCCAAGCGAAGCCAGGTCCTTCTCCACTTGGTCCTTCCAACGGAGTGGAGGTCTTCCTCTTCCTCTGCTTCCCGCGGCGGGTATTGCGTCGAATACTTTCAGAGCTGGAGTGTTTTCATCCATCCGGACAACATGACCTAGCCAGCGTAGCCGCTGTCTTTTAATTCGCTGAACTATGTCAATGTCGTCGTATATCTCGTACAGCTCATCGTTCCATCGAATGCGATATTCGCCGTGGCCAACGCGCAAAGGACCATAAATCTTTCGCAGAACCTTTCTCTCGAAAACACGCAAAGTCGACTCATCCGTTGTTGACATCGTCCAAGCCTCTGCACCATATAGCAGGACGGGAATTATGAGAGACTTATAGAGTTTGGTTTTTGTTTGTCGAGAGAGGACTTTGCTTCTCAATTGCCTACTTAGTCCAAAGTAGCACCTGTTGGCAAGAGTTATCCTGCGTTGGATTTCTAGGCTGACATTGTTGGTGGTGTTTACGCTGGTTCCAAGATAGACGAAATTATCTACAACTTCAAAGTTATGACTGTCAACAGTGACGTGAGTGCCAAGTCGCGAGTGCGACGACTGTTTGTTTGATGACAGGAGATATTTCATCTTGCCCTCGTTCACTGCCAGACCCATTTCTTTTGCTTCCTTGGCCAGTCTGGAGAAAGCAGAACTAACGGCGCGGGTGTTGAGGCCGATGATATCAATATCATCGGCATACGCCAGCAGTTGTACACTCTAATAGAAGATGGTACCTTCTCTGTTGAGTTCTGCAGCTCGAACTATTTTCTCCAGAAGCAGGTTGAAAAAGTCGCACGATAGGGAATCGCCTTGTCTGAAACCTCGTTTGGTATCGAACGGCTCGGAGAGGTCCTTCCCGATTCTGACGGAGCTTTTCGTGTTGCTCAACGTCAGCGTTTGTATACATTGCCGAACAAATAATACACAAGCATACTTCCATCCATACATACAACAAAAAATATAAATATTTTTCTACAAAAACAACAATCGTCTCAAATAGCATAAGAATCACAAGTCCATGTCGCGCTCTATGTGCTCCGGGCGTCATACAACAAAAACCTTTTCATTCATAAACGCAGGCACACTTTCAACAAGAGACCTCGGTTTATTCATAAAAACAGACGCCGTAACATCTCCCCGATCATGCCTTTGCTTACAAGCGTCTTTCAGCGACGATGGCAAACGCTAAAAGTCAAAAATTGAACAACTTTTTGAAGTTCCTCTGGAAGGAAAACTGACAACCCCGTAAATTCACAAAACATAGTGTGACAAAACTGACAACGTAGTATTTGCGAATTTAAAATATTTGTCAAATTTAAAATATTTTACAGTGGCTCGCAAAAATCAATATTGATATGTTAGTTTCCTTCGGCACAGCTCGAATTTTCTACCAACAACACAATGTTGGGACGCTTTGTCGTCGCGTCAGTGCTTCGACACTTTGACTCTTTGACAAAACGTGAGCTTTGGCGATTGGTTGTCCAAGACAACGGAGATGCGGGAAGATGTGTGCGTCACTTGTTATTTCCTTATGAATTTTTGTACATATGTAAATACATATGTATGTATGTACATATGATGCTCATATATATTTTCGTAAACATACAGACAAATGTCTTTTCTTAAATTCTGGAAACAATATTTTCTTGATATTATACCTATCACAAGAAATTTTAAAATATTCTAGTAATTATCGGTACTTGTTATTTGGGCCAAAGAAATCAAAATATGCTGATCTCTAAACATATCTACACATATTTGTACATTACATAACCACACAATTCCCTGTTTGAGAAAAAATGTTGATTGCGCATAGATATGAAAATGCCAAATACAAAAACAAAAATATATAAAAATTGTTTTATGTTCTCTGTTTTTTCAAGCATTCATCAGCCACATCCGTCGGTTTCTGTTGGAAAAAGAGTGCCCTCTGTACGACAGATTTATGAATTTGGCAGCCGCATCATTTTAGGACGACATTAATTAATTTGCACACATTACATACTATATTTTTTTTTTGGTTAAAATACATTTGTAAGTAATTGAAACGAAAACCAATGCAGTGTCTATTTTTTATCCCAAAATTCATTAAATAAGGCTGCAGAAAGTAGATTCGTTCTCTGATGTACTTATGCAAAAATATTCACAATAGATAAAGTGAGCTATGCTAACATTTCTTTATTGGTGACAGTTCATAATGTCACACTGTGCTGGTTTGACGGAGAAATTTGACTGAACAGTATACTTGATAAGAAACAAACAACGATACAAAACAGTAACGATAGAGGAGTTTATAGCGTAGCTCAGCTGGAACAAATGCCGCCATTGAACCTCAAAAACCACCCACCGGGTGGCAATAAATCTGTAAACAAACGCTCTAAAATAAAGAGTTTTATCGAGCAGTACGCAAATTTGGAGTATGCAAAGTATTTAGTTCTGGATCCGGCCGCGTTGCCTTTGGTCTCAGTTCTGATACTATTAGCAGAGCTGATCATAAACATCAATGTGATTTGGAGGGTCCCTTACACAGAAATAGATTGGATCGCCTACATGCAAGAATGTGAGGGATTTCTAAATGGAACTTTAGATTATGGACAACTGAAAGGTTAGTCGATTTTTTTTACATAGCCATAGTGTATGTATTCTATTTTTAAACTTAAGTACATATGTATATAAGTACTACATTATAACAATCTAGCCGGTACCAATAAAATGGGGTTATAAAGAAATTATGTACATATGTACATGCGTAGTAATATCCGTATCAAACCTGAAATGCAAAATAACGTAAAGGAGAAGGAGAAAACGGTATAAAATATAAACTACTTATTGAAACAAAGTTTGAATCATGGTTATATCTGATAACGGATAAATATCAAACATACTCATGTACACGTAATATAAAATTAATAAAAACTCGAGTTTCCAATGTTTTGATTGTAACTTGTTTTGCATTTTAGATTACGATATGTATATATATATATTTACATAAGATTAAAACCATTAGTGAACAATAGTGTCCAAAAACGTTACTATTTTTATTGAATGATCTCCGAACCTTAATTCTTGCCTTGCATTTCAGAAGCCCTTATACTTTAATCATTTAATCCAACCTAATTGTAAAATGGGAGAATACTGACAGTTTTTATCCAGATCCATTCCAGTTATGTAGCATTGAAAGTCAGGGATTCAAGTGTACCTTGACTCGAACCTAAGTCCCGTCCAAAATTTATCGAATCTCTAGTATCTACTTAGCAATTGACTATGAAAAATTTTTAGAAGCTTATTTATTGAATACATGTGAATACGAAACGCACTTTAATATTCAAAGTGTTAATAAGTGTATCGAAAAAGCCCTTTAAAATCAGCACAGTCATCCATAACTATTTGTTTCCAAATCACAATAATTCAAGTCATTTGATTTTTTACAGCTATTTTTAATAGTAATGTATTTTATTACAGTTTTCACCGTCTATTAGTCTAACTAAAACAATAAAGCATTCAATTGTATCGTTTCTGATACAAATGATCATTAACTCCTACCCATTTATACACAAGTAAATAACTAATATTATGTGTACTATCTGTTAAAGAGCGATTTAATTTTCGATAGTAACGTTTTCGGGGCGTCCTCTGTTCTGTAACAACAAAAAATTTTTGGTAAATAACTACTTGTATGAACAAAAAATATGTTTCAAGTGTAATTACGTAGCCTTTTTGGTGTTGTCTTTCTGTCTGGTAATTCCGTTGATTTGTCCCGGTGTGTCCGTTTCGAGTTCTGCATACGCCTCCAATATAGCCTTTTGTTCGGTTGTAAGATTTTTCGGTACTTCAATTTTAATATTTATATAATGGTCGCCGTGGCCATGGGCATTAACACGTTTTAGGCCCTTTCCACGAAGAAACACTTTGTGATGTGACGAAGTACCTGCAGGTATGTTGATCCATTGGTCTTCGTATACACCTTGTACACGTATGGTACCGCCAAATACAGCTTGCGATATTGATATAGAGGCCTCCGTATGAACATCGGCGCCTTCCCGTTTAAAATATTTGCTAGTTTCTACGCGGAAAGTTACGAAGAGCTCTTTACGTCCAACTTGCATCCTTACTGTTTGGCCGTTCTCTATACCTGCTGGCACTGGAACGGTTACTTTCTTGCGTTGTACCGTCTGTCCCTTGCCGTCACATTCAGTACATGGGTATTTAATGTACTGACGCGTTCCTTGACAATAACGACAAGTGGATCGCATTACAAATGGTCCCGTAGAAATAGTTTCCATTCCCGTTCCATTACAATATTGGCAACGACCAGGTTTTGTGCCAGGTTCACACTTTGATCCATTGCACTTTGCACACGTATCAACAACATTAACGTTGACATCCTTGTTGACACCTCTAGCTGCTTGTGCAAATGTTAAATCCATAACAATTTCTTGTGCGGCACCAAAGCCGAATTTGGAATCGGCGAAATCATCAAAACTATTACTTCGAAAGTTAGCTTCGCCAAATATTTTACGAAATAATTCTTCTGGATCAATTGTAGAACGAAATTGCCAATTTTGTGAAAAACCTTGCGGGCCTTGCCCACCGAATCCCCCACTCCGTCCCATACTCTCTGATGTCTGACCATACGTGTCGTATTCCCGTCTCTTGGTGTCATCGCTTAGAACTTCGTATGCTTCAGAAACTTCTTGGAATTTTTTGCCAGCATCTGGATCGTTTTTGTTCGTGTCAGGATGATATTTCTTAGCCAGCTGATAATATGCTTTTTTAATGTCTTTTGCGCTGGAATTTTTGGCTACTCCTAATATTTGGTAGTAGTCTTTGGCGGATAAAATATTAGTCATGTGTATATCAAACCGCTGTTGTCGCCCAGGTATTGTAGTCAACAACAATCTCGGCGACATTTTTCCACCTCCATTCCAACCAGATAGGAATCGCCGCTGTGTCATTTGTTGTATTCCGAAACATTCTGCTGGATAATAATTGTTAGCACGATTTGAGAGCTGTCGAAATGCACGCAGATTAATAGATTTTGCTGATGAAAACATTTTCACAATAACTCCTTCAGACAGGGACATTCCTATGCGGTAACAGCACCAACCATGCTTCACTCGGAACGTCTGCTTCTTTCACTCACAATAGCTATTCACAGCTGATAGCAATTCACAATGATAATAGAGATATTCAGCACAGAGAGACACTAAAACCCAAAAAAATTCAACTTTTAGTTTATTTTAACTCGTACATACATATATAGAAAGTATTTTTATACGCAATACCAATTTGGTATATTTTTTATTATTTATTAAATTTTATAAGCAAATTGAAACAGTTTTTGAAAGTATATTAAAAGTATTATTAAAAAACCATAACTATCTGAAGATTATAATTTTTTTCTATTTGTGTAGGTGATACCGGCCCACTTGTATATCCTGCAGCATTTGTCTACATATATTCGGCGTTGTACTATATAACTTCATATGGACAAAATATTCGCTTAGCTCAATACATATTTGCATTTATATACCTTTTGCAACTATGGCTTGTACTGCGTCTGTATACTAAAAGCCGCAAAGTTCCTCCATATGTGTTATTGATAAGTACCTTCACATCATACCGCATACACTCTATATATGTTCTGCGCCTCTTCAATGATCCCATAGCAGTTTTATTTCTGTACGCAGCATTAAACTTGTTTTTTGATCGGAGATGGACTATTGGTAGTATCTGCTTTAGTGTAGCAGTAGGCGTTAAGATGAATATTTTACTTTTTGCTCCAGCTCTGTTGCTTTTTTACATAGTTAATTTAGGTTACCTAAGGACTATACTGCAATTAGCTATTTGTGGAGGTTTACAACTACTTCTAGGTGCCCCATTTCTAATAACATATCCTAAGGCATATTTAAAAGGAAGCTTCGATTTTGAACGCGTTTTTGAACACAAATGGACAGTAAATTATAGATTCCTTACGCGATCATTGTTCGAAAATAAAGACTTCCATGGATTTCTAATCGTGGTACATATGTTCCTTCTCCTTTTATTTGCAAATTCAACGATCATATATTTTAAGAGTTATGTGCGTTTACGAGCACTACAAGATCAGTTACAACCTCAAATTGACCAAAAGAATAAGGAAATGGAAAAAAATCGTATTAACGAAGCTAAAAGTCGTAAAAAAAGCAAAAAAATTACGGCAAAGGAAAACGAAGAAGAGTTGACACCTGATCAACAGCAGTTCTTAAAATCGTTTGAGAAAGGTCTACAAAATAGCACTGGATTAAAACCAAATACCCAAGCCCCACCACCAGTTCAAAAATATAAGGTATCGATACATTTCGAAAAATGTTCACAATTGGCCATATTGCCATTCTTCCTCTGTAACTTTCTTGGGATGCTTTGCGCACGTTCCTTGCATTATCAATTCTACGTCTGGTATTATCATTCATTGCCCTACCTCATATGGTCAACAAATTACAGCTTGGGTATACGATTTCTCTTACTCGGTTTGATTGAACTGTGCTGGAATACATATCCAAGTACGGATTTCTCCAGCTGCTTATTACACATATGTCACGTCGTATTATTACTTGGTGTGGGTAGCAATTTCCTAAAGGCAACTAAACGAAGTGAAGTAATGAAATCATTTGAAGAGAAACGAACAAAGGTCAAAGTTAATTAAATTTAATGATTTTAATTAAAATATGTATGTATAATTGAAAAAGTGGTTACAATAAAACGAAGTACATTATATTTACATTACATTTATTTTATTTTTCTATTAGGTCGTTAGTAATATCCGATATCTTTCTTGCAGTTTGTCTGAAAATCATAATTTTACTAATTGAGAAAAGTTTCTTTCTACCCCTGTAAGACTACTTGACGGGACGAGGACTTTTTTGTCGCTCATAATGGGCAAGCTATCTTTCACATTGGGTAATAACATTCATACATATGTATGTATATTGTTGGAAAGGTGAAATTTTAATCTTAATTTAACCAAAAAAAAAAATTAACTCGGGGAAGTTGAAAAAAAAGTTACAGCTGTTTAAAAATGTGTGAAAATAATGGAGAAATTCGATATATTTTGAAATTTTTGTATCAAAAAGGGGAGAATATCACGCAAGTTACCAATGAAATTTGTGAAGTTTACGTACTCGATGTTGTATCAGTTCGTGTAGCACAACAATTGTTCACTCGATTTCATTCTGGAAATTTCGATTAACACTAACGGAACAATGTCTCTGGGTACATATTTGTTTATTAATTTATTAATATAAATATAAAAAAAAAAAACAATAAATTGAAGTTTGAATAGAAATACGAAAAGACTTTTTCGACTTCCCAATATTTTGAAAAGCTAACTTTTTGTATACCTATTATAATGATCCCATAGAGACAGACTTCAAGCAACATCTCTCAAATATTAAAATACACACGTTCTTATAGACAGTTATTTAGACAGCTTCACGATTACACGATAGCAGGCTCTTAGTTGTCGTTCTCGCTAATTTAAAAATATTTTTAAATTTGCCGACGACAGTAGAGAGGAGAGGATGCCAAGGCCAATAGGCTTGTTTTATTTGACCAGCAAATTAAGCTTTTATCTTATTTTGTATGGAAGACTTAGCCATCATAATTATATTGGCTTGTTATAAGCTATCATATGCTGAACACAATGCTCGCGACAGACCGCAAACGACATCTGTCAAATATTAAAATACACACGTTCTTATGGACGGTTGTCGCTCTCGCTAACTTCAATACGATCCTATATTTGCGACAGTAGGCGACAGAAGAGTTGACGATAGAATTGAAGGTAGAGAGATGAGGGAGAGTGGTGATGCCACTAATATGTAAAATGTAAAATTATTCACAGCCCTAACAAACTTGATGTTATTTTACAAATAAAAGCATAAAATAGCTCTATTATGTCATTTGTAATAACAATTGATAATTTAAAACAAAAATATATACCTACATATTTACTTATTTTTTGCATAAAATATTTCACTTTGAACAAAATATTAAAATTTCATTGGCCACAACGAAATTGTGTACATGGAAAATGGAGAGTTGTGTTGCTTTGTGTACATGTACAACGCCATTTTGCAAACCTGACGTTATTTTACAAAGAGAAGCATAAAATAGCTCTGTTGTAATAACAACTGATAATTTAAAACAAATAAATTTACATATTACTAATCTTTTCTCCTCTTTTTTCTTGTCATCCCGTCGCAAGCAAATTTTATGAAAGGGGGCGCAGAAAGTTCAGAAATACGAGTCGCCATGCACATGCAATGAGGAACACCAAAAAAAAATTCCCCGATATTTAGCAACAAAAGCATCGATAACCCCTTACTTCATGTATAACTGTTTATTATAAAACTCAACTGTACTCTATTAACAAAAGTCTGATGCTATCATCGGCCAATTTTTGGGCTGCCAAACTATTGCTATTTAATTAACAGTAGAGCATTCACATATTACTTAATTTGCATAAGTATAAATACGTATGCTATATCGATTTATTTATATGAATTAAAATTAAATACCTTCTAATATGTCTATCCTTCTGTTCTCTTTTTAAATCTTATATTGCTAGATATACTTGATGTTAATTATTCATGTTCGGTGACCTACGACACCACTTATAAATTAATTTCCTTAAAGTAGCTATAGACGATACACTTCGGCGTGCAATCCTTTCGTCCCACACGACATACATACACACATATTAATTTTACGTCTTTATTATCTCTTTCTATGGGTAAACATGTTCTAGAATCATGTTATATAATAGTTTTTTTCATATAAATTTAATAGAATAGCAATAATGTATGAGAAATTGTAGGCACATAATGCCACTGTAATCTTTTATGACACAGGACGCACAATGTACAATTTTATCCATGATGAGACGATTTTAAAATATTGCAATGCTTCTGTGTACATTTTTGTAAGTCTTGTGTCATGCAATAAAGTGTGGCAACTCTTACTTGAAAGTTAAATTCTTTGGCGTGCATTTATTTAATAACGGCCTGACCTTGCTGCTTTTTCCGTATTTTATCTAAGCACGTTCTAAGGGATGGATAAATTAACAAGTGCTGGTCGCTCCAGAGGACGAGGTCGCGCGACAAATCCACAGCAACCGCGTGTCGAAAACCGGAACAAACGGGGTGAGCAAGTTGCAGATGCATCAGGTTCTTCAAGGAGGTTTCCTCAAGCTCCATCAACATCTGCTTGGGGTCAGCCAAGTTCAGGAGTCGCTCGGGGTTCAGGTTTGCAACAGCAAAGCTGCAGTACTGCTCCTATTCAACAACGCGCACCTGCTCCCGTTATGCAAGGAAGAGCCACTGCACATCGAGATATTGCAAGTGGAGATGCGCCTGTCGTTAGAGAAGATTCTCGAGGAGCAGTGCGCGGAAAGCGTATATTAAATGAAGTTGTGGTTTCTCGACCTCCTACTTGTGTTACGAAAACAGGTCACACTGGAACAAAGGTGGTTGTTAAAACAAACTACTATCGTATTAATAAGAAACCAAAGTGGTCTATACATCAATATCGCGTTGATTTTGCGCCAGACGTGGACATGGTGCGCGTTAGACGTGCTTATTTAGCACAACAAAAAAAAATACTAGGAGCGTATATTTTCGATGGAAATATGTTATTTTGTACAAATTTCCTGGAGCAAAAGGACTTGGAAATTATAATGAAGAACCGAGAAAATGAAACCATTCAAATAAAATTGAAACACGTCGGGCAGTTAGATGTCACCGATGCTCAACAACTTCAAGTATTAAATCTCATTTTACGTCGCGCTATGGAGGGTCTTAAATTACAACTCGTTGGACGTAACTTCTACGACCCAAAAGCAAAACATTCCCTTAAAGCCTATTGTCTTGAATTATGGCCAGGTTATCAGACTTCTATTCGTCAACACGAGCAAGATATCTTGTTATGTGCGGAAATAGCGCATAAAGTAATGCGCACTGATTCAGTTTATAAGACATTACAGGAATGCCAAAATAAACAGGATCCACTGAACTCTTTTAAACATGAAGTTGTCGGTACCATTGTACTTACAGACTACAATAATAAAACATATCGAGTGGATGACGTCGACTTCGAGTCTACTCCAATGTCGAAATTCAAAACAAAAGATGGTGATATTTCTTACATGGAATATTACAAAAAGCGTTATAATATTCATATAAAAGACGCAAAACAACCTCTATTGGTATCTCGACCTTCAGAACGTAATATACGGGCTGGTCAAAGTGAGCTTATAATGTTGATTCCGGAGTTGTCACGCTCAACTGGACTAACTAACGCAATGAGAAGTAATTTCAGTTTAATGAGAGCAATGAGTGAATTTACTCGTTTGCCGCCTAATCAACGTATTGATCGTTTGAAAGCATTTAATGATCGTTTGAGTGCGACTACTGAGAGTACTGACGTTCTAAAAGCTTGGAATATGGAATTAGATAAAAACCTCGTCGAAGTTCCAGGTCGTGTTATACCGTCTTGTCGAATAGTTTTTGGTAACAATGAACGTTTTGATTGTAATGTTTTTGCTGATTGGACAAGAGAATTGCGAAATAAATCACCGTATAAGAATGTCGATATAAGAAGATGGTGCGTGATAGCCCTTAAAAGAAATTTGACCGAAATTCAAAATTTCGTACAAATGTGCATAAGAGCAGCTAATGGCATGCGCATGCGAATTGCTGAACCAATGTACCAGCAAATATTAGACGATCGTAATGGCACTTATTCACAGGCCATTAATACATCTGTAGCAAGTGATCTTCAAATGTTAATGGTAGTAATGCCGGCTGCCAATGAAGAAAAATATAGTTGCATCAAAAAAAAATGCTGCATTGATCGTCCAGTACCGTCTCAAGTTGTAACTCTTCGAACTATTGCTCCACGAGGTGACCGAGCTTCCGGCTTAATGTCTATCGCAACTAAAGTTGTCATACAAATGAATGCCAAACTTATGGGGGCCCCTTGGATGACAGAAATTCCAATAAGTGGATTGATGACAGTTGGTTTTGATGTCTGCCATTCTGGCAAAGAAAAAAATAAATCGTATGGAGCTTTGGTTGCAACAATGGATTTGAAGTCTAAACCTCAATATTTCTCCACAGTTTCACAACATTTGAAAGGACAAGAGCTTTCGAATGAAATAGCCATGAACATGACATATGCTTTGAAAGCATATCGAAATGAACATGGCATGTTGCCAAAAAAGATTCTATTTTATCGTGACGGAGTAGGTGATGGACAATTGCCTCAGGTGTTTAACACTGAAGTTAAGTTTTTAAAAGATAAATTAGATGAGATTTACAAAAACGCAGGAGAACCGACACCTTGTCCCATGGCTTTTATAGTGGTTTCAAAGCGCATAAATACACGTTATTTTGTTGGTGAGAAAAATCCAGTTCCAGGAACCGTGGTTGACGATGTCATTACTTTACCTGAGCGATATGATTTCTTTTTAGTTTCGCAGTCAGTGCGTCAGGGTACGGTGTCGCCTACGAGTTATAATGTCATTTATGACACTATGGGTCTCGATGCCGATAAAATACAAATGTTAACGTACAAAATGACACATCTTTATTATAATTGGAGTGGAACTTGCCGCGTGCCTGCAGTATGCCAATATGCGCACAAATTAGCATTCCTAGTTGCTGAGAGCCTTAATCGTTTACCACACAACGCATTGGAAAAGCAACTTTATTTTTTATGAAAAAATCATATATATATTTTTTACCTAATTCAATAAGCTTTATTGAACATTTTTATATATGTACGTAAGTTCAATCCCAGCATTTTCTTCATTTGCATACAATTTATGAATATATTAATACTTATATAATTTTTTTTTTGAATTACATTATTTTTTATGTACACTGAATATGTACTTCTAATACTTTTTTAAATTTTTGGAACAAAAAGTTCTTTTTTTTGATGTTAATTATTATTATTATTCATGTTAATAAAAAAATGAATTTTTTTACTTTGGAATTACCTTTTTCTTAATTAGTTGAAAGTTTTTTACTTCTAAATTTGAAAGCTTAATATTAGTTTTTATGTGTTAAATGAATGATTCGGTATTGGAAATGATTCCAAAAGTCTGCGGGTGTACAGAATTTAATATCTCAAAACAGGTATGTATGTACGCATATTGCATCGTATCTTGTTCAAGGTTCTCTCCTACTTAATTAAACCTTATCAGGAACATGGACATATAAATGTTCCTTTATGAAAATGTGATCACCGCGACAATGGGGACAATGTTCAGCGAATAAAGATACATGTGAACTTGTCAAAATTTTATTTACTATATCATAACTTTATAAAAAGGATATTGGCGATGACCGTTACAATCTCCAGAAGTATGTCTATCTAACTGAGCTCTTAATTTTGTTACCATTTTGGCTCGTAAATTTTCCGCTAAATTTTTCAATATTTAGAACCAAACCCATCACACCAATTGTGTCGTTGAATTTTTTTTTTAGATCATATCAATGTTTCTGTTGTACGGTGAAAACTCGAAAGGTAATGTTAGATACGATACATACGCTCATTTGTTGCAAGACCGGCATAAATCAAAAAACGTGATTTTTGAGTTAATGCTGCAGAATTGTTCGTTATATCATACTTCATGTTGAGTGAAAAATTCATATGAATACCTCTTATATGCTCCGCTTGAGAAGAGAATATATTTCCTGTTTTCCGTGTAAGGTTATAGTCAGTTGAAAACTTTAAACGCGTTTTGCGGCAAATCGATTTTTTTGACTTATGCCGGTCTGGCAGCAAATGAGCGATATGTACATATATCTAGTGACAAAATTTTTAATAATTTTACTTCATACCAAATGTATGTGCTACTAGCCATTTAGCTTAAAATTCTTGATGCAAACTGGGTATGTCAGCTGTAAATATATAATAGCCATATATTTCTTAAAATAATGGTAATTGGCACTAATTTAAAAACTTCAAACTCTAATAATGATTAAACTGGATTTCAATCTGGACTGGATAGGCTTTTATTAATATTATATTTGCAATATAATCATACAGTCGTACATAAGTCGTCGACTATTCGATCAACCGCTCGTTTTCGACTATCCTGTTAACCGTTCGTTGTCGAGTATTCGAATAGTAAGCTTTCATTCATTAGAATTAACAAAAATTACTACTTATCAAAACCAAAACTTTAACTCGGGAATAATGTTGCGCAAAATTCTACAATTTTTTTCACGGTGTGCACTACAATTGTTAATTGGAATTGTTACATTGTACGCAGTTAATGGGTACATATTTCATAGTTTTATTATATTATTTTACATGAAATAGGAATTTCCAATGCATAAGGTTTCAAATATTATTAAGAGTTGAATTTTTCACATTTAGTGTTTTTGTTTACTCAATTACAATCTGGGAATCGGTAGAATACTGGCATTTACCATTTCCATCTACTTTCTGCGAAAATTGCATTTAATTTTTATTCCTAAGAATTCTATTGGACATCATTTAATGAACTCTCCATGAAAAAATTAACAATTAAAATTCGTTTGAGTAGGAGACGCGACTGTCATTGAACATGTAATGCATTACGCGAATGTTAAGAAAACTTCCTTACATTTTTTTTAAATAAGATATAATAGGTGTCGCGTACTTATAAAAGAAGTTCTTTTAAGGATTAAAAACATTTCCAACTATAATATTTAACATTTTTGAGGTTGTCTTTCCGATACCTCTGTTTTATTTTGTAATGTCTTAAATTTTCTATTTTACTTTAGAAAAGTCTATCGGTTACACTTAAAACTACTTTATATGACTGTCTTAAATACTATAATAACTTTTTTAAAAAGTAAATAACGGTGGTTCCACCTTTGGGTGTACTCACAATATAGTCATCCGTATCATATTAGGACAACCGAAAACATACTTAATACATAATAATAAAAAGCAGGCGAAAAATTAAAAATAATGTACACAAATATTAAAGTCATTCGTTACAGATGGTGGTGGCTTGAGTATGTGTAGACGCATTGTAAGCTATACTCCTATTGACACTACCAATCGTACTGGTGCTCGCAGAAGTCAAAGTCAAAGGTTGCAGGTCACCGAGAATTTCCGTAGTTTCTACAGCAGGTGATGTACATTCGGTGGTGTCGCTTCGTTGTTGTGTGCGAACGCTAAAAAATCGCAAAATAGTAGTCTCACTGTTGCGACGACTTGACGTTGGTGTTTTTGGAGGATGTGCGAGCTGATGGTGAGAAGTCGAAGGTGAGTCATGAGATAGGATGTCACGAGTTCCACTCGACTTACGTCGACGTGGAGTGACATTGGAGCGCGGACTAGCCTCCGTTGCCCTCAAACTTTGTAAACGTGATGATGTAGAAGCTATCGGAGACTGTGATCCATTACAATCTTCAATAATTTTTTCGATAAGTGTTGCATTACGGGAGGACATCAATTTTTGTTTTCGTATTTTTGTTAACCAGTCAATCTTTTCCTTATGTTTACGTTTCGGTGACATTATCCCCAAATGGGGTGCTTCACCGTTAAGCACATAATTTGGTAGATTTGAGGTAGGTGAAAAAATCATTGAAGATAAAGGTGGCTGTTGTGAGGTTGAATTATTAGACGTTCCCGCGTTAGTTGGTGATGTATAATCGGAATTATGGTTTTCAGTCACTACTCGCTCACTGAGTGGCGATTGTATGGTCGGGCAAGTTTGCTTTAACGATATATATGGCGTTGTAGTCTCTACTGTATTTTCTTGGTTGCTATCATTACTATGGGTATGGGCTGCGCAGCTTATGGTTGAACTTGTGGGTGAAGTGTACGGCTCCTCTGGAATTGGAATAAGTTGCAAATTGATGTGGCGAGTCTGTGGTGATGTCAAACTCAGTGAGTTTCCCACGTTCGACGTTGAAGGACTAAATAGGCGACGACCTAGAAAAAAAATAACATTAATATAAAACCACTAATTCAAAAAAAATCTAAGTTGTTTACCTCTAGATTCCAAAGGTTTTGGTCGCTTAGGTTCATAAACTTCACCATCATCTTCCCCAGCCACCCCTCCCAGCATTTCTAGAAATGACCGTTTCGCAGTTACTTTCTCCACGGAACTAGGAGTACGTTCATTTTGCTCCATTATACGTTTGAGTGAACGTGGAGTATTCTCAAGGTCTCGCAAGTTGTATTTATGTGTTGATCCATGTGCCCTTCGACCAAACTGACGAACATACTCCGCGTGACCTCGATATAATTCCACATTATCGAAATCCGATATATTTTCTGGTCCTATACGCCAAATTTTATGACGTGCATCATCACTACAAGTTACAATAGGACAGTCGTGGGTAGATCCCCATGCAACACATGTTACTTCTACAGTATGACCCCACAAAGCGACCAATGGTTCATCAGGATAATTAAGATTCCATATGTACGCTTTCTCGTCACTACTTCCACTTAGTAAATATTTACCATCTGGACTAAGGCAAGATTTTATGTAGAAAGTACTATTTAGTAGGCCTTTATATCCCGCCAATGGTTTCGAAGAATATGAACACAGATTATATGAATAAATTGTATTATCCATACAATTAGCAAACAAACGAGAACCTGATTCATCAACAAGCAGATTGGTAAAACCTTTAAACGTACTGGAACCAGCATATGGTAGACTATGTTTTGGGTGAGGTTCTTTCTTGTATGCGGTATAATTTCGTCGTAAATCCCATACTTTTATAATTCCATCACCGGCCCCACAAGATATTAGAGTGTTTTCGTCCTAAAAAAAAATGTGAACATAGTTTTATGTAAACATAAATTTACATTTTTACAATTTAACACTAACCTGGAAAGCTAGACCTGTGATACTACTTGATGTTGCATTAGGTGTCATTTTTGGTGTTCGTGTGCGTTTTCTATGAGATACCGGGGTACCTGGCCCACCAACATGTCCGCTATAAATGCAGTTATCTGCGCGTGGAGTTAAGTCCACATTTAAATTTGCACGCGTATCCCAAATTATAATAGCACCATCTCTTCCTCCAGTTGCGAAGACAGATGAATCATGTCTGCGGAACGCCGCTGTTTTCACAGACCGTGTATGACCAACAAATGATCGTATATTCCGAATTTCTCCTTGTTCATCTACTTGCCATAAGCTGGCTGTGTGATCCCCTGATGCAGAAACAAATTTCATCTCTCCAGGCGCCCATTCCAAATCAAACACGGCATTGTAATGGCATTGAGGAGCATTAAGAGAACGTTCTTCTGGTTCTTCGTTCCTTTTTGTAGTATCTTGCAATGCAATCTTTCCATCTTCATTAGCAATAGCTAATATGTGTCTAAAATTACTACATTTGGAAAATTTTGCTGAAAATATGGGTGGTTCTGGATTATAATCTGAGCTATAATTTGACGGTAAGATTCCGCGCCAGCTGTCTTCCTTTGCCACACAAAGTCTACGTAGAGCAAAGTCATAGGTATAGTCAGTTGCTAAAATGAATGCGAAAAATATTGATATTAACAAGCAAATTATTATATATACGTGTATGCAAAGCGATATGTTGCAAGTCTCTTGTCTGTCTGTCTGTTATTTTGCATGCACAGCACAATTTAGTTGGATGACCGACTTTAATCTGTTCAAAAGTGTCATTTTCTTATCTAACTTTAACTTAATAATACACAAACAAAATAATCTAGGCTGGATTTCCCGCTAAATCTTCTCTGGTTTGGTTCCAGGTCGCGCCACTTCAGCCGCCAAATTTTTTTACACCAACAATTGCACTTTATTTACGATACTTACCGATGCCTTGCTGACGATTGAAAAACTTTTGAATTCTATTCATATTTCAATTAATTTATATATTTTACTTTTTTTAAGTTTTTTTAAGCACTAGTGGTTCTTAAATATCACTTTTATAATTTTATATTTTCTTCATTTACGTACAATGAACTTTTTGAATAAAAATAGTCCATTCAAGGAATTTTACTGTCAGTAGTGTAAAAAAATGCGCGCAATTGTCAATATTTGTTTGTGCAGTACTTAGTGATGCCATATGATTGAAATTAATATTATAAAAAATTAAAGTAGGTCCACATTATCGGAAATGTGCTGAATTGGAAAATTGTTATTCACAACGTTAAAGATTAATCAACTGGCGCACAAGTAAAGAAACCTCAACTTATTTGCGTATTACAATCTGTGGTCGAACCTTTCTGCGATATTTATGATACTATGTCATCGGAAAAACGTATTAATTGCGAAACGCGAATGATTAAACAATTTAAACTTTTAATGAAAACTAAAAGGGGGAAATTGTTGGTTAATTGAGTATAACGACCACCTCAGTTCATTCCCAGAAAGAAAAAATGACATCCCTGTTTGCAAACTGCGAGCGTACAATTGTGAATGGTCAATATAATTCAAATATATTTTTGGGAGGAAAGCAATATACAAATAGTTTTTTTATAATAGAATACTGAGTTTTAAATGCCACTTGAAATGGATATAGAATATTTTCAGATGTGGGCAGCCAGATTGGGTTGTCCTCCGGAAGCAATACCAACCCAAGAGGCTTTAAAATCGTAAGTTTACTCGTGCTTTTCAATAAAAAATTTATATATTCTGATTTGCATAATATTTCCAGGATTTATAAATCGCGCCAACGTGACTTATTTTGCAATTTAATTAAGCGTGTAAGATCTCGGCAAGATGCTCGTGAGGTACGCGAAAGTATACTTTTGAAGCGTTTGGAGGAACAGAAGGGTCATATGGTGTCGGTAAAGTGATAAATATATACATTTATACCTACATATTTTGTGTTAACAATGGATCCTTACGAATTTAATTCTTTATAGGCATCGGCTCGAATTTTTTTGCCCAAAGAAATGCAAATTTTTCTGAAAGTAAAGGATCTTATAAAGCAGAAGGAAGACGTAGCAATGCGTTTAGATGAATACAGAAAGGAATATGAAACTCTGGCTATTAATATTAAAACAAAGAGTAATTTATTATTGGAAAAGTAGTTTAGAAGAATATATCTTTAGCAAATGAAATTTATTTATTTAGACATTCAACACATTAGTCTCCAGCATAAGCAAAGAACTCTAGGATCTCGCATCAATATTTTAAATTTTAAGTCTGCGGCTTTGCGGAAGCAGATTAAACAGGAGGAAAATAATAAAAAATTAATAATTGCTACAATGCCGGTGCGTTTGACAGTTAAAAACGCGAGTGAAATTATTGCCATGGACGAAGTTAAACAAGCGCTTCGAGATCTCGACGATTTTTATACTTTGTACATAAATCAGGGAAGCAGTCGTAAGTTAATGACATATTGAACAAATGTACAAATAATGTGATTAATCATTTAAAGCTACAACCGTTCAGGAAGCAAAAGATGTGCTGTGGGTGAAAATGCGTGCCATTTTCTCAAGAATGCCTAATTTTATTTTCTTCAATGTAATAATGCGTTTGAAGGAAGAACAACTTCAATATGTAATGTCATTAATAAATAAATCAAATAATGAGGACTCAGCAAGCCATTCCCTTAGTGGAGTAGGCAGCAAGGATCCACTATCTTCTTTTGACATAAAACTTTTGCAAACAAAAGCAGATCTTTTGGGCATACTAGTTAAATACCTGTCCGCACGCAAAGAACGTATTATGCTAGAAGAAAAATTCTCCGATGCTTATGGTCCCTTTGTAGACGAGTTAGAAAAGAAGGTCAATCTATTTAACGCCAATACAAATGAAAATATCAATGAAACGATATCGGACTACCTGGTACAGTATAATTTGCGCAATTTCTCAAAAAGTCAAAATGATTTCATAGCTCAACAAATTGAACAATGTAAAGCAGATATTGATTATGGAGCTAGACAATTGGAAAATCATGAGGTATGTTAAGAATATAGTCTCTAAAAACAGATAAATTAATCTGATTTTGATTTTGCCGCAGGTTATCCTGGGATCTATTAAACACGTTTACAGTAACATCAATACATCGATTAATAGAATTCAATATGAAATGTTGCAACTTGGCCAAATCAAGGAAAAGATTCTTTATTCAAAAAATATGTTAAAACGTATGGTGGATGATATGCAAGTATCCACGATTGGTGCAGCTGTGGCTCCCATTGCTGGCGGATGCATGAAATCCAATTTCCTGCCTACGAAGCTTAAAGTTAACAACAATATATCTACTATTGGTGATAGCTTTGAAATGGGTGGTGGAGACACGGTATTCTGTAGCACGAAATTAGACTTCGACTCCACCATGATGTCACTTAACTCAACCTCAGCAAATAATACTGGAACATCGAGACGAAGTGTGGGATGTGCGGATACCACACTTATGCCTGCGGCTACCGGATGCAACAACAACGAAACCCGTTTCGTTCTACCACCATACTCCAGTGAGTTATCTACTTTTGCCGAAATCCCATTTGAAAAGTTTAGCTGTATAACGAAAGAGTGGTGAGATATCATTTAGAGTGTTTCGAAATGTGCTAGATACATATACCCAAACATATGTAACCCTTGTGCTTCTGGTTAATTTCAGTGCTTACCATCTGTCACCTAATCCATTGATCGTGGAATCACGTGAACTCTCTTCTACAATGCAATTGGCGCCAGGCAGTCTACTGACAGCTTCAGGGGCTTTACAGGAAGTGCGTAATCGCATCAAATGGGCGTGTTTAATTGCCCAGCATTCGCTTGACTTGAAATTGGATTTGGATTTGGTTATGGGTAGGCAGTGCTAATAATTACTCTCGGACATAACATAACATGTAGTCCTTAATTATCTATGTATGTATGTGTTATTTTTTATATATTACTATCATATAGTCGACGCGCAAAGCTGCAAACAAAAAATCAAACAACACCGTGAGCAAATTGAGGAAATGCTGGATAAAATAGATGTGGTTAACATAAACACGAATCGAACACTGCATAAACTATCAAAGTTATACGACTTTATGCTTGCAAATCCGCTGCGCCACTATATTCCAGCTGAAAGAAATTACAATAATCAAACATATGCGGATTATGAAGCCGAATTCCTGATGTATTATCGTATGGCTACCGTCGGTGCATCCATAAAATGATAGATTTATATTCGAATGTGATCGATAATCTCTTAATTTTAATGTTCAATTTTAAGTTCCAAATAAAGAAGTTTTCAAAAAACCAATATGATAACCCATGTTTCTGTTAATTTTTGTTTTGCCAAGTGGCCAATCTAACAATAAAAATCTATAATTTTAATATATAATTTTTATTATTTCAGTACTTTTAGTTCTTGATAGTTTTGGCAACCACATTCAAGTGTAATTCTTCTTATTCTTAAAATTTCCGAATTATAACCGATCAGATTTCTTCTATGTTTTGATGTTTATGGGTTTCCTGGGAAAAATGTACACTCAATTGCTCCCAAAGAGGGTTGGTGTGTTCAGTAATAATAAAATATTTCAGTTGCTCAAAGCTGGACCACTTTGAGTGTTATTAAAACGTCTTGCAACGATTCGACGTATTTGTTGAAACAAAATTGTTTGCTAGAAGAAGGCTTATATTTATTTTTCAAAAGTAACATCCGACTTCCTCTCCTCTTCAATAAATATGGCCAGGTCTGTAGAGAGAAAAGTGAGGCCCGGAAAGTTCGCGGAATAGAACATATACTCAAAAATATATACATATGTATGTACATTTTTAATTAATTCTGTTTATTCTATTGGTTTGTCACACGTTATTATTACATTCGTTTATCGTTTATAATTGAATTGTTATACCTTCTAAATGTAAGTTAATTTTTTACTTTTTATTTACACCCGATATGAAATGGGTCCGTAGTCACATACATACATACATAAATGTTATTCACATACAATGTATTTAATATAAAAACTTATTCGTTTTACTTATAAAAAACTTATGATTAACAGAGCGGTATGATAGAATATATTATATAAAAATGTTACTCAACTTTTCCATCTTTTATATTCTTATAAATTAGTTGCTTTAATTAAATTTTATACTTTTTGTTTTCGCACTTAAGAACACATGTTCCATTGAAATTATTTTATAATTTTGCCTGTGAATTAATAGACATTTAGAAATGGATAATTCAGAAAAATTTTGACTTATGCGTGTGTATACATATATACATACATATGTATGTATTTGAATGTACTGAATTATGCAACTCAAGTCCGGTTGTGATGCTAATTGTAGGAAGGACCATTGAGTGATGTTTTCGACAGCTTTGAAATAATCGAGATGTTTCATAGTTGTGGACGGGGTTTTGGTGGCGATGTACCGACGTACAACAAAATATTTGTGAATATGGAGAGTTTCAGAGTATTATCCATACTTTCTTGAAACAAATGCCATTTTTACATACATACATACATACATACATGCGTTGGCTGTAGACGCTTTTGTTTTCAGCACGCTCTTTTATGTAGACATGTACACATGTATGTACATAGTTTCATTATAAAATAAAATGAAATAAAATAAAATTAAACAACAGAGAAATAAATCATTGAGCACTTAACTAAAATGGACGTCTTCTTTATAGCAACTTTACAACAAATGACTTCCTTAGATCGACAAAGAAAACAAAACGAAAAAGCTGTGGAATATTTGAGACGATAATTAAATTAAAGTTAAAAGTAACGGTTCACTACCGACTAAAAACTCCTGGAATGTTTGTTGTAGTTGTTTTTCGCTTCGCTGATAACAAACGCGTGTGTTTATTGATTTGATTTCGGTTTGGCTTTAAGTCCATTGATGTTGGCTTTTCACTTTTTAATTTTTAATTTAAAATATTACAATATTCGACTTTCTTTTAACTATATGCATGTGTATATAATGGGTGTATGCTTGAATTTCGATAGTGTTTTATTTGCGGCATAGCCAGCTTGCTACTCGTCTTTCATCGCTTATCGTTTTTTTTTTTTTTTGTTTTTTTGTAAGCTGCGTCCTGCTCTTCGAACACGCCCACTTGGTATGTACATACGTATGGAGGTGTGTCTTAAACAAATTCAAAGTTGATGCGTTTATCTTGCAAAGAGCGCCGCTCCGACCATGGTCAAAAATACAAATGTGGTGGCCGCCAAATGCTCAGCGCCGCCGTAATATGCCTGTCCGCAAGCTGGTGGACACACCGGGATCACCGTTTCGAAGAGATTGACGCGCGCCTCGGCCTGTCCCAGCTTGTTTACGGCCTTGCAAACATAGTCGCCATATTGACGTTTCTCAATGGTGATAACACGCAATGTGGAGTCGGAGTACTCGTCGGCGGTGGCAAAGTGAGAGATGCTGTAGTGCTGGTTGTTCGAGAGTTGAATGTCATCCTTTAGCCAGACAATGGCCGGTGGTGGATAAGCTTCGATGTGACATTCCAAGTCCATGTCATATTGGAGAGCTTGTCCCAAACGTGGCCGTGGCACAGTGATGACAGGTGCGAATTCGACCTCCACATTGATGTTGCGACGGTCACCCTTGCTCACACCGTTGTCGGCAACGCAATAGTAAGTGCCACGATCCTCCTTTTTGACTGACTTAATCTTCAGTATGTTGCCTACGTATGTTGCGCTATCTGAAATAAACAGATGGATAATTAACCTTTATTAACTATGAATTCGATTTATTACTAAACGAAATGCTACAAAATACGTATAATACATATTATGATTAAACATTTTTTCTCATAAAGAACTCTATTCTAGAGGCGCCTTCAAACACTGGCAACTAATTAATAATTTGTGAACTATATAATCTCATAAATCGTCTGGACCGGTATAAATTGTTTGCTATAATTTTATCGGTTAGTTCGCAACTTTCAGCAACCAATACGAAATTTAAAATACAAGTTTGGTTTAACGTATTTTTACTCCTATATTTAAGAGTGTAAATAAGTCAACTCTCACTACCTGAGTGAAGCTCACGGCAAGGTCAACGACCAGTAATAAAATTCATTTTACCTCAGTAGGGTCATAATTTATTTGTGGATGCTAGAATTTGAGTCTCAAAATATTTCAAATTAGGGAGCAATAAGCCGCGGGATATCATACTCTTTCTTTCTATACAAATATCAGAGGCCTGCACCGTGTTGGTAGGCATATATGTACATACATATGTACATAAGTACTTGAGTGAGGTCAGTATGAAAAGGTCATCTTGTAACTGATACCTGCTTACCTGAAGTTGAATATATTCAAATAATAATATGAAATAAGAAACAATACCACACATAGAAAATAAGACAAAAAAAAAAAAAAAAAAAAAAATGAAAAACGAATAACGAATAACGGATGAACGGATAACAGTTAAACAAATTCTTATTTCAAAAAGTTAGATTATTGGTTTAGTTAAGATTATGACGCGATGGTTCACAGTTTACAGATTTGTTCTAAATTGAAATTAAATCCGGACTTAACTCTTACTTACAAATTGATGGTTACAACTCGAATTCTAATAGGAATTTGCTCACACGCAACTCTCACGAGCGACGCCGGAATTGGGTCAAGGGAAGTGTAAAGCCCATTGTCTTCTATTATGTTGATTGGCAATGTTAATGGATTTTTAATGCGTCCAGTTCCGCTAGCTGGCAATCCCCACTAAAAGTTAGAGCTCAGCGATCATAACCACTAAAACCGGACAACTACCAGTTGACAATTGCGAACAAAGAGGACAGTGGAAATGGATCTAGAGCGAGTGCACAAAAGAATTGTAAATACCTATGTACATACGTAGATACATTTGAACACATTGATACACCAATACAGATGCACGATAATAATTGAGTTGCTCACTAAATGGCTGATGGTTGGCATTGAATTGCTGATGCCATTTGAAATTTCCAATTCAGTGACGATTCTAGGGAAATCATAATCGCCCAGAGAGTTGTTGAGATTTGTTGTCGCGTTGATTGCATGGCAGTTGTTTGATGTTCGCACTTCCGGGAGTTGCAACAGAGTGGCTAACAATGCCATCTCACGTTCCTCCCCTTCCATATCTCACCATGATTTATGTCTTAATGAATTACAACAAATATTCGGTCACTATTATTCGTACTGTGTAGCGCAAACAGGCCGGCAACTGTGGCGTTAATGACCTTTCGCAAAAGCAGTAACCGTACTCAATGCAACAGTGCGCGAAATGGAACAAAAGGGATCATGCATAAAGCAAACGGGGAACGGCAAACGGTGGCAGCAGCAAGCAGCAGTTGATTTAATAAATAAAAACAGTAAACAGATTTTTGCAATTCCAATTATCTCCCACCCACCCCTTCTACATGTGGCATTAGTAGTTCGCGAAAGTGCAGCTGCAACAAAATGTTGCAAATCTGCCATCAGCAGCGCTAGTAAAGCACACCTTGCACTTCGCGGATTCAGAACAGTTGCCGAGGATAAATTAGCCAAGCATATGTCTGTAAATACAAACATGTAATAAATTTGTACACTACAGTGTAAATAAAGGTAAGCTAGAGGGTGTGGTGTGCGGTTGTACTGATGTACTCTGGCATATGCCGTGGTTGTTGTTGTTCTTCGTTGACATTACAACGATTCGCAAATTTAACCTAACTGTACAACTCCCTCGCTATTTACACATATGCGTGTAAATTCATGTTTTTACATATATTTTAACAAAATGCGTGCAAAAATACCCAGTCGGACTAAATGGGACTAAAATCTGAGTTAACATCTGCGGGTGTCACACTTGTTTTAAGTTGCTTCCGAAGGTGTGAAAGAGTGTTTTAAGTCCGGAAGGGTGGTAACAATTAGAAAAAAGAATAATTTTGATCTGTTTGCGATTTTCGATCCATTTAGAGGTAATTATATATTGAGCTATGCCGAACCATTTTTATAAGTGCAGCTTGTGAAATCGAATACTTTGCATTTTCTTCTTGGGGCTTTTATGCCCAGATATGTATGTATATGGGGAGTGTGTGTGTGTATATGGAATTCGCACACATGCAAAATGACGTAGAAGCGTTGCATGTGCAACCGAGCGTGTGCACACTACACTAACAATAAATGACAGCAGCAGCAGCAGCAGCAGCCGTCAGGCGTCAGCGTTGACGTAAATGCAATGAATGCACTCTAATGCATCGGTTATGTACTCGAAGTATTCCAGCCCAAGGAAGTCGTAGCCGTGGAAGTTACTCGCCGATTTACATTGGTTAGCCAGCGGCGGTGTTGCGACATTACGATGGTTTTGAGTACATTGAAATACGTGGAATTAATAATATTAGTATGGGCCGGCCTTTAATAAGGATTTGCGATCCTGGAAACAATTAAGGAGAATCGTTTTTGTATACATATAGAAAATAATGATAAATTTAAAATGAAATCCAGCTGTCAACCTCAAATTATTCAAGCACAGCTTTAGCTTTAATATTAACCAAAAATTAATTTTTGTAAGATAACGCTCGTGCTTGAAGAATTCGCGGCGAAGTATGCCAATCGCGGCCGATGTTGCTAACGTTTTATTCCACTGAAACTACTGTTATTTCTGCCCATATTGTTATTGCTATTGATGATGCGTCGCCACCGGCAGCATTGGAGCGCGCAATTACCATTGAAGCTGAAGCAATTGCAAAATGTGCTGCTGAGATCGTTGACATGAGCTTCATATACCCACAAACAGTAGCAAAACCTAAATAATATAGGCAACTGCTGTAATACGTGGACGCATGAGTATTTGCTGCGCTTTGACTAGTTGACTACACGCACGCCCCCGTAATCACCAGAACCACAGCAGCAATCGTTGGTGCGTGCAAAGTGCGTTTGTGAGAATGTTGCATGCAGCGATATGCAATATGTGTATGCGCCAAAAAGCTGCCACACTCACTTTATTGCGCACTCGAACTAACAGCTGCATAAACTCCAAATAGGCAGTTGGCCCAGCAGCACAGATTTTGCATTTCGAATTTCGCATTTCGAACAACAAAACGAAATTGAAATCAGGTTTGAAATTTGAAATTTCAAGCGCCAAATTACTGGGAAACATGAGTGAGCACAACACACATACATACATATGTATGTATGTACGTAGATCGGAGCATGCAATTGAAAGAGTATCTGCGTATGCACATGCACTTGCTGTGCGTTTGTGGCCTTCATTAAACGTTCATTGTTGCTGATGGTGCTCGTATTAGAGATTTTGTTATTGGGGATGCCATTGGCAGGAGTGCGGCCGCTCGCATTTGAAATTTGATTTTCCAACAATTTCCCCCCTTCCATATACGCGTGTATGTATATACTCGTACATATGTTTGTACAGAGGCATGTGCTTTTGAATTACTGATGCACACATATTTCATTTTAATTTGAATATTTTTAATTTGGAAAATATTCGTGAATGAAAATAACTTATGCAGCACGCTTGTGGCAACACAAATGCGAAACGCAGCAGCTTGTTGATGCTTTACGCCGTATTTACCATGCGACAGGAGGGGCGCAGCCGCAGCAGCAGTGCGCTGGCGGACAAAAGTAAATTAAGTATTGACACATAAATCTCCCTCGGCACTGTAAATGAGCAACACTGCAGGGCTCGCTGCGCGCCGCTCGTCCATGATTTCGCGCTACATTTGACAGTTGCATTATGCATGCGGGCGCATTGGACGCCAACAATGTGTAATTCCGCCCGAGCGCGGCACAAGCACAGCTTCGCCTGTCCAATAAAGGGAAAATCATATATTTTCTGCACTGATATTACATATGTATATTGCTGTGGCTACTGTTTACTAAAAGTGAATCATGGAGCTGCATTTGAAATTGCACACAAAGGCACCAAATGCGTGTTTGTTTACCCTGCAGGAAAATTTACTAGTTATAAACTAGTCTACTACTAGTATCAGCTACAAACTTAAGAGGGCAGGCGACTTTCTTTTTCCCATACAGGCATTTTGTTCAGCTTCGTATAACTTAATGAAAAACAAGAAAAAACGTTAACATCGGTTGAACCGAAGCCAAAATACCCTTCACAAATAAAAAGTTTCCATACAAGAACTTAATTCTAACCGGTCAGTTTATCTTTTCAAATAAAACGTTTTCTATATTATATATTAGTCGGATTCGAAAAACTTGGCAGTATTCTATGCCAAATTTTGTGGTATGTGTATCTCGTCAAATAAAAAAACTTTCCAAACAACGACATGATTTTGCTCATTAAGTTTTTATGACAACCGTAACCTATGGTGTTCCAATGTCGGCGATTCCAACAAATAAACTTCTTGAGGAGAAAATTACGTATTAAAATTTCGAAACATTATCTCAAAATTGAGGGATTAGTTCAAGGATATACAGACGGACAGACAGAAGCACGTAGATCAATACAATGCGTTGATCAGCGCCCCAAAGCATAAATGCATTCAGCACTCATACTTTGGAGAACCAAAGCAACAGACGGACAGACAGACGAAAATGGCTAATTCGACTCAGCATGTCATTTACATATGTAAGACGTTATTCAGAGTATAAATACCAATTTGGCGATGAAACCGTGCTCCTTTTCGGTGCCAACTTTTCAAACTAGTTCGATGTTTAATTACATGTGAGATCTAGAACACATTGGCGATACAATAACCATTGTAACTTAATATTTCAAACATGTGCATCTCTGCCGCTGCAGCCGTTCTGATTTCCCACACAAAAAGTACAAAAGACAGTACAAAATATTGTATTTTTGATTTATTAATCGCCCTTCCATAGCACGTACATATGTACATATGCAAAAAACATGGGCGCAGCCATAGTTGTGCATATGTATTTATGTAGATATCTATGTGTACATATGTGTGTGGATCTAACCATGTGTCTTCACAAATTAATTTTGTGTTTATTGCATAGGCAAAGGTCTTCGATCTACAGGCATCGGTGCGTATTAATTTGTATGCATATATACATACATACATACATACAAGTATGGCAGTAGTAAAAACTGATCTTGGCACCTTTTTTGACATTTACGCGATATTTTGGTTGCATTATTTATTAATTATTATTTAAGTCAAATAGAAATATGTACATAAGTACATATACATATATAATAAATTAGAATATAATGTTAAGTACCTATGTATGTATGTATGTATGTCAATTCATAGTATATATTATAAAATATTAGTTATAAAACACGTTGTATGACTTCTCTTACAACAATTTACGGTAGTGACAAACAATATTCAGTGTGATGATTAATTACAAAGCCGTAGAAGTGACTCTATAAGTGAGGCTTACATACATACACATACATTTGTATAATTTCAACTTATTACTGCAGCAGAGATTCCAACACAAGTGGCAAACATAAAAATGTCAGAATGAGTAAGTAAAATAAAAAACATCATACCGTTATATAAAAGTTATAAACAAATGTGGAAATAGCAGTACTTACGATGATGAGTCACAATGAGTAAATAGAATGGGAAGTAACCAAGTTGCAAACGTCAATTAAACTTGACTGTGCACATCTTACGAATGTATGTATGTATCATATGTATCACACATACATACATAATATATGCAACTATGAATATACATTCATATGTAAGTATGTATGGGTTACAAAAATTTACAGTGAACACTGAGTAGAGCAAAGCAGTGGAAACAGAAATCAACATTCGTAGGGCAGAGAATAAATTTTCCAGCTCGTCTCGACAAGATTGCTCGTATTGTTATTTTGTTAGAAAAGCTATTGTTAATTTGAGCTTCAATAATATACATACATACATGTATGTATTTAACGTCGATTGGCCATTTAGTGAACTTCAAAGCCATTTTATGGATTTCACGCACCGAATTTGAAAATATTACGTGGAAAATACTCGCTTGCATTGCTTACTATGTTTTTACTGTAGTGGTAATGAGAAACAAAAAAGTTAGAAAAGTGGGTCAGGGTGAAAATAACCTGAGTTCTGGAGGCAAAGTTTGGCTTGAAATCGGTTTGAGCTGCAAATTAACTTGTGTATGCATGTGCATACATACATATGTGTTTGTCCACACCTCATAGGTCTGATAGTTCAGATCATTAGAGTATGATGACCGATTTATTATTGCCCTGTTAGAGTGACAACCGCTTGCTTTGTATGTTAGCCAAATGACGAAACTTCATAAAAAAAATATATAAAAATGTATGGCGTAAATGCGCTGAGAACAATTGACGATAAAACCAGAAAACGCAGGAAAATATGCGTGGGTAGTGAAAGAGAACAGCCTAAGCCAGAAAGAGAACTGAACTTTGAAGTACTGGAGCGTGACTTTGAATGTTATCGGTACAGGTGTTATGTATTTATACATAAACAAATACATAGTATGTATGTATGTACATACATATGTATGTACATTGGTATAGTAAAACCATTCTACTACTTAATGGGCAATATTCTTATAAAGAATTGTCTTATGTCTGAGACATCAATGAGCAGAAAATATATTCATAAATACGTGAATATAAAGAATTTCTCAGTCTAGAGTAACGATCAATGCGCTAATAAATTTGTTTACGTTTGCACACTCCATACTTACATACATACATACATACATACATACATACATATGTATATACATAAAATAACAATTAATTAAGTATTCAGCACGTAGACGTCAGTTTCCAACGCCTTCACAGCTCTTAAATACAAATACATTCATATATTTACATATGGCTCGGCCCTGCAAGGCGGCATTGAACTAGTCAGAAAAACACTACTTTGCGTCTAGAATTTATTGGGATGAAATCGCACTGGTTAAAAAAATATATATGTATATATTTATTCCTTTTCTATAGCCATGATTTTCAGCTAATATGAAAGTTTCTACAGTTATATTTCTAACCGTAGTGTAAAAAGAACCTCTATACGGAAGACAGTCTCAGTCAGCTGGCCTTGTTACGCCGGTTGCATCGAAGTTATGAGACCCTTCATTGCTTCAATTTTATAGCATAAAAGGGTATACAAAGATATATATTTTTATTCGTCAATTTGAATGATAGCCATAAGATATAGTGATCCGATCTGAACAATTTGTTCGGACATTGTAATAGTGCTTTGTATAATAAGCTACGCCAAATTTAGTGAAGATACCTCGTCAAGCGAAAAGATTTCCGTACAAGCACTTGATTCTAATTTGTTTTCTATTCCAGCTATATGCTATAGTTGCCTGGTGCGAATACAGCAGTTCTGACAAATGAGCAGCTTATTGGTGGGAAAAAGCAGATATCTTAAAAACTGAGAGACTAGTTCGCGTATTTACAGATGGCTAAAACTCAGCTCTGACATTTCCTTTTGGGTGTTATCTACATATATCGTGGCATACTTAATATGCCCTGTTCAGGGTATACAAATATACAGAAACTATGTTGGGTTTAATGGCCATATCTAAAGCTTGTTTGTGAGTTAAAGTTCCACCAACATACATACATAATTCATATGTCCCCAAACACTTAAACAGAACACAAATTAACTGTGTTTATGTATTTCTTTAGGAGTAAGCCGAGTTTCGCAGTAAAGAAAAATAGAACGTAGTAAAGTTGTACGAAATGAGGCTTTTGGGTTCAAATTTATTAAGAAGGTTAAATGGAATTTTTGAAAACTGAGCCAATATCGTGAATCTCCATGTATGTATAAATATGCGTTTCTCAGCGAGCCGTAAGGGAAATTAAAACAGACTATTCTAATTATGAGTTATGATGCTATGATATTAGAACGTTTAAATTTTACTTATATTTTTATACAACACTTCAACAAAAGCGTCGTAATGACGCATGGGAAATTATTTCAAATCCGCTATGCATCACAGTGCTTCTTACATTTCTTACACCTTACAAACACCTTGTATCTTTGTCGAATAGTCATAACATACACATCGGTGAGGGGACCACTATTTGCAGGCATAATGCTGAAAATGATTGAGCAGAAATCCATTTGAGAAGCAAACAGTTGGACAATGAGTCCATAAAAAGAATTCGATGGAGCAAGGGGAATGCAAAGGGGCGAACAAACAGGTGAAGCACAAGTGTTGCACCTCTACAAGATAAGACAGGTAAAGGCTGCTGAGCACTGTGAGTAGGTATGTATGTATGCATAGATGAGCTCGCATGTAACCGATCACAGGTTGCAGTGATTCTTATTCTTCGATTTGTTTTACATTCGTCTTCCAACTTTTTCCAAACCTTTCTTTGTTGGCGGATGCAGACGCAGCATTTCTTGATGCCGTCTATGGCCATACGTTGCATGCTGTGTATGTCAGAATGATTGTGCTTAAATGTGATTTTTTGTCTTAGAGTTGCATTCGTCTGGAAAGAAGCTAGACAAGTATTGTCTATATGTCTACGTATGCGTTGTACGAGTAGGTAAAAATAACTTTGTATCTATGTGAGTGTTATTGTATGCCTGGCCGCCTGTTAACCTGCCACATGCCACATCGGTGCGTTTGCTGTGCACCTTTGGATGCCACTTTACTTGACGCGTTGATGAGCATTTGCTTAATGATAAAAGGATAGGCAAAGGCTCCGAGATACCTACACATACATAGGTATTATGTACGTATGTGTGCCGCCTTAGAGCACTCGATTCTACACCAGCTCGGAATAAATAAAGAACACTTTTTATCAACCGCTCTAGCTGTGAGTAGAAATGAAATATTAAGTAAAACGCAATGTAAAACAGAATGTAGGAAAATTAAGGTGCGGCAAGAAAAGTCGGGGTAAACACTGCCTTAAGAAAATGCATTTGCTTCGAAATCAGCATTTTTATCGCTGGATAAGTCCGTAGACTGCGGTTGTGCCGTGTTATGGCGGGAAATGTGGCAAGTTACCTGCGCAAATGTTGAAAATAAAAGCGTAGAGATATTCGTAGCAAACACAATAGTGTAAGCTGCCGCACCAAGCGCTGCATCTGTACCGGTTGATATCGTAGTTTTTGCTGTGGCTGTTGATTCTCATTTGATGGGCACACCGCCGCTGAAATGCTTGGCTGAATTTCAGTTTTAAGCCGTTGAAATGCTGTTCGGTTCTCGGTGTTCGTTTTGGTCGTCGTTTTTGGTTTCTTTTTCGGTTTGGCTTTTTAGGTGGGGTTAACGAATAATAAATGAGTTTACAATAGCGCGCAGCCAGCGGCCCCATTGCTACTATTTTTTCTGTTTGCTGCTACTTCTTTTGTTGTTGTTTACGTTTATAATGCTAGCTACAACAGCAACAAGAGTCGTAGCGCAGTAGCAAGTCACCTACGTCTTTTTTCGGCTTTACGGTTACACCAACATTTCGATAGTTACACTACCTAGACGGCCAATTCAGCGAACGCCATAGAGCATTGACATCAACAAATAACATAAGTATTTTTTCGTATTGCTTCGAAGTGATAAATGAACTTGCATTTTTCGTAGATTTAATTTTCCGATCGCAGGTGTAGTTTTCATTTACTTGGTGACAGGACATTTCTCGACACACCTTCCAGCGTGTGGTAAAATTATAAATAGTTTTTACGAGGTTGACATTTGTTACATACATAGGTGAGAAGGTTATAGTTAGCGCTGTGTCAGTGTCACAATGTTTGTTATTCTTATTGTAAAGGAATGAATGATTAAACACTCAAGCCGAACTTAAGCAAACGATGCTAATAAGTTAGGAATATATTTAAGTTGTCCTAGGAGGAGTAGTTTTGAAGAAAAAATTACTTGACTTCAAAAATAGTAAAGGCGATAATTAAAAAACTGAAATGTCATTCAATGTACATACATCTTATATATTATATATCTATCCTTATGTTATATATAAAAAGTACGTGTCACGTTGTTTGTCCGCGATAGACGCCTTAACTTCTGAACCGATTTTAGCAAAATTTAGCACACTTTGTCCAGTTTAAACCAACTTAGAAGATGGGATAGTAAAAACCATTCATAAATAAAAAATACAGTGAAAGCTCTATTGAATGGATACTCTAGTAAGCGGAAAACTCTATTAACAGGACAGAAAACCAGACGAAATTTCGTTATTCTTTCCAATGAATTATATTTGTGTGAACATAATCAAAATTAAACCTCAAGTACAATCCCTTGGATTCTTATACCGACATAAACGGATGCACTAGTAAAATGTATAATTACATTCGGAAAAAATATTAAAAACGCAAACACCAATCAACACCATCAAATCATTTTAAAGTCAAATCACATATTTCAACCAGAACTGAAAGCTAATTGCGGAGATCTCGGTTTTTGACTGCACAAAAGTTATGTAAAAATGGCAACCACGTAATGCTAATGCCACGCAAAGTTTCCCCAAAAAGCTGACAACTATTTGTTGCTTAATCTTTGCTACGCCATGCGGATGACCCCACCATTCATGTTAACAGCTCTGTCCATTGGAGGATAGAAGTGTCTCAATGCAACCCTCGAACTAAGCTATCAGCTTTGACAGGGCCAATGTCAATGTCAAAGTTAGTGTTACTGCCGTTCGATGGCGATATCGTACGCCCCAGTCACGATTTACTGTAAGAGGAAAGAGATTTTTCCTATTTCATTAGGGTGCCATTTTGCGTTAAAATCAAGAAAGCGGAAAAACGCTGCACGTAAGTCTTGTTGACATGAACAACTGAAAACAACGGCATTTACAACAACAACACACTGTGATTTGCACCAATCAGAAGCGAGCGGAAGGCAGCAACATTGCCGCTTGTCTGCCTGCCAGCCTGTTTGCCGGCTTGCCAGCTTGCCTGAGCGGCAGCAAAGCGTCCAAGCGCGAGCGTGTAAAGAGTAGGGTTGCGTGTGAATGCAAGTGGGATGGCGGCTAGAAAAAATATCAACCCGTATGTGGCAGCTGAACTTAAATTTTGATGTTTCCGTGCTTGTTTCCTGTTTGCCTGGCGGCCATGTTTAGCTTTCTTTTCAATTTCCTGCAATTTTACTCGCATACTCTTTCACCTTTGCAAATCAAGTCAAACGGCCGAGAATATCCATAGCAGGGGAACGTATACCCTTGAAATCAAATGATATGCAAGAGAAGTATGGCAAATTAGAGAAATATTTGCAAAATCTAGAAAGGAAGAACTCTCGCAAAATAACCTAGGAATACAGTGATGGATAACGAAGATTTAGAAACAGAAATATCCTTTGACTAAATTTACTTTTTGTTGAAGTCGGACTTAAAGCGACAACAAATTGGTTACAGTTTTAAAGTACCATTCTTGTGGCGTATGAAACATATTACTGGAAACTTGGTTTAGTTCCAATGTCGAAGCAGAGACTTCTGTCGATTGCTACTTATTTTAAAATTTAACCGATGACAAATTCACATCTAAGTAATATATGGAAATGCACGGGAGAAATGTGTATCAGAACACTTCGCGGCCGCAATTTGCTCTCGACGCCCTTTCACGGTGCGGAAAGTCACGAACCACTACAGTCGTGCGGGTAGCGGTTTTTAATGATGATTGCGTTGCGTTGCATTTAATTTTGTTGCATGCTGCAAGTTACTGGCACTGGATGCAACTGAAACTTCATTGCAGCAAGTAGAAAACGCCGTTGCTTGGTGTGGGCTCTTTAACCGAGTGGGTTGAAGACGACGCCAATGCATGACTCATCACATTTGCAACACACGCATTGGCATACATGGATAGGTGCATATTCCCGTGCAAAAACACATTGTATGTATGTACGTGCGATATGTGCGAGTAAATATACGCCGAGTTACTAGGCAAACATGTTGGAGGCGACGTTAACTGCCGCAGCCGCAGCCGCAGCCGCAGCATGTTACTCGCGTCATTTCATGTTGTTATTATGCTGTCGCTTCGACGCTGTCGGGTGTTCCGCCTAATGATATACTGTTGTTATGGTCGGGTAACACCCCCAAGACAGCCAAGCCCTCATAAACAGAACCCGTTTTTCTTAAGCCAGGAGCGAAACCGTGAGTTGAAGCATGCAATTCAAGTACGAGTATACCTGTGGGCTGTGACAGGCCTTACGCGGCTGCCTGGCGCTTCGTCATGCCGTAGGAAGTGTGTGCGACATAATTTTTTCTTACCTCTTCCACATTTGCAAATCCAATTAAAAATTCTCGCAATTCCGCTTTTGGTCTGGGAGATGCTTATGAATGATGGTTTGGCTCTCGGCAGTTAGTGGTTGCCGGTTGCACTTAACGTGATTTTCGACCTGAAAGAATTTTCACTTTTTAGCCTTGTATCCCTTAATGCCACCGACTTTTATTCACTTGGCATTGCTTTGCACACTCGTCTCTTCTAGAGATGGTAATGTGGTTGCCTGACATACGCATACGGGACACTTTTCATACCTTCGCATATTTTAATTGATTTTTTTTCACTTTTGCTTCTTATGCCTCGCTTCACAGACACGTCGTACTTGGCGGCAAATTTAGACTTTTTTCAAAAACAAATGTTTTATATATGTGTATGTGCACACTATATACAATATGTATGTATGTATTTGCGTATAAACTACGTATTGACGGTAATGCATGCATCAGTGTGAATTGTGTGGCAAAATCCTGGGCCTTATTTGGAATTTGCATTTTGTTTAAGTGCAACAGCATTTTTTGTTGTTGGAAATCGCATACTTGTGCACATTTTTATATTCCTCACCACCCTCGCCTGCGCCGTCACCATCCCCGTGGAGCGTCATTATTATTGTTATTCTTATTGTGGCTGTTCTTGCCGCTGCAGCCGCATATCGAGCATATAACAAGCACTTGAGACATGTGAATGCACCCACTTTGATTTTTGTGTGTTTCCAAGTGACGGCGACGCTGGTAATGGCAACGTTGGTGTCGCCCTAGCGCTGCAATCTGCAGCCACCCACTCGTAGCGATGTGTCGCGCCGCCACATAATGACGCATTGCTTTCAAAAAATTTCTATACACTCTCCTTGGCTTTGGCAATGGCACTGGCAGTGACACTCACGCTCAATTCCGATCCATATTCGCACATAATTGTTCGCATCTACCGATGAGCATACATGCATACATACATACTCGCGCATATGCCGGTTTAAAAATGCTTTTCATATCTTCAGTTAAGCGATGTTTCCTTCTCTTTCAAATTTCCTTCACTTAATGCCCGTCAATTGCTCTGAATGCCATTGTAAATTAATTAAATGATTTCGCTCTTATCCCCGATCTCGACGATTTCGATCACTGCCATAACAGTTATGATTTCACTATGAGTGGGTGAAATCATCCAGATATACACACGTTGATTATGTGACTTTGTCTAAGCCAAATGTTTCGTAATTTTAAGAAAACGGGCAAATTACCGTTATAGAGTTCTTGTGAACGCAATAATAAATATGTATGTTACTATACTAATTACTTATGTACATACATATACATATGATATTACGGCTGATGTTATTAAAAATGTCGAAATTGTACTAAGTACTTTGAGTTAGCTTTTGCGTCTTGGATTCAGAGCTCTATATCATTAAGTTTGTGCTTCAAAGTATTGCATCAGGCACTAGTCCACTGAAGTGCAAGTGTGAGAGTTTCAGTAAATACCCCTGAAATTGTATACAAGGTGCTTTCCAAAGTAAACAGGACTTTTTGAATCTGGCACCCCCTGGTGGGGCCATCTATATGTCGACTGGTGCGTTAGAATCTACTATTTTTATCGATTGTCCAGTGAGACACTTCATGACATTTCATAGATTGGAAGTGAAGTTATTGCGTTTTAAGTGTTTGTGTTATCGGTGCGAAAATGAGCTTCGAACAGAGCCAACATTAAATTTTGTTTTAAAATTGGTAAACCTTTTACCGAAACATTTCAATTGATGAAACAAGTTTATGGCGATGATGGCCTATCCCGCAGCAGAGTGCACGAGTAGTTTGAACGTTTTCAAAGTGGTCGTGAGGATATAAATGACGATGAATATGTGGGCCAATCAAAATCCGTGATTACCGGAATTTCCATCGAAACTGGGCGTGAATTCATCAAAAATCATCATTGAAATTAATGGAAATGGAATTGAACGTCTCCAAAACATTGATTTATCGCATTTTGACCGAACATTTGGGCTTACGAAAGGTGGGTGCACGGTTTGTTCCGCACCAATTGACTGACGACCAAAAATTGCTCAGAATCCAACATTCGAAGGACGATTATTTGACCAAAAATTACATTTAAACCATTAACCACTCCCCGCATTTACCTGATATGGCACCGTGCGACTTCTTTCTTTTCGGAAAATGCGTTTGCCCATGAAAGGAAAGCGTATTCAAAAGGCTTGCACCGGCATACTGCTGCGACATGCTTTTGGACGGTGCAAAAAGCTGTACTGAAGCAAAAGGAGTCTATTTTAAATCAAATAAATTGATTTTGCCGAAAAAAACATTTGTTCTGTTTTTTTATGTCCTGTTTACTTTGGAAAGTACTTTGTACTAATATATTCTCAAATATACAAATAGGCGAGTCCACGCAGCTGTACAAATATTATATAAAAAAACCGTTATGAATAACGCGAAGAAATTTCTCTTGCTATTTTATTTTCACACGGGTGCGAAATAAATAACAAAATTAAATTTTTTATTTAATTTTTAACTACTCATACATATGTACATACATATGTATGCAACCGTTCGGAGCGAGAACCTTTATTTTGCATTGGAATATTTCACAAGTTCACAGTAATTGTTGCAGGTTTTGATTTTGTTTTTCTCTATTATGAAATTGTGGCAAATAGAGGTTATATAAGACCCCGCGACGTTCATAGAGAGAACCATTTGCATATGTATGTACATATGTACATGAAATCAAGATAATAATTCACACGTCGAAAGCCGAATCTCTAATTCAATCGTGGTACCCCTCTAGCTATTTGTTTGTTCAAAATATAGGAAAATAAGTATATGGATGCTCTGTACTATATGGTACATGTGCACATGTACATATGTATGTAACTTGTACACAAGTTAGGCAACTGCAACAGCAATTAGGCTTAGTGAAACAGCGAACTGCCCGATAGTATCGTAATAAAGATTAAATAACATCCTAAATAAATATTTGCGAAAGCCCTGGCGCAAACATGAAAATAAATTACACCCGTAAACTGCGTGAGGGAAACGACAAAAAACACGACTTTGAGCGAGAGGTGCGTTCCGAGTAAAACGAATTGTAGCGAAACTATAAAGTATTTACCAGTTTCCGAGAGGCGAGGGTTTGTGGAGTTGTGTGAGAAAACAGCTAGAAAGTGGGAAAATGCGAGCAACGAATATACATAAATATGTATGTACATATGTATGTAGGTATGAATATATTTGTGGTATGCAAACAAACGGTGATATTGAAAATCACGGGAATTCGACTAAAAATTGTTATGTCGCAATGAAATACATATGTACATACATAAATATGTAGAAATGAAGAAAAAAAATAAAGGTGAATGTATGCACAAATAAATAAATAATATAAGCGGCATTTCTCTTTTTAAAAGACCTGAATAATTTGTTTCTGTATAATTGCCGTGCACGATTCCCAAACTTCCCCTACAAATTTGGCTTGTTTGCATTTCAGTTTTTTTTAACAATAGTTATAAACATTGTTGCAGAACGCACCACTTTCGTGTTATTTCGCACAGTACATGTAAACCGTTGCTTTAATTTCACCGTAAAAGTATGTTTCATCCGTTTGGCTGGGCCTTTTGTTCCTTAGTTGTATGGCATCGCTTATCCGTAAGTATCTGCGTAAAAACACTTCCGCCACCACGACTCATTCGTACGGCTATTATATTTTCTTCGTACATTGGTTATTGCAAACGACCGTCTCTCAGGTCGGCCGTTCAAGCCATCTTCGCATTTGCACCAGTTAAACCCTGAAAGTACTCAGCGATGAGCACCATTAAGGCGGGTTTTTGTTTATGCCTTAACTTGCCCTACTGTACCGTGGAAACAAGCGCTTAGCCGCATCTTCTAAAACTAGCGAAGTATTGAGCAAGTCGGTGCACGGATGCGCAGATTATAATTAGAGCCCTGTGCGGCGGTGGTGCAGCTCGAATGGGCTAGAACCTATGAGCTTACAAACATACACACATACTATGTATATAAAATATACAAAGAAAAGCTTGATAAACCTGAAATTCAAGCAGTCAACTAGTTAACTACGTGTGCTACAATAAGTATGAATATGTAATATATGAGTCGATGCTTTTGTAAGAAGACTGTATGTGCGCTTGTATGCGTGTGTTCATGTTTTCATGTGACTTCTTAACTGGCTAGACAGCCCATCGTGGCGGCCTAGTCCGGCATAGGTTCTCTGCCTGTCAATGCCGTTCAACATTGCTGATCTCTCAAACACATGTACATATATATATGTATGTATGTATTCTTTTTTTCTTTTTCGTGGTATTTATAAAAAGCATAAAACAGTTGAACATTGTTAGATATGTGTCTTAAGCGCTGCCCAAGTTTTCTTTACCTCCTCCATAGTTAGCGTCTTATGCTTTGTGAGGTGTTATGGATTTTTCCTCAACAGTGTGTACAAAATGTAATGATACGGAATATATAACGATGAAAACACATTTTTTTAACTTCCTCTAAGATAATTGATATTCATAACTAAAGAATTGCCTAATTTTTGTTGACCCCATGTTGAATGAAAAGCCAATTTTAAAGCGAAGCATTAGTATTTTAAGTATGAGTTCCAATATTGTACATATTTTTTGTTTCCACACAGCTCTTAAGGTGATTTGTATATTTGATTGGTATGTCTGATTTGTTTGACGTTTCTCAGAGTAAAAATTGTCAATAAACTTCTATTTAAAATTGAGAATTTCGTCTTGCTTCGCCCAATTTATTGTTAACCGTCGCTGCATATGCAGTACGTCAAATGCCCTGTATATCTTACTGTGGCGTTATGTTGCATGCACATTGGTTCTCATCGTTTCTATTGGAATATGCAGTTTTTGTATTGTTTTCAAAATTTTCAGATTATTTGATTTCAATAATTTCTGTATAAACAATGCACATCCTCTCTCAAACTACTGTATACCGGCAACTTGGACGCTCCCACTGACTCGTTGGTGTACTTTACTGCTTCGTCTTTGTTGCAACAGCTTGTGTGCCAACCTCGCGTGCTTAGAGTGAGTTCTATATGTATGTATGTATATGTATGTAAGTGCATCGGCCTGCCTTTGAGCCCACAAAAAAGTCGAAAGTTAACGGCTAGACCAGCGCGCGAGTTGATACTCCATACACAACTCGTTTCTCCAGCAATTTTTGCTTCAACATTTTCTTTTATCGTTTGTTTTTACCATTGAGTACCTCTTCTTTTAGGCGTGCGCCATTGTTGGTAAGTGTGCAGTTAAAGCTCCTTTAGACTCTTCATTTCGTGCACGTTGGTCTGGTTTGTATTTCCCTACATACTAACATACAAACACCCATATGCACATGCCACATACAGTGGTGGCCATAACATTTGCAACTAACACATTAGTTTAGAAAAAGTGTATATATTTTACCAATAACCTTTACAGACCATCGACTGAATATAAAATTATTAAAATTTGGTATTTTTACTTTTATTTAACGTTTTTAAACAGAAAAATTTCATTCATAAAAAAGAAATATGAATACCATTTTGGTTTCAACTCTAAAATTACGTGGACAAAACATATGCAACTTTTTGGAAACAATGGTAAATAATGGGTTTTACTAATATTTTGATCCAAATCCGTAGTTTTTTTATTACTTCCGCACATCTTCTCGTGATTGATACATTTAAATTATCTACGATTTTCATCAGAATCGATTTCCAAGCTTCTTGAAGTCTTTTAAAGAGTTCATCGCTATTTTTAGGGATAGTCATATCTATGCGCCTGTTAACCAGCTCCGTTAAGTTTATAATAGGGTTGAGATCTGGGGGCTGTGGTAGCCTTTCCATAACATTAACGTTTTGCTTCAAACCAAGACTTGATACTACTTTAGCCGTGTGATTTGGGTCATTGTCCAGTTGGAAGTCTGAACCGAATGGCATTTCCCACCCAGCATAGTGCAGCATTATACTCTCTAAAATACATTTGAAGTCGTATTGATTCAAAATTCCATTAATCTTATACAATTGGCTCAATTCCGATGCAGAAAAGCAGCCCCACACCATTACATTTCCTCCACCATGCCTTACTGCTATGTTGCAATAACGAAGATCATATTTTTTATTTACTGGCCTTCGCACATAAGACATTCCATCACTTCCTATTATGTTAAATTTTGATTCATCACTGAATATAACCTTTTTCCATTTAATAATTGGCCAACTTAGATGTCCTTTAGCGAATTTCAAACGCTTGGCTTTTTTTTACCAAAACCATCGGTTTGTACGAGGGACGACCACTTCTTCGGGAAGCTTCTAAGAGGCGCCTACGCACACTTTTGTGTATATTTGCAAATATAAATCTTTAATTATTTGTGATGAGACAATTTCAAGATCTTTTTCGATAGTTGCACTATTGAATTGTCTGTCTTTGGCTCCTTTAGCGAACGCGACCGCCTCGGTTTATAACAAAAACTTCTTTTGTTGTAACGATTTTTTTTACTATTCGTGAAATTGTGCTTTTGTGCATTTCATATTTTGTAGCAATGCTGTTTTGTGCCATTCCTTTCTCAAAATCAGAAAGAATTCTCTTCCAAAGTTCAATTCCAAAATTGTCTCCTGCCATTTTCAATAAAACAAAAACCACGTTTCTTTGGCAGAATTAACAAAAGAATTAATTTACAAAAACTAACGATATTGAATTACTTATAATGTGGAAGCACAATAGTAACGGAAAAATACCGCTATAATAGTGTTACTTGAATTCAAACTCGGAGTTGCATATGTTTTGTCCACTTAATTTTAGAGTTGAAACCAAAATGGTATTCTTATTTCTTTTTTTATGAATGAAATTTTTTTGTTTAAAAACGCTAAATAAAAGTAAAAATACCAAATTTTAATAATTTCATATTCAATCAACGGTCTGTAAAGGTTATTGGTAAAATATATACACTTTTACTAAACTAATGTGTTAGTTGCAAATGTTATGGCCACCACTGTATGTAGGGATGTGCGTTGGCCATCGTCATGTAAAGTTGACTACGGTTTGTTGGCTTTGCAAAAGGTTTGCTGTTTAAACGTTTCGCCGTCATATTGCCATCGCAACATGTCAACAAACAAGTTTCAGTTTTCTTTCTACGCGCATTCGCTAGCGACTGCTTTTTATTTTCCTTTTTCGTAAGAAATGCCGGTTTTCGCAATTTCGCCCGTCTTCACTTGCGTTTTCCTCGCCAAATTGTCACACATACCCATCCTGCGATGCTCCGTACAGAGGCCAACACACACAATCAAATGTCTATACCGCGTCTTTTCATTTATGTACATTTCTAGCCTCTATTTTTCGAAACTGTTTTCGTTATTGATCTGCCATATGATTCCAACACAAATTAGGAAAGCATAGCTGGACTTAAGCTTACTCATTTGAACAGAAATCTACTAAATTTCGTTGCAATTCCAAGTCATACTCACACACTCACATGCAATGTCAATGGAGGCGATTCATAATAAGCAATCGAGTGTAATTCAATTCGCCGACATAGAGCAAATTATAGCACACTTCCAAAAAAGTATGTTTTTATTTTTAATTCTGGCTCAAGTGCCTAATTTTGTATGCATGACTGAGTTTTCTAGTCTTTTGCTCAGAGTAGCGAATTGACATTTCGATTGAGCTTATAAATGCATACGCAATAGAACAATTTTCTCATCTACATATAAAAACATGAAACGACACATGCACACACATGTGTTTGTGTAATGCATTGCCCGCTTGTAAGTGGCTGGCTACTTAACCCTTAGTGGGGTGTTGTTTTCGATTCCAATTATTACAATGAATGATGTCATTTGGCTGTTCATGTATTACAATTTCATTCCCCTGGCTTTTAGCACACAACCAATTTAATTTTCGAAAACTTCTTCAACACTAATTAAGTGATATGGAAATTTTAATGAAGCTGCAACTTGCACGATTCGAGTTTTACAGGCCTTCATTGGAACAAACGTTCTTTCACAACTGGTGGACGGTCGAGGGTTGCCTTTTATATTTCGGGATTGGAGAACAACAACAAATATTAATTGTTCAAAATCACTTTAATGTTTTTTGTTTAAATATTATCCATTAAGATCGCACTTGCGTACGTTTGAACCAATTGTCGCAGCGCTTTTGCCACTCAGACTGAGTTGTCTCCTAAACAAGGTTTCTGAACCCATCAGCCGCCTAGGAGCGTGTGGAAAATCGTGGCCGTTTAGTATATTTTTTTACGTGCGGGAATATGTAGGAGTTATTCGGAAGAAGTCAGGATTGCCATTCACGATGGATATCAGCCGATGTATGAGAGCTCGCATTGCCGTGAGGAAGAGTGATCCGTCTTCGATGGTTAGTTTTCCTGAATTCTTGTGAAATAAATTCTTTGTTTGGCCTCAAAACAAATGATTGTGCAGCACACAGATTTACTGCTCTGCGTTGTTGTTGTTGGAGCGGCGGACAACTTATTTACATAATCTTTCTTAGAATCTATCTAATATAATGCGTAGAGTTGTTTCAATCTCTCAATAGATAACATGACGATCTTGCAATATCAGCAACAGCAATTAGCTCTCAACATCTATAGTTTGCGGAATAACAACTGAATTTGGACAACTTTCACGAAATTCGTCTTGGAGGAATCACTAATCAGCGATAAGTACTAATTCATTGTTGAGTTAATCCACGTAGAAAGCTAATAATCATATAATGGGTTGAAGGCGTACAGGGTTTGTTTGGAAAGTAAAAGGATTTTGATTTTCTTCCGCCGCGACTGTACTTCGGAACTTTCGCATATCCACTGCATTCGGTAGAGGGTGTTCGTAGCTAAGGAACGAGCGGCTGGTCAGTTGACTCCGAGCACCTGGAGAGTCGGGACAAAATTTTCGCGCGACGTGTTTCTGCGAGTGGTGCGAGCCGATAATGCAGCGTTCGGTAGAGCAGAAGTACGCAATTAAGTTCTGTGTGAAACTCGGTAAGTCTGCTACAGAGACGCTTGATATGATCAAGCAGGCTTACCCAGATGGAGCTTTAGCAAGAAGTCGTGTGTTTCGGTGGCACCAGGTCTTTTTGGCGGGCCGGGAAGAGGTTGGCTTTATTTACATCAAAGGCATCGTCCACCATGAATTTCTTCCTCCTGGACAAACCATCAACGCCAAGTTTTGCGTGGAAGTTCTCAAGAGAATCAACTCAGTCTTATTATTTTCCGGACAAATCCTTACTGTCATCTTTGGTCCAAAAAGTCCCAGCAAAATTCCTTAGTTAATAGTGCAATGATGGGTTTCTTTTCCGGCAATTTTCTATGGTTTTAAAAACCATTTGACATCATCTTCGCAGTAAGTAAATGTAACTCAACCTTTGCATAATTCGATTTTGAAGTTTTCGTGCAAAAAGCCGATTTATATTTGAAGTAAACCATTTAATTATTTTTGCGCCGCTTCAATGGGAATCACAAGCACGCCTGAAAGGGGTCACACGTCGATTTCACATTTGCGATAAATAGTGAACCAAAGTTTCATTAAAACTACCCTGGGGAAATACAAGGAAGCATCGCATTTTCAGACATAAATATTATATTACGCGCTTGTTTGTATGTGCATTTGCCTCAGAATTGTAGCCATACATATTCATAATGAGATTATCTGTGATCGAAAATATCGCCCGCTGTTTCAGATTGTCATTCGTTTATAAAAAATTACAGTCATTTGACTTTGTAATAAAATCATATATCTGCAAATGAGCAGAATAGCGCTGGGTATGCAGTCAAAGGCATTGCACTTCAAATTTCAAGTCGTGATTTCGAAACTATTGAATGCATGGCTGTAATGTGTTTCCCTACAATCGAATTTCTTTATAACTCTCAATTTGTGTTGTTATTGTGCGAACTGTTTGTTTGTCAGCAGCTAGAAGCCAAAACATGCAATTTACTCGCGATGTAAACAACGAGCGTATTAGCCAAGGATACAGACGAGGAGCGTCGTGCAAACAAAAGCGCTCGTTGACACTGACACTATGGGAGGCCAAACACACAAACGGGTGTCAGCAGTTAGAATCACCTCTATTTCACACCAGACGCCGTCAAGCAATAGGATGTGTACGTATCTGGATTTCTATTACGCCATGGAACAAAAAAACTCATTCATCAGTGGGGAGGGGATTTCGGAAGCGAACAAGCGACTATTTTGATGCGATTGTCCGTCCGCACAGGCATACTTATGTATGTATGTACGTACTCTTGGTTGTGAGCTGACGAGTGTTGTACCTTGTAATATGAAACCCTTGAGCATTGAGCGTGCGATTGAAATTGCAACTGCCCGAGGTATCGTTTGCAGCGCACAAACACTCGAACGCACAATAAGCAATTGCAACAGTGACTGTTTCGCGTTCTTTTTTGTTCGCCTGCCATGTGTTGCTGTTATTTAGTGCCGATTGCCGATTGCAGTACGATTTGTGATTTTGCTAGAGTGATTGTCACATGGGAATAAACGTATAGGAAAACTTACATTTATATGTACATACATACACATGTACAAACAGAAGTGTGTACGTTATTTCCAAATAAAGCACTTGAGTATTTAGAGTGTGTTTTTGGTGTGTGTCTACTTGACGATACACCGATTTGCGTCCTGTTAAACCCCTGCTTAATATCTTATAATGGCCTTTTTTGCGCGCTCATAAATGGAAATGGAAATTTTAACGGTTCATATGGCACGTGAAACACCGCAGCACCACCGTGCAAATTGTATGAAAACAAACGTCGTATAAAAGAAAAGGTATACTAATGAAACAACTATCAGCACAACAAAAACAAACGAGGAAATGGGCTGCGGTGGGTTTTCGTCCGCCAGCTGCATTCATGACTTCGTTGCTAGTCACTGCATTTTTTGGATATTCGCGTTGCCCTCAACTTTTTTCTTGTATTTATTTGACTGCAGAATGCGCCAATTACCTTGATGACTTTACATTTTTCATGGTGCAAAGCAAAAGCGAGAAAACAAATACATGCACACTTGTAAACAAACAAAGAGGGTTGCATAATATGAAGTACGGTAACTCATAAAAGTATGAAAAATTAAAAATAAATAAAAACGAAATGCTGTAAACATTTCAGCAATTCGTTTCCGCATAAATGCAGCAATAAATAAAAGCGAATCGATTTGCATGCAAACTGTGAGAACTGCCTATTTGGTTTGCCAGCTCTACCGACCGACCGTTATTACCAACTTCTTTTCACCTTTCGACAAGTAAACATATGGATATACGCATTTATCGACAGAATTTCATTTAGTTATCGTATATATTTGCACATCTGGGTATATATGTACATATGTGTGTATGTTATTAAATATGAAATACAATTTGCATATACGAAAAACGGATACGAACCGCTTAAGGATTCGCAGTGAAATATCGGGAAGTTCCAACGAGCGTCGAATCTGGCCTTACACACGAATACGTAAACATTTATGCTCACATGAGGATCTAGCTTAAAGAAGCTGACATTTAGATCACTTTAAGGTTTTTCAGTAGCACTTAACCTCAGATAATAATTGGCGAAAACTGATTTTAAGCCACAGACTTGGCAATTAAAATTATCTTTAATATAATTTTTCAGGCGCTTTATAGGTTCCGTATATGTATGTATGTATATTTTAGTTTGAATTAGCGCTCGAAATTTATTTGTACATATTTATTCTGACCATTGACCCAGCAACACAAAAAGGCTCAAAGTTAGAGCATTCATCTTGCAATAATGCACCGTTTCGTTTGTCCTCGATGCCAAAAATGTGGCCACACGGAATACGCGGATTTAATACATCTTATATACATTTGTATGTACTATGTACGTAAGCATGTTTGACTCGCAATACTGCGGCTTTGTGCCTGCTAGTTTTTACTTCCTACTCTCCGGGCTTTCATTGTGAAGCGCGGCGGCAAGTTTCATTTTTTGTACCTAATAATTTATGCTTTGATTTCATTTTTGCATTTCAGCGCCTCAATTACTATTTTTTTACTTTTGTACTTCCTGTATTGCCTTTTCTGCCACAAATACAAAAAAACATGAACCAAACCGGCTGTGACCGACCGACATCTTTGCTATAGATTCGTTGCGCCTTTTTGCCGTGTCGCTGCTGGAGTCGCGGCGGCGTTGCCATGTAGGGATGCGTTGGGTTTTGTGTCCATTACCGGTATTGTTGTTGCTTGTTTGTTTGCATTTGTTTACATTAGTTACAAACTGTGTTTTTGTTCGCCACACTTTTTTGTGTTCTTGTTGTTATTATATGTGTAGCTGAAGGCTTTCATTTCCACACAAATATGCAATCACACATACACATGCACCTCCATGTGTATATTTTTTTTTTTTTTTTTTTTTTTTTTTTTTTTTTTACGAGGAGGAAGCATCGAAAGCCTGGACCCCAAGTCAGTGTGGAACTTTAATCCAAACTAAACCTCCTACTGTCCTGTACCGTTCCCCCCGGTACCACCGTCAAGTATTACGTACGTGATGGTCAAAATGCAGTCAGTTACAAGTTGCATTTACTTGGCCCCACCTCTGTTGGTCTAATAACCCCCCTTGTACAGTGTTCGTCGCCCACCCTTCCCGTCACGTCAATGTTAGTGTGTTTGGGTCGTGGTTGTTCGTTATATTTAACACCTCTCTTCTCCGCCGCTGTTCGCTAGCACGTTGGGATTTCATGACCCTTGCTGCCACTTCGCTAGCCGCTTTCCATTTCTCTGCCATGTGTATATGTATGTAGATATATGTGTGTGCGCATTGCTATTTATGCTTTTGAAGCAGTTGTTGGTTTTGGCTGTGCTCTGCAAATGCGAACATAAATGCGTGTGTGTGTGTGTGTATGTATGTGCAACAAATATACATATGACGGTGTGTATATATGAGCGAACGAATTTACCCGCCCAACCGCATGCCTACCATACCGCCCATTTTGCGCATGAGAACATTTCAAGTTGCGGAAGCAATTGCGCGTGCTGAAGTTTTCGAATATTCCTTGACAGGCACGGCTCGCCAGAACTCAACTGAACTCAAAGCAAATATTGCAAAGCAGCGCATACTTGGCCACGTCGACTCCATTCGACCCGAGCCGACAGGCGCTGACAATCGCCACATCAACGTCAACGTTGTGTTGTGGGCGACAAAGCGTAAGCAAGGCGCAAAGGGTTTCCACACTCACACAAAAACACACGTCTATACATATGTATGTAAGTATGTATGTATTCGCAATACAGTCGTCATTGACGCCAGCGCTTTGCAGCGATCCATTCACATACATATGTACATACATACATATGCACGTACAATGGCTAGTGACTATTTCAGCGCTGCGTCGCTCCCGTCTACCATGCAGAAACACACATTGTACATATTTGCGCCCATTTCAAAGGAGCTTTTGTCAAAGGATTTAAAAAGTGTGAAGCGGCTTTGCGCAACCAGTCGCCGTGTGAGATAAAGTTAAGCAAACTTCAATGGAATCAACAAAGGCAACAACAGCAACAGCAGCAGCAGCATCAATAGCCGCGCAAGCTCCCAACCCGCTTGTTGGCCGTATTTTTAATGGATTTCGCATTTCTTTTATTTCCATTTCAGCATGCGTGTATGTTTGTAAGTCAGCGCATGCTTCGCAGAGTATTTATTCCCCTGACGTCACAATAAATTCTCACTTTTAATCCCTGTTTAAACACGCCTTCACGTTCAGTAAATTCAAAAAACGTGTCAAAGCCATTTAGTCGATGTTTCAAGTGGCCTTTTCTCTTTTTCAATTTATGTACATATTAACTGCTCAACTCTATTGTATGGCATATCGAGGAGTTTCACCGCCCCTTCAATTCTATGCTAAATATGTGAACTTGTAGATGTCCACATATAAATATACAGACTATATGTACAAACTACCGGTATACATACATATGTATGCTAAAAAGTCATTTTAATGAAGGTTTATCCAAGTTTAGTGAGCTCGGTAATGAGCCAAAGTTTTAAATTGCCGAAAAGATATTGATATTGGAAAATAAAAAAATTTGCACTTCTTTAAATTTACACCTTATTTTGTAGAAAAGAGGCAATTGACAGAGAAGCAAGTAAAATAACGCTCAGCTGATAAGAGTTTTCTGTGCGAACATTTGAATGATAATATAAATACATACATTTCCAATTGTTGCGCTCAATAAATTGTAAATAAATACCAGTAATATATTCAACAAACTTCGTATAAGGTCACCGAAATTCCAATCTAGGGTTATGGCAATCGCTTATGTATGAAATTATCACCTTCATATGTGCAAGGCTTGGTATATGTATGTACATATGTATATACTCAACCGACTTTGCACCACTGATTGTTCTTTCCGAAGATAAGATGCTCTAGCATTGTATAATTTCCCTTTTAACGAATACTTTTTATATAAAAGATAGGTACACTTCTTATTCAATTTATAATAACCCGATTATTCATTTCGTTTCCAGGACAGCTGAGTTTACGTAACCGGAACGAACCCATACTTATACTCGCCCAAGGATTGTAAGCTCGGCAGTATACTTCTAAAACTATATGAGACTTATTCATTTCCAATAATAACTGAGTATTTTATTTAAATCCAATATGGTTGAAAATCTGCTACTTCACATTCGTTTCAAATTATAAATTTGACTTTTTCCCTCAATGGGCTATCAACGATAAGAGCAATTGACAGCCTGTCAACAAAGCCAGCATTATACACGAGAATCCTTAAAATACCTATTAATTTTAATGTCATTACTATGTAGAGATGTGCGTAAATACAAGCGTTACACAGCATTACAATGGCACTGCCAGGAAGGATCTTTGTTTGCCCAGTTGCCCAGCACAAACAATGAACTTTGCCTTTCCGACTGGTTGCCATTCACCTGCAGTAAACACCTGCTGCGGAAAATTGCAATTTCATATATTTAAAGTGCAATTAGTGCGGCGAAGTGCTCGCAAACTACAACCTCACAGGCACACACACATACACACAGACAACATGCACCGTGCCGTAGGTAGTTCTAACGAAGAATGACCGCCGAGTATTTGTTTGTTTACTTTGGGCAATGTGGAATTCCGAAAAGGTATAGAGCACTTGTATTCATAAAGCATGAAAAATTGCGTATCTAATCCCTGTAGGGTCATTAAAAATTTCATTTAAAATGAAAGCAAAAAACTCTTGTGCCTCACAATGAAAATTTTACACTTGTTTTACAGTGGATTTTGGTGGTAAGTACTAAATTTAGACACTTTATAGAAGGTGGCGGCAAGTAAACGCCAACGAAACGTTCGCCTGAAACTACTAACATACAAATACACATATGTGCATGTACATACATACATACATTTATGCCAAACAAGTGGCATGCATTCGGTGAATAGTGTTCGTATAAGGGAGAGCAACTCGCTGAGCGATCCGTGAGAAAACCTGTTTGCGCACCTACAACTGAGAAAAGTGGTCTCTCAGACGACGAGGCGATTGGTAGTCGAATGCTAACGGCGTTAGAGCTTGCTAAGTAACAGACTGCTTTTGCCTGTGTGTGGTTGATGCGTGTGTGTGTATGCGCGGGTGCGCACAACTGCTTTATGTGTGTACATGTAAGAATGTATTAAAAAGTTAATTTTGTGTACTATTTAATGTGTAATTAAATATGCTCATATGCATGCACTTAGAAATACGGGCTTGGTTAAAAAAATTGCTAGATTAGAAGTTAAGTCGCAATTAACTTTCACTGCGATAAACCCACTGCCCACTCCCTCAACGAAAGTTAGCAATTCCAGGGGAATGAAAGCTTCTTAAGCTCAGAAAGTTGTGTACGGTCATTTGTGTCTGTTTAAACTATACACATATATATGCCCGAAGCGTTTAATGGTCTCGGACATGCGAAGCCAGCACCAAAGTAGGACAGCCCAGCCCCCAAGTACCCCCCAAGAAGGACAATGGGAATGTAGGTTTTGCGAATCAAAAGATTAAAATTAAAAATTAAGGAGTCATTAACTAATGCTTTTGTATACATTCATACATATGTACATACATAGGAGTATCTATTGTCATAATCATTGTTACGCTTGAGACTCTGCGTATGACAAATGAGACGCCCTGAAGTTTAATTAACACTGTCTCTCTGACCCCTATTTGCCTTCTCATCAAAACATGCTTAATTTAATCAAAAGTGAGTCACCAGCCACACTGTTCTTATTAGCAATGTATTATTTGAATATAAACAGTTCAATAAACTCCGGTAGATTTTATAATTGGCATTTTAATTTGGGTCATCCAAGCATAAAAAGCAAGAAAGAAAATTTTCTAGTACAGTTTTAACTACAAAAAACACAAGTGGTTGAATGTGGAACGAAAGTTTCTTGTTATCCTCAAAAATTATACATAATTTTCTCAAAGAAATGAGCTTACCTGTTGGTAGGATGGCATTGTTCTCACGACGCCAAGTAATTGATGGCGTCGGATACCCGCTGGCATAGCATTCCATCTGCACTTCACTGCCTTCGCTCGCCACTATCGATTGTGTTGAATTGTCGGAGATGACGGGTGGACGACGAACGGAAAGCTTCACATTGGCACTGACTTTGTGTACGACGGAAATTACCACTTGACAGGTGTATGTGCCTGCATCAGTCTCCTGGATGTCCTTGATTTGCAGTTTATATGTGGAGGAATTGGGATCGTAACGTAGAGAAAATCGTGAATCTTTAATCACCAACGTTGAGGCGGTCGACAAGAAGACGGGATCGGCATCCGTCTTTGACCACAGTACTTGATAGTCACTCGCGTACTGTACCGAGCAATCGAATTCGACCGTGCCACCGATATCCTTGATTTGTTCTTGTGTGATGTACGAAATCGTTGGAGTACGCTGCGCTTGCGCACTGCCTACCAATAGCGCCAATAAGCATACCACAATGGCGACTAAGAAGGTGAACGATGAGGACATGGTGTTGGCCATGAAGTTGGCTGTCGATCGCTGTTTTCTTGACAATAGGCTCATTGCAATAAAATTCTTTTTATTATTAGTTGTGCACCGTCGATTTTCACGTGATTTATTAAATTATTTCTGGGAAAATTTTACGCACCACACCCTAAAATAACTTTACGAGTGAGTGTATACTATATAGTATGTATATATTGCAAAGTGGTTTACTATATGAATAAATAACTTTCGATGAATACTCTTTCGTTGGCTAGCTGATTGGCTTATTTGCTGCTTCTTTGCGCTCGTAGCTTTTTTAACTGTTGCCTCTGCTTCGCTTTAGTGAATTTCAGAGTCTGGCTTTGGCGATCACTTTGCATCCATTCGAATTACACACGAAGTACGAATACACTTAAAGCGTATAAATGAATAATACTCAGTGCAATTGCGAGACCTACACTTTGTTGTTGTATTTGGTTGATTATGCTTATAGAGTCTCTCTTTATTTTCTGTATTCCATCTACTTCACATTCGGATGCTGACGATTTTCACCTTAGCTTTAAACCACAGTTCTTTCAGACACAACAAAAATAAGTACAACAACACTATGGAAATATATTTTCTTTAGCCGTTTGTTTATTGCTCACTTTGCTATTTGTGTTGGCTATTTCGTTGCTTTTGTTACTATTTATGAAGTAAAGACGCGAGGAAAGCAACGCACAAAAGCACACACTCACACACGCTTGGTCGTTTAAGCCCAGTTTAAAACTCAGAACATAACACCGTTCGAGAACACCGTTCACTGCTCGCCAGGTACGTCCACAAGCTTTGACTGTTGCACAGCGAATGAGCGACATAAACGATATACAACACAGCCGTAGATACGAATTTGGCGCTCGTTCGCTGGCTGTAGTGGTGTGCGCTCGTTCTTTTGTTCGTTAACTTTTCAAAAATTACACCAATAAAGATGGCGCGGAGCGTAAGAGATTGCACTTGTATGGTTGGTGAGTTTCCCGTTCGCTGTGGAGTGCAGGTTCAAATGTGTTGGTTTCGTTTTGGTAGGTACGCGAGAAAAGTAATCGCGACTTGCTGCCAACAAATCGGATATTTAAGCCACAAAAGACGGCTAACCATTATTAAGGTGGTCACAATAAAATTTCAAAATCAATCTACACACTGTAATACTGCAAGCAACCTGAGGGTTGTAACTGAATCTTGGCGTACACATTTTATGGGATATGCGTATATATTAAGATACACTTTGACTAAAAGGAGACCCCTTTCGGTCTTAATGTCATAACAAAACTCTGAACTCTGAAAGCATCAATGAAAAATTATGCTATTTTTTAAGGTTATTTTTTCAATTTTACTTATTCCCATAAAATTTCGATTATGGCGAATTAATTAAGCTTCTTCGTCTTCTTGTTTTTGCTTGGTGTGAAACGAATAGAACTGACCATGCTGTTCATATGAGATTTAATTTGGATACAGACCTGACACCGGAATGCTTTTATGCTAGACTTCCGCTTCCGCCTAAGATTTAAGAAACTTCCTTTGTCCATATAAGAATATCAGCTGATTAATCCTTATCGTATTTTTGAACATTTTGAATTTCTTTATGGCTTATCTTAGTGTTCCTACTCCTGTGTTCTTATGTTGCCGAAATTTTCACCTTTTATCATAAATACACATTTGAAGAATTATTGGTTTATGGATCAACAGAAAGTTTACACATCTAAGATACATACATATGTATATATTATTATATTAAAACAAGAAATATATTATTCAATTACTAAACATGTTCTATTTTATATAATTAGTTAGGGCTGTTCAGCCGGTTGCTTAGATCTGACAGATCGTTCAACAATTGCGAAACAGGCGACTGCCGCTATCAGAAGCACGATGAGTATCCCCATTTGGATGTATAAACTGGCATACTTCGAATATAGGTAAGCCAGTGCACACCCAAGACACTATAAGTAGACAAAGAAATTTGAATCTCTTGCTTTTAAGAGCCCTTGGTCATTTATATTTACCTGAAAGAATTTGTAAATTCCGAATCCGGCGGTCGATTCGGCAACAAAAGCACCAGCCAACATACTGTAAATATGAACGGTGTAAAACGCTGCTCCCAAACCATAGAGAAAACTGCAAGCTATTGCCAAATAAAAATTGGGCGGATTAATGATGGATGCAGCTTGGTTTTCGCCAAAGGATGATTCATTCGGGATGTTGAGATAGATGATTATGAATGTAAATAAATGGAATACGCCTGCTAAATACATAAATACATCACGACCCCAACGAATGGTCACATCGCCCAGAATAGCAAAGAATAGTGATCCCAAAAATCCTCCACAACCTTTCAATATGTAACCAGTAAAGGACAGTTCATCCGGTTGCATATTTAAATTTTGTGTGAACGACATGGCAGGGCCATAAACTCCATTATAGAACGCTTGTACCAATCCTAAGGCATTATAATCAAAATATGAAAATGTCCATAGCATAGAATCCCGTTTCCCCTTACCTGTGTAAAAGAAGAGAACTATCAGCAGTAACATATCTCTTTCGAGCAGAAGCATAATGTTATCCCGAATGGTTACAAATACAGCGGAACAACTGTTATGTGTTTCCTGGTCTATGGATTGGTTGCTTTGCGGCAATCGCAAGAAGAACAGCATTATCAGACCAATTATGCAAATAAACGTTAATACCGACATAATTATGTAACGGTCCACATCTTCAATTTCTTCAACATTGGCATACTTGAAATATAACAAGATGGCCGATATCATGTAGCTTGCTTGTTGAAACGTAAGGAATATTCCCGAATTCCTCGTAACGCTGCTATCGTCACTATTTCTGGCAATATAATTACCCTGTGTAATATATATAATTGCAGAACCAACTCCTAGGGTTATATTTAACGAATACAGCAGCCATTCGAAGGGATGGTAGAAATGCACGATAAATAGTCTGGGATATAATGGAAGAGGTTGGCAAAATTAATCGCAAGGTATTAAGTTTATAGAATCCAATGCATTACAAATAGGTTATGGTTCCAATAACCAGTGACCATCGTGGACCAACTACTGCAACGAGGGGTGGTACGAACCAACAAGTAGCCGCAAAAACGAAATAATATATTCCCAGGCTGGTGAAAGCGCTGTTTTCGAAACTATGCTCTTTTTGATGCTCTGTGCGTAGAATTTTTTTCTGCAATTTCAAAAACACACATACATATAATTACTTTAACGACTTTTTGTAATACATTAAGTTACCTGAAGGCTGGCAGTTGTTTGAAATGCGAAGAAAATTGTAAAAAACGCCAAGCTCATAAACAAAATATTCATTAATTTTGAATCCATCTTGATTTTATAGAATTATAAAGCTCCAAAGATATGTGTGTAAACAAAAAGACAAAATTCCTTTGAACAACTCTAACAAACGCAAATAATTTTTTTGAATACGACGAACAAATCAATTGTTGCTTAAAGTTTAGCAATATTTATAAAACCATCAAATCACATAATTAATTTGATGACCCTTTTATGCCAGTGGGATCTGATCCAGAACCGCCAACTTGGTATCAGGTGTACATACATACATATGTATGTGTGAAGCTAAGAAACAACAAAAACAATTAATTGATGAATACAAAAGTTAATGTTTCTACCTTATGCTAACCCACTGTATGAGCTTTGTTGCTACTTATATTAGCGAGCGCAACAGCAACCCTATACGAAACGTCAGCTTTGGTAATAACAATTTCCTTTGTTGTGTTCCTATTCGCAATTTTCAATCTTCAAGTACCATAATCTTTTTGTAACAGCAAAAAGTTTGACTAAATTATTTCCAAAAACTTAATGTTTGTTTAAATTTTAAACCATGTCTGCTGTCGAACGTTTTGATGTAGAAAGAGTAGCAAAAATATTTCAAGATTGTTTGCATGAGAACGATGATGTGTTGTTGGATTCATATTTAGAGGCATATGAAGAAATCAATAAGTATATAAAGGTTAAATAAATATTAGTGATCATAGTTAAATAAGAAATATTTTGTTTTAGATTTTTCCATTTAATGGGTTCTGTATTCGGATTTGTTAGTAGTGATGTACGTAGTAAAATCGATATACTTTGTGAATACAGGCGAAAGGAATCAACTGGTGAACGTTTCCTGACAATTAAAACAATGATAACCTATGAAAAGGAAGAGGAACTTCTTAAGGATAACAGTTACGTTTCGGGGTCGAGAACACTACTGCGACTACATAGGGGCTTGGGTGAGTTTGTATTGCAAATCATAGCATTTCGTACACGTAAGCAAAATGTAGTTGCAGGAGTAAGAGAACTTATTTATATACATGTGTATGTATTCTTATCATATGGTTATTTAAAAACAAAATGTTATTTATGACCCTTTTTAGTGCATTTAGTGTACTGTGGCACATTATGTTTGCCTATTATTAAAAGAGTACATCTTATCTGATTTATATAACAACTGAACTTGATTCTGACATGTATCAATTGTTTCTTTTGCAATTATTTTTCAGAATTCATATATGAGTTTCTAAAGCGGTTGTCTGAATTAAATGAATGTGATAAAACACATTCTTGCTGCAAGAGTGCATATAATGATACGTTAGCTAAACATCATCCTTGGGTGGTACGAAAAGGAGCTGTGGTTGCTATGTATGCCTTACCAACCCAGGGAGAATTGCTGAAACGTGTTTGTATAAATGTGTCACGTGCGATAGAGGTGCTCCCTGAAATGCTGCAACATACTAAATCGGTATACGATCGCATTGAACTGCTTTATACTGCTCATGATTTGCACGATTTACCCTAAAGTATTCATAATTATATAAGCTAAAGTAATAGATATTTTAAATATTTTGTGAAGTCAAAAGGGCATTCCAAATGGAAACTATATAAACTGTGTAAGTCAAGGTTACCTTTTGAAACAGTATGCATTTGAGTAAATCATTTGCTCGACAATATAAAAATTGTATTCAATTAGTGCTTAGGCTTAATGTTTAATTAGCAAATTTATAAAAACAATGATAATTAATGTGCATCCTATTTCTATAATTTTTCAAATTTAATGCAATTATAATAAATTGATTTTAATATCCTAATTTCGTTTAATAAGGTGTTTTCTTTTTAGACTTTTTATTTTTATGTTTAAATTCACTTGAACTACTAGTTAACCCTCCATCTTCCTTCCGCGAACCCTCCGTGGTCCAAAGAGTAACATAACCCGACTCTCCGCCTGTCACCAGTGTTCCGCTCTGTAGGCAAAAATATCACAATACAAAAGTGAAAACAACTAATATCATATTAATTTACCTTTTGGTCAAAAACGGTTGCTCGAACGACTTGTTTATTACCAATGAAATCAGCCACTGGTAGCAAATTCTTATTTAAACGAAGAGTACGCAACACTTCACTAAAAAATAAAAATATGTATGTATATATGTAAATATTATATTTGCTATAACAAAAAAAAATAGTTTTGATGTTAGGCACTACATTAATACTAACCCTTTGTTGTTTGTACCAGTTAGAAGCAATAAGTCGCCATTCCCGTTACTATGCGCACCAACTACATTGGAATTATCCTGGTTTTTCCTCTTGGCCGCTGCTGTTATTTGGGACCGATCGAATTTCGCTACTAAATCACCTTCCTCAGCGAGGTACACATGAAAATCATTTGTATCTGTGACACAAGATATTACATCTTGTTCATAAATATTTTTATGCCTAAAGTAGAAATAAATAAAAAATATACAAATAGTTATCAAAAAAAATTGCATCAATTTCTCTTACATACCAATTCAGTTTTTGTATACTGCATTCCACATTAATGGTTGCTGTTAAAGCGTCGTCCTCAGTCTCCTCTTTAATGTCGAATACGTTGATTAGACCATCAGTAGATCCGGAGCATAAAATATCAGGATTTTTATCGTGGAAACGTAAAGAAGTTATATCATCTTCATGACTTTCGAAATAACCACCGAGGTGTTCGCGCTGTCGAACATCATAAAATAATAGGAAAGTGTCGCCCTCATACTGTTCTGTACCAGTGCAAATAATGCGTCCGTTTGAATTGCTGTCAAAACAATTTATGGCTTTACGCATATTCATGCTTCTGCCTCTACCGTAATAAGAAAAATTTTCTGAGTGCTCGATATTTTCCTCGAAGCGTGCTTGCTCTCTTTGCGTGCGTAAGTCGTACAAACGTACGATTCCACTGTTTTCGCCAACTAACAGGCAATTAGGAGTATCATCTAAAAAACGTACGCCGCATATACCTACGCGCTCATTTGTTGTCGATGTTGATATACTGGCGACTGAAGAAATTTGGAAGGCACGTTCAACGTTAACGTCAAAAATGTGAACGACAGCGTTTGATAAGCCAGCTGCAACCCGGGTAAAGCAACTGTGTAATATATTTATATAAATCACAGAAAATTATTAGAATACTATGCTACTGATAAATTATACCTATCAGCGGCTAAATGTAGAATATAGTCACTATTTAATGATACAGCCAATTCATTGCCGATTCTGCATTTGACTTGGAACAGGCTTTCCAGTTCTTCTGCGCCACACGTGTCCTCGTCGTCAATCGATTGCATGTCTTCGCCAGTTTCACCACCGTAGGTACCAGGAACGGAATGGTAGTGTCCGCCTATACGTTTCTCATATTCTTTAACTATATAATTAAATTTATTAACTTTATAAATGTAAAAGTCTTTATTATATTGTGTTAATACCTCGAGAATTCAATCTACCCTTCATTTGTTTTGATACTTAACCAACGTAAAATGTAATAGAATAAACTTTTTGTAAAGGAAAAAACTGTAGCATGAAAACAGCTGAAACTACCGGTGATGCCAGAGATCTTTTTTTCAATAGTGGTATTCAGACCAGCCTTGTTAATTCGTTAGTATTTTACATGTATTTTGTTTTTGTAATATTAACAGACTATCGTTCTACCGAGTAACGAACTATCCATCTGGCAAGCTTGATAATTGATTCGTTACTCGGTAATATCACATCAGCTGTTCTTCTGCTCCTCTGTACATCAATTTAAAGTACTTACCAGTAATAAACTTGGTCTGCTCCACATAATTTTCAATTAAATGACTGACAATTTTTGATTTTGCACTTTGTTGAGGCATTTTTACTTTTTAATAAAATTGAATCAGCTGCTTCGGAATAAAATTTACCATACCACAGAGGTAGAACTAAAAGTATGTTCACAGTTAAGCCTTTTAACGAAGTATCAACTAACGAATTACCAAATTAACAGGCTTCGGTCTGAATACCCCTAATATTAAAACGTTGCCATTGGAGTATTGCTATGTTACTATAGTCTTGCAATAGTTGTCTAGTGTTTTTATGATAACTATTGGCAATAAACTGCCATTTTGGTGTGTCAAAAGCACTGTTTTCATTTTTATAACAAGTTAACAGGGCATCTCGACAGATATCTAATGTTTAGCAATTGATGTCTATAGATCGAACATGCATAACTGAAGACACTTCGGAAATGATTTCGCCAATCAAACAGATGCGCAATACAAATATAGCCAACATCAATTGCAATAAATTGATTGGCAATAACTATTGGCTGTTGAGTTGCAGCCTAAGTAAATTTACTTCCTTTTGTTGAAAATGCTCGAAAATAGTGAATTTAATGTTTAGTAGGACATTAGGCTTATGTATCTTTAAGCGAAAATATTACCTCAAATAGATCTAGCACATATTTGAAATTTGATGGTTTTTTACATATTTAATAAAGTATAATTATATAAAATGAATTCACAAGCATATTTGAAATTTCTTATTCAAAAATTTTTAGTGTACAATTTCAGATATTGTTCGTAGCGATCTATTTTTATGTATGTATTCTATTTCAATTTTTAACAAAAAATTAAACGCGAATAGAAATTTTCTACATGCAATAAGTATGTCACTCGCATCTCAATCGTATTTACATGAAGTCATCGTAATCCTCTGCATAGTCGTTTCCATATTTCTGATAACCATCAATATCCTATGAAAATAAAAAATAACGCAATTGAAAATGGGGTTGAAAGTTTGTGATTGTTTTAGATACGAACATCAGCTTCTGTACGCAAAGATACTTTATTCTTTCCTTTGTTAGCAGGTTTTTTCGCATTTTGTTTTTCCATTTTTAGCTTCTCCGTATGCAAGCTTTCTACATTCATTTTCACTTTTTTTATATCCGCTGCAGATACTGCAAAATGTAAAAATATATTAAAGAGCTATAAATTAACATTATTAAAGTCTAAACGACACTTACAATTTACACATATGCTACGAACTAGGTCCTCAACAAATTGTGGGAAGTGTGGCGATTCTTTGTAATGTGACAATTTCCAACTAAGCGTCGCACCAAATTCCTTGAACTCCTCTTTCGTTTGTGGATTGAATGCATCTAATCCATTAGCGATTTCCGTTACACCGAATGTTTCCAGCGCACTTTTGAGGTCTGATTCTTCTTGAATTTTTTTTAAGCGTAATTTTTCAGCCAACTTTTCTTCAGGCGTCAAGTTAGCTAGCCGTTTTTCCTCCTCTTCTGCAGCTAGGCGCTATCAAAATGAAAAATACTTCATTAGTAGGTCTTTTTTTAATAGTAATTTACATCTAAACGCCTTTATAACTAATATAACATACTTCTTGTTCCGTTAATTTGGCTTTCAATGCTTTGTTTGGTTTAGTTTTTTTTGGCACTTCTGTTTTTGTTTCGGATTTTTCTTCATCCTTTTTTTCCTCTTCGTCTTCCCAACTGTCCTGTTGGCAATAAAAATAAAACATTTTGGTCATTAAAGCACTATACATTTAAAAGTTAAAATAATTAGCAGAGCTTTAATAAAAATAACTTTATAATATTTAAATAACATATTTATATATATTTTATTATGTTTATAATTATATACACACATATTTAATACACATAAATACTTATTTAATATGTGCAATGCACTATGTAATTGGCATGCCACAGCTTAACTCAAGGTAAAGACAGCAATCGAATATATAAATTGACCACGTGTACACAAAGTATAGTCAACCTGAATTTAAAAATTAGAATACTAGAAAATCATAGGAAAGCAGGTTGATATAATTCATACACAAAATGTGTATAGACAAATGTTAAAAACATTCGTGCTATCTGAAACCATCGAGTTTTATGATTACAAACATTATTTAGCAAGTTAACAATACAACTTTACCTTTACATCCTCGTCGTCATCCTCTCCCTCCCATTTGTTAACATCATTTGTGATTTTAGGACGTATGACCACATCCTCATCAGCGGCTGACTCTGTTATACGTGTATATTAAGAAAAATATAGATGCCTTTGTTAAAATTCAACCAAATATAGTTTACATATCTTTCTTGCATAATATATTTTACTTTCTCATGTTCGAGCCAATTCACATCGCCCTTGTATTATTAAGTAAAATTGCTGCTGTCAATTCACCTTCACTGTCTTGTGTTTGTGTCAGGCAATGACAAAACACATATGAATGTAGTGAAATGTACCAGCAATCCATTGATGAATCGACAACATTCCAGAACAGCTACTTACCCCAATCGGCCATTATAAATTTTTAATGCAGAAAAGCTGAATTATTGATAATATTGATAGGTTTGAGAATTCAATAATTTTGTTCTTCCGTGTAGAAATCGCGAAATATATTAATATTTCCCTGTTTTGGACAGAGAATTCAATTGAAAGCAAAAAATGTGACAGACAAATCAAAACTGTGACAAACGTGTGCAAGATCTTTTGTCATTTCTATTAAATTCTCTTTCCTTTTTGCATCTGCTTTTTCAGGGTTGTTTTTCAACGTACTTAAATACTAATTTGTTATTAAAACTGGAACGATTAATTTAGTCCAAAAGAAACGAAAATAATTACTGCCAAAACATAATTTTACATAAAAAATAATCGCTTTTGAATTTTCTTTACAGTTAGTATGTATGTATATTCTGTATTTTACTATTTTCAACATTTTTTTTTGAGTCAGCAACTCTTTTTGGAAACAGCTGGAGTGCCTTACTTCAAAAGAAATCAAAGAAGAATCATGCAAACCGTAAAATCGTAAATAAAAATAAAATCAACTTTTTAGAAACAAAATTTAAAGTGTATAAAAAGTAGGATAAGATTCAAAAATTAAATGTACATATAACACCTCCAATACCAAACGTTAGTTCCATTTAATAGAAATATCCATTTTTATATATTGATTAGGTGTATTTCAGTGTAGTCATTGAACAAAGTAATCATTGGTTGCACAAAAAAAGGTGAGTGGGATGGACTTATGATTTCATTCCAGCAACAAAATATGTATATTTTTTTACTTTAAGTGAAAAATGGCTAAGGTTATTTCACAAGAAACCTTTGATGATGTGGTAAAAGAAAATATCGTGGACTTCTCCATGAGTCCAGATGAAGCAAAAGAAGAAACAATCAAGCAATTCGAAGCCCAGGTATATGCATATTTCCTCAATTTCATTTTATTACTAAACGTCATGTGCAACTGTGCCATTCTAAACAAAAAAATATTTTATTGTATTAAAAGTATGCAAATAATTTTTTACTCAATATTTTTATATTAATAGGGAATTAATTTGGCGAACATCATTAAGGATTTAACAATAAATCCAGACACTGGCAAGCCGGTACTGAATGAAATAATTGATGAAATTAAAACTTATATAGGCCAAAAATCCACCGATACTAAGAAACTGCTGGAAAACTTGTCTATTTTAGACACTGAATGCCAAAAGGTATTTTAAAATAGTCAACAATAATCTTTTAATTAATTCGAATTTTGTCAGTCTATTTCCCATCGGGTACTCGCAGGAAAAAACAGTGCCCACGAAGCCCTTGTAACGCTTTTAGAACAGGAACTGGCGAACCAAAACTCTTCTGAAAATGTGAAACCTAATTTGTCCGTCTTAGAGGCATGTCTAAAGTGCGCCAATAGTTTTACAAACAAACAACCAGATATATTCGATGCAGAAGCCCTGGCAGTAATGTTGAAACTTTTGTCTATCGAAGATGAAAATATAATAATACTTACGCTGCAATGGTTGCAAAAAGCAAGTATAATGCACGAAATCAATCGACAAAACATTGTTAATGCTGGCGTGGTGAAGAAGTTGAAGCCATTTGTGTCCAAGCAGAGCAGCCTAAAACTTATTCGAGAAGTTCTAGCTGTTCTGCGCTATCTTGTGCTGGACGATGATATTCGCGTAGAGTTCGGATGTGCACACGAACATGCGCGTCGCATTGCGAGCGAATACATTGTGGATTTGACAAAGTTATTGGGTGAATACAATGATCCCAATATTTTGTCAGATTTGTTGTTGACAATCGGTGCCTTAGCGGTGCGTCAAGAATTTTGCACAACCATTGAGGATGCGGGTGGAATTAAATTCGTGTTTGATATCATGGTGAATTGGAGCTACATATCTAACAACATTTATGATATTTTTAGCATATTTTCAGACCGCTAATCAAACATCTGTCCGTGTGAATCGCGAAGCTTTTAAACTACTTCGTGCATTAGGCGGCAACGACACTGTCAAGGCGCATATTGTGCAACAAGGTGCAGCCCCAATTATTAAGCAAGTGCTAGAAACACATCTGGTGAGTGCTCTACCACATTTTGTAAAGCTTTGAGAGAACAAATTCTTATAAATCATTTATATCTACAGTCAAATGAGAATGTAGTATCTGGGGCATTGGCTTGTATTGCAACATTGACCTTGCGTGTTAAAGACAATAGTGCAGCCTTCTTTGCTACCGGAATTGCAGAAACCATTGTAGAGGCTGTCCGAATGCATCCTAAAAATAAGATAGTTCAAGTAAATTGAAACACTTTCATATCTTAGTTCAAAATATTGTGAAAAGCTCTCTTTCAAACAGCGTAACGGTGCTTGGGCCATTCGCAATATGGTGTCTCGTTCACGCGATCAGTGCGAAAGCTGGATTTCCCTTGGCGTGGAAGATCTATTAAATACAGCGCTAAGTTCGCACCCATCAATACAACAGGATGTAAAGGCGGCACTTCGGGATTTAGGATGTAAAGTAGAACTTCGCGAAGAATTCACAGGAGTTGCTGAAAAGAAAATTATTGGCATGTGAAACGCTTTTATAAAAACGCGCTTATGCTGACGATAAAGAAGCTGGTATTGCTCATGTTTCTATCTTCAAAGCTTTAAAAGCAGCCTTTGTGTAAATTGAGCCCAGTATTCCATTAATAATATACTAGTATTTCACTTAAATCTTAATCGCAACATATACTCATTTCAATATTTTTTACACAACCATATTCATACTGACAAACGAAAAACTACTATGTATTAAATAAAAAAAGAAAAAAATTAAACTACCACAAATGATACTAAGGCAAAGGAGAGTTTTAATTGAAACTTATTCAAACGGAGCTGGTTGGATATTTGATTTTCATTTTTTTAATTCCTTTTTTATAAAAAAAATTGATAAAAAAAGTGAAAGAATTAAAATATATAGTCTCATATGGATCATAGCATAGGAATGCAATAAATCGGTGGGGTTGCAAATGCATTCTCAAATTGTCGCATCATGCCAAGTATCTCCGCATGACAAAAAATTAAATGCAATCTGATAATATACAAAGTTTTTTTTTTAATAATAAATATCTAAATTAAATACATGGTAGGTACTAAATTAGTTTCTTTAAATGCATGCCCACTTGCAGACATCATTTGTTTAACTTGAACTTGCGCAAGCCACCAGCTTTTAGACGACTATCTAAATTACTTCCGATTGGCCTTGGCATTGTGGGCGATACGGCTCGCGTACTGCTCGGTTCGAAATTCATGCCAAAGTGTTTAACCGTTGATGAAGAAGAGCTAATTGCCAGCCGCGGCTTCTTCATGATGGAATACTATATAAATAACACTTTATATTATACACTATTAAAATATTTGTTAGATTTATTTCGAACCTTTTCTGTGATATCACTTTGAGCTTTGCGTAGTATTCCCAAGCTGCTACTGATTCCGTTAGCGGCACTGTCTTTATCAGTCTTTCTTGGTGATATTTTTAATGTCGCCAATTTCGTAGTTGTAACACCCGTTCGCTCTGGCAGATTGTCTTGATTGCGTTTAAACAACGGCAGCAGGCCTATACTGCTGGACTTAATATTGAGATAAGGCGAATTTGAGTCTTCAATCTTCTTCAGGTTTTCCTTCTGCAAATTAAGAAGATAATAAAAATAATATTTCAAATGCGTATGGATGTATACGAACCACGGTGGGCGACAATGTTTGACGTTTTTCCGGCAATGGAATCGGCGCAGATTCTGTGCTTTGCCTGCTATGGTCTGGCATGAAACTTGTTGGCCCTTTGTTTTCTAGTACTTTTACCTGAAAAAGGACTAAGTATCAGATTTTGTTTTTAATATATTTACCCAAATATTTCGTACTTTCTCTTGCAATTGATAGTTTTCACTTTCCAATTGTGAAATGCGTTCCTCAAAAGACCTGCGAATTTGTTTTGAATGTAGATTTAGCAATATTTTAAAATAAATTATATACTTATATTACTTTTTAGTAGCCATTTCCTGCCGCAAATTGTCCTGCATAACTTTCATAGCCCGGCGCAAGTCAGTTTTCTTTGTTTCACATGTGCGAAGTTCGCTGAAATTAGCGTAATGCAATAACAAGAGATAAAGCTTAAATATTTGATCTAAGAGTTGGGATGCATGAATAATATTTCTTTTCTGCTACATACTAACCGCTTCAGTGCAGCTACCCAGGTGCACAGTCGCACAGGATCCTTTTCGATCTTCAGCATTTTTTCAGCTTCTGCCGTTGTTGCGGCGAGCACCGATTGTACCGACTCTATTGTTTTGATTTGTTGCTTTAGGCGTTCCACCTCTTTGCGTAAGTCATCGGCCATCTTTGCTTCAGTCTTAAAGATTTTCAGCTGAAAACGAGCAAAAATTTCTTGTTGTTAATTACAGGTGGTATTTTTATGATTAAATGTACCACGCACCTGTTCCGAATATGTAAGTATTACGAAATCATTTTTCTTTATTCTTTGTTCCATTGCTTGAATTGTTTTCCTAATATACAAACATTAGACATTGGATTAATGGAAATTTTTCTTTATATTAGAGTTTATATTATTTACGCTGCTTTAATTTGGCATTCCTTAAGCTCTTTAATTTTTTGTTCCGCTTTATTCAACTCTTTTTCCTTCATTTTTAATTGCAGACTAGCGTTGTCCACTTGCTCTTGCAGTGATCCCACGTCGATAGTACTTACATCCAGATTAGCCAAGTTGAAATAAATGCGGAATATATTACGATCCGTACACTTAGTTCGACACTGGGGGCATGATTTCGATCTGTTGTGGTAAGAATAGAAATTTCGTTATAGCTGTATTTTGTAGTCGTACGTGTACTTACCGTTCCATCCACTGTTTTAAGCATGTTATGTGAAACATATGGCCGCAGTTGGTTGCACGCACATCATCCGAGGCGACGAACAGCTCAGCACAAATAACACAATTTAAATTGAGCATTTCGACTTAAAATAATTCAAAGCATTCAACAAGCACTAATTTACTAGTTATAACCAATAATATTGTATGGGATCAATTATTTCATACATAATATAATTAACAGCCAAAACAGTTACAAAGTTCCAGTTTCAACATTTCAGACACATTTTTCTTTCACTGCTTTCTTTTATTTACTGTTTTTGCCGCCAAATTCCTCCAAGTTGCTCAAGTGTCAAAATTCAGCTGATACCTCTCAGGAAATCCAGCTGTGTTCGGGGAGCAATACAGTGTTTGAGCTAGTGTTTGGACTGCAATAGTGTGCAATTGTAATTGCCTCATATTTACGGTATTTTTGTACCGAATATTGAATACTTTTGAATTTAAGAATTAAAGAAATTTCTATAAAATGGTTAAATGCTAATGTGATCATAAAAATATTGGCAAAGATAATAGTTTTATCTGGCAATAATTATGACAGTTGGTTGTCAATAAAAATTGCCTCTGTTTAAGTACCTACAATTTTTAACTTTTCACGTATGTACGTATAGTTCTTGCCACGAAGTCTTATCTATGACGAAGCTTGCAACATTAATTTCTTGTTACCGATTAGAGCATTTGTAAGCGAAGGCATGTTCAACAAAACATTTACATACATATATTGACCGATAATTAGGTTTTATTAAAAATTTCTTAGTAGATGAGATATACATATACTTATGTACATTTTGACTGCACGAATTGTAAGAATTTTAAAATTATTATGGGTTGGGAAACTGTGTCGAACAGGTCCACATAGTTAAGGGGGGAGCCTGGTTTAGAGGCTTTAAAAACTGGATTTTTTTGAGGATTTTTTTTGAAAGGAAAGAAATAATTGATTAAAGCGAAATTTCTAGGGTTTATAGTTTTATATTTAAGCATCATTCACAAATTTTTTTGGATACGAAGTCTTTGATATTCCGCCTTTGAGAAGCAATTGCCCGATGAATCTCGCATGTGTATTTGTGGGGCGGCGGGCAGGATGCAGGTCGCAATTTCTATCGGAAACAAAAAATTCAAAGATATTAATATTTTTTAGTAATTTATCCTCTATTTAAACTATTCCAAAAAAAAGTGTAAAATTTTAGAAATTTTTTAACAATTGAAAAAAGTGGTTTTTGACCAAAAAATTTTACTTTATGTTATTTAAAAATATGTTCAAACTTGACATTTCTTAGTTTTTTTAGTTTAACTAGAAGATAATTTCATGCCAAAGATAATAAACTTTGCCCCAATTCCATACGACATTTAGGTTTTTTTCTATCCTGCCCGCCAATTAAGAAAAATCGTAAAAATGAAAAACCGAGAAATCGCGCGTCAAAGTTTTCGCTTTCTGCCCAATCGCTCATATATCTGCTAGACGCTCGGTCACTATTTTCCTTCTAGCTTCGAAAATATTTCAAATTCTCATCTAAAACTTTGAGGACATATTGTTAGATTATTTTTAAAGAGATTTAAGCAAAAAAAAAAAAAAATCGAAATTTTGAAGCTTCTAAATCTGGTTCCCACCTTAAACCACAAAAGTAAAGAAATCTAACATTTTCTTCTTCTTAATTGGCGAGACACCGCTTACGCGATTATAGCCGAGTTAACAACCGCGCGCTAGTCGTTTCTTCTTTCCGCTACGTGCCGCCAATTGGATATCCCATTTATCTTCATTTGGTCCTTCCAACGGAGTGGAGGTCTTCCTCTTCCTCTGTTTCCCCCGGCGGGTACTGCGTCGAATACTTTCAGAGCTGGAGTGTTTTCGTCCATCCGGACAACATGACCTAGCCAGCGTAGTCTTTTAATTCGCTGAACTATGTCAATGTCGTCATATATCTCGTACAGCTCATCGTTCCATCGAATGCGATATTCGCCGTGGCCAACGCCCAAAGGACCATAAATCTTTCGCAGAACTTTTCTCTCGAAAACTTGCAACGTCGACTCATCCGTTGTTGACATCGTCCAAGCCGCTGCACCATATAGCAGGAAGGGAATTATGAGTGACTTATAGAGTTTGGTTTTTGTTTGTCGATAGAGCACTTTGCTTCTCAATTGCCTACTCAGTTCGAAGTAACACCTGCTGGCAAGAGTTATCCTGCGTTGGATTTCTAGGCTGACATTGTTGGTGGTGTTATTACTAGTTCCTAAATAGAGGAAGTTATCTACAACTTCAAAGTTATGACTGTCAACAGTGACGTGGGAGCCAAGTCGTGAGTGCGACGACTGTTTGCTTGATGACAGGAGATATTTCGTCTTGCCCTCGTTCACTGCCAAACCCATTTGCTTTGCTTCCTTGTCCAGTCTGGCACGAGTGTTGAGGCCGATGATATCAATATCATATGCAGCTTCGAAATCGACGAAGAGATGGTGTGTGTCGATTCTCCTTTCACGGGTCTTTTCCAAGATTTGGCGCATGGTGAAAATCTGGTCGGTTGTTGATTTGCCAGGTCTAAAGCCACACTGATAAGGTCCAATCAGTTTGTTGACGGTGGGCTTTAATCTTTCACACAATACGCTCGATAGAACCTTATACGCGATGTTGAGGAGGCTTATCCCACGGTAGTTGGCGCAGATTGTGGGGTCTCCCTTTTTATGGATTGGGCATAGCACACTTAAATTCCAATCGTTGGGCATGCTTTCGTCCGACCATACTTTACAAAGAAGATGATGCATGCTCCTTATCCAATCCATCGGCCCCTGCCGCTTTGTTGTTCTTCAGGCGGGCAATTGCTATTCGAACTTCTTCATGGTCGAGTAATGGAATGTCTGTTCCATCGTCATCGATTGGGGAATCGGGTTCGCCTTCTCCTGGCGTTGTGCGTTCACTGCCATTCAGCAGGCTGGAGAAGTGTTCCCTCCATAATTTAAGTATGCTCTGGGCATCGGTGACTAGATCACCTTTGGGGGTTCTACAAGAGTATGCTCCGGTCTTGAAATCTTCTGTAGTTGACGAGTGCTCTTAGAGAGCAGGAGTGCAAGCCGAGTAGAAAATCGTTCGGCTGTTTGTTGTGATTGCAGCTTATCGACATCGAATCTTACTTGTGATTGTTGGCGTGCGTTTTTTGCTGCACAGAGGCGGGTGCGAATCTTGGCTACAACAAGATAGCGGTCCGAGTCGATGTTAGGACCTCGGAGCGCACGCACATCTAAAACACTGGAGACGTGTCTTCTGTCTATCACAACATGATCGGTCTGGTTGGTAGTTTTTCGATCAGGAGACAGCCAGGTAGCTTGATGAATCTTCTTATGCTGGAATCTAGTACCACAGATAACCATATTTCGGGCCCCGGTGAAGTCGATCAGTCTCAACCCATTTGGGCATGTTTCGTCGTGGAGGCTGAATTTACCGACCGTAGTGCCAAAGATACTTTCTTTGCCCACCCTGGCGTTAAAGTCGCCAAGCACGATTTTGACATCGTGGCGGGGGCAGCTCTCATAAGTGCGCTCCAAGCGCGTGGGCGCAAATCAGCGATATGTTAAAGAACCTCGCTTTGATGCGGATCGTGGCTAGACGTTCATTCACCGGAGTGAATGATAGTACTCGACGACGGAGTCTCTCTCCCACCACGAATCCCACACTAAACTTGCGCTCCTTCATATGGCCACTGTAGTAAATGCCAAAAGGACATACTCGTCTCTGCACTTGTCCCGTTCATCGCATTTCTTGGACGGCGGTGATGTCAGCCTTTATCTTCATGAGGACATCAACCAGCTGGGCAGCGGCACCTTCTCAATTAAGGGACCGGACATTCCAGGTGCATGCCCTCAGTTCGTAATCCTTATTTTGTTTGCCATGGTCGTCATCAAAAGGGGGGTCTCTCATTCGAGGCTGTTGTTGATTTTTCATTGGGGGTGTTTTTTTACGTGGCGGGTCCCAACTCAGCGCACAACCCTATGCAGGGGATGTTTCGCCTTCTCACTTTAGCTCGCCTTCAAACGGATGTTCTTAGGCTACCCAGAGGATACTTGGTCAAAGACCGGAAGTTGTGAGCTTCTTGAGTCATATGTAAAAGAATCTTTTCTGGCCACTCCCAAGTGAATGGCGATCAGAGAACTTTCCTCACTTGCGTGAACTTCTACATATGACTCCATCTATCATTTTACTTACTTTTAAAGCAGAGAAATTTTACTGCAACTGGAGACTCTGCACTATACGGTACTAATAGCAATCAATGAAAAACGGTTGTTTGATTTTTTACAATAATTCTTTTATAATTTATTTTCTCGCTTTGGCGCGTTCACCATTTTGAAGTTTTCTTGCAGCACAGTACAATTTATTTATATATCATATTGTATTTTAATTTCATTCGTCTATGTTTGTTGTAATTAATGCTAGTTACAATTATGTTTAAGTATAAGTATGGTTTACAGTCTGTGCGACATGTGTTGAACAATCATATTTATTAGTAACCTACTTACTTATGTATACATATATATGTAGGTATGTATGTACATATGTACATATATGTATGTATATGATTTAAATTTCTTGTAGATTAGGAATATTAGTGATAGAATGAGTTTTGATTTGGAACCAACTAATATACTATAGATATTTTGCTAGCGGCTTTGAAGCGTTACAATTTTTTTCCAGAATCATGAGTACATATGTATGTATGTATGTATGTATAAATTACAAAAAAGCATCAACGTTCGATAACCACTTAATGATAAGTGAATGAAACCTCTAATTTTTAAAACTTTACTTTTGTACTGGCGCACAATTAAAATGGAAAACAAGGCAACTTAAGCCAAAAAGTCGTTTTTGCTAAAATCAGGTGCTTGCCGGTGGCTATTGGGGCTGAAGCCACCGGCAACTTGGTTTTAAAAATAACAAACAAAATCATTAAATTGTATATCGTAAATATGCTTGCACGCCATATCTGTTTACTGTTATCTTAAAAATAAACACAAAATAAAGTTATGGAAAAATAAGAAAAAACTAAATTCTCTGAAGACGCACTTAACTGTCTTCTTGATGCGATTCTCATCAAGTGTATATCGAACATCGAAAATTATTTAATATTCCTAGGCTGTGTGAGTGTGTGTTATTTTGGAAACTGAACCAACTTGAGAGCAATAAATATCGCAGAAAATAAGCGGGACTCAATTGTTCCATCTTCATACAGCACAACCGCTTGTCGTCTCAAGCGCTACTGCTTCCACACTTCGTAGCAGACATAAGACCCGGACATAAGTTCCAGGCTATTTCTGCGGTATCCTACTCCATACCGCATCACCCTGCCAAGCATTTCCACTCGACGCGGCAACCGCAACTCTTGCAGGCGCTCTTACTGGGTATCTCGCCTCGGTAAATGTGTATCTAGCTATGCATGCACTTAACTTTAAATGTGGGGTTTTGAAATTGAGCTAATGTATTTTGATTTTCTGAATTTTCTTTGCATTCACAGCGCAGCTTGTGGTCTGCACGCTGTCATGAGTTTTTTTGCTTTTGATTGAACTGCATTATTTAGTATTATTGGCACTGCTCTGAATGCGCAGCAGCGCATTACTTATATGTATGTACATATTTGTATATGTACAGGGGGTACAGGGGAGTTGTTGGAGCCATTCTCTAAGGAATATCTAACCTCAATTGTATTAAGTATGCATTTACAAGTAGTTTAACTACATAAGAGAGTAATAAGAGTATGCAAATATGTATGTGTGTGTGTTAAGCAATTTTTTACATTTGTCTAACACATCTGCACGGTATTTATTAACAGTAGTTTTACCCATTTTCCCGAAAAATTACACTTTAGTAATTAACTAACGTTTGATTAATGCCATTAACTTTAGTTTATTGTGTACAATTATGCAGATTTATGCTGCGTGTTGCAGCCATATGCAAATATTTAAAGAAATCCATTTTTCGCGCATTTATTAAGGTTTGGGCTTTAACGCTATTTGCTTTTTACTTAATATCTAGCAATACAGTTTATGTTTAACTCTTATAATTACTAGTATTTATGCTATTTTGCTAAGTAAGTTTTGCTTGGACTGTACAGAGACAACACTTATTATTGTGTTGTTGCTTTACACTAACATTTCAGCTTAACTCTACGGTCAACAATTCATATAAATACCTACACACAGACATGTATTGCCATGTCTATGCATGCTTAATATGTGTATGTATATGTGTATGTACGAGTATACAAATCTATGTAACTGCTTAGCAACTATACAACTATTTATGAGTAGCATTGAACAAATTTCGTGTTTATGTGTTTATGTGTGGGTGTGTCTGTAAGTATGTAGCATTGCTAATTGTTTTCGTTCTTAATTTCCATTATTCAAGTTCTCAGTTGTTGTTGTTGGTATCTTATAAGTAGCTGTGTGCCTTACATACTTAATGTTAAACAAATTGTATGCAACACTTATATTTTAGAAAAACAGTTTCTTTACAATAACCTATTTACGATGCACTTCGTAAGTATTACATAACTATTATTATTAATTAAGATAACTAGAGGGGGTGTGATGATGAATGATGCATGCTTTCGGGTGTAGATTGGCTGGAGCCTAACTACATGCGTTGTCCATTAGTCATGGCACTCGGATTTACAGCGGGGAGAGTGCCAACCGTGGGAGCCGTTTCTTGAGCTGAGATGTTCGATTTTCAGTTTCAGTGCAATTTTATGTTGCTGGAGTCTCCTCAACGCTTAGTTTTGCTTAAAATAGCACGATATGGTTATCTTTTCCACAATTCTACATCTTTAATAATCAATGATTGGTGTTGCATCTTATACATTTCAGTCCAGCGGCTTTTGACTTTACTACAAAAACTGTTTTGGTTGCTGCCAAGAAATACCGCTGAGCTTTATAGTGGTTCTTCTGAAAATAGAAGTAAAAGCATTTAGTAAAATGTGGACTTTTAATGAGTTTTAAGAAAAAATACAATTATATAAAGATGGATAGAACTGCTTATTTTTGGAAACCGCAAGACTTTTCGGACCAAAACCTTAGAATTTGCTTATTTATGGGATATGGATCTCAGGCATTAATTTTGTTTACACTATGGCATCAGTAAAAATGGATATATTGAAAATATTAATATACGCAATCAAATTATTCATAAGTTGGTGTATCAGATGTCCACTGGATGATACATAGCACCTGGTGTGGTGAACTTAACAACGCTGCTTTCCATTGACCATTTTGTACGGACCCCTATTTAGCCAAGTGACATACGCACTTTCCCAACGAATTGCTGACGTAAAAGGCAATTCTCGTTATCGTTCATATATAACATTAAAATATTCATGCGGCTGCCACACAGTAAACATATCCAGACAAATAAACGAAATGAAAGAAAATATGAAAATCACTTATCGCATTAAATAATAATAGGCATTCGCATTGGGGCCCGCTCCTTCAAACGCCAGTACTTTTTCCTTATCAATTTGCGGAGAAAAGGCAAAGTTTTATCTGCATTTTATCACTACCGCTGTCATCTTCACTCGGCTACTCATTATCATGGCCATTCTCATTTATATTTTATTTCAACGCATTTTCCTCGCTCATCCCGCAGCCATCACCAATAAAGACGCTCGTTCGCTCGCTTAGTGCTGCTGGCGTTGCTCTTGCTGCGAACTCAACCCACACCGGCGTTGCGGACCCGCGGACCCAACTTTCCCCAGCAGCATTTGACATTTTGCACGAGCATAAGAAAAGACATATGGAGAGCATGAGCAGGAGTGGCAGCCAGTAAAGGAAGTGTACACATACACACGAACGAGTATATTCCGGAAAGGGCTCGGCAGGCATAAAACGCAAAAAATTTAAGAAAATCTTTCAAAACTTATTGAGCGTAGTGACTACCACCATTCTACACAAGTATGTGAAGTAGGTGTGTGGGTTGGACGTGAAGCTTAGGACTTTTGGATTGATAAAACGAAAAAAGTTTTAAAAATAAACGGCACCGGCATTAGGAAGTGATAACACTAAATACTGGATGATAGTACTTTATAGTGACCTATTTTGTTGTATTATAAGTCGGTAGTAAATGCCGAATAAAGCAGCTATGATGAGTAAAGTAAGTGGAGTAAATTTTGTTATTTCAAGAGGGTCCAGATCACGGCACATGTGTTCGAATCAAATAACCAACTCATGTAAGATCTCTCAAAACTTAATAATTAAATATAAAGGGAGAAAAGTAAACATTTCTGAGAAAAGTGACTGTAGACCCTCATAGTTTTAAAATTTTACCGATCATTTTTTACTCTTCCGAAAGAAGGACTTGAGGCTTTCTGCTATTGCTCTCGACGCTGTGAGTTTCAGTTAAAGTTATGTAGAATATTCCAATGATATTGGTTATAGTGTCATATACCTTCTTCTGTTCTATCATTCTGAAACCACAAGACTTTTTCAGTTACAAAGGAAGAAAAAAATTCGCCAAAATACAAAAACAACTGTCACCAAAGCTGACTGTCGCTCAAGAAACGCAAACAGCAACTTTCCATCTCTGCATTCTTGCCACATTTCAATTGCAAAGGCATTTTTGAGTGCAGACCTGAAATTTTATTCATTTTATGCGCCCATTGGCGTTGAATGATGCAAGTAAACTGGATTTCCGCCTCACTTAGCAGAGTACTTCAGAGGCGGAAGTTTCGAAAAATGCACCCCTCGGCACTTCGTCGACTTTTGAAGCCTAATAATAGGCATGTTAGGTGCCGAAATGGATTGCTGTGGCTGCGGCAGCGACAGCGACAGCGACAGTTTGACGTATGCAAATTGATTGATTGACTGTCATTAGCGGCTTTTGTTGTTGTTAGCCATGGGAGGGGCGCACTGAGTCTACAGCGTGCACAAAAGAATAATGTAAGGAGGACATACGTATTTTGGAAATCACTTGGTTGATTGAAATATATCTGGTATGCGCACTTCATCCAGAGTTACTTTTTTATCTTCCAACAGCGAACCGAAAAGATTAAAGCAAAATTTCCATATAATTTTAGTTGTGATTGAAGGCTGTCTATTGGTCATAAGCAGGATGCAGTACTCATTCGTGGAAGCCGATTAGAAAGAAAGAACACATTTTTGAAGAAGACATTTTTAGATTTCTTCAGGTATTACAATATCTCTTTACTTTAAAGTTTTTCGCACTGTTTTTGCTTTGGTATTTAATTTTGTCTGCAACCGAAATCGGTTTCCTCTTTCATTGTCAGTTTTTCATGTTATTTCGATTTCCAATTTGTGAGCTTTCTTTCATGCTGGCCAATTCGTAACCAGATTAGTGTAAGGCGAGCTTTGCGCCACACAATCAGCCAACAGTAGTCAACACTTCTTTCTTCAGGCAATAGCATGATGGCCCGGCGTAACTGTCCCAAGCGATATCACTTTTTGTTAAGAATGCTTCCGCAATTGCTTTCGTAAAATAGTTGTTGACAAAAGGGACATGAAAGAGAACTGTTTAAGGAGTGTAGCTGAGGATACGCAAATGCAATCAATTTGCTCCAGTGATTCTGCCAACAACAATTACGTAAAGTTCTCTGCGGAAAGCAGTGCTTTTCGGCTTGCTTCGCCTCTTATTTTTCTGCATTTTTGTGTTTTGTTTTCGTTTTTTGCTAAATTTTCGTCATTTGTCTTTGTTTATGTTTGGTGGGGTTTGGCAAGATGTTGCGTATACGCAATGTTGGTTCTAAATGAGTGTGTTATAGCAGCGCATTTCTTGTTTGTGGGTATGAATATTTGCAGGCATTATCTTTTAGTTTTTAAGCAGCTACATGCGTCTAAATATTTGTATATACATGTATGTATATGTATATAAATATGCAAACAAATATCGATGTGCAGGAGCGGGAATTGCAATGATTGCTTCTAACTGCAGCCATGCTGCGATTTTCCCGCACTACACTTTTGGATGTGGTTGAAATATTGTGAATTTGAGGATTTGCTGCGGTTCAATGCAAATTACGGACCCAGAATGCAGTGTTTTCGAGCATGTTTGCTTTTCACTGCACTTGCTTCGCCTTTCGGATTGGCTTAAGTCACATTTTCTGCGACATTTTATAATAAATCCCTTTGTATTGCAGTGTACTTTCTAGAAATAGCCTGTTCAGATTGTAATAGATTTTGAATAGTGGCTGAATAAGAAATAAAAGTGTGGCCAGTATATTATATTGGTTGGTCGAAAATTTTTTTTTCGTATTTTGTCAGTAGATGTCGTTGCAGTCTTATATCTTCAGTGCTACCAATCAGATTGTGTTATACCATGTAGTGTTGAAAAGATGAGATTTTAAGCTTCATTTAATCATAAAATATATCTAAAGGCATAATGAAAAGTTTGCTTTGTAGGGGACAATCAACTGGTCTCCACTCGCATCAGCAAGCTAAAATGCTGGATACTCCATTAAGAAAAGAACCATCTTAGTTGAACTCTGGCGCACGGATTAGCTTTAGTTTTCAAAAGTCGAGATATTTGCTTGAGTTGGCGACAGTGAAGAGCAACAACAACATCACAACTATTTTATAGGTTATTCATGTTCATATTGATTCTGACCAAAAAGTACTACTCATTTACTAAAAGTTTTCAATTCACACTATTAAATATGATTACTTTGAGTTTATTATTCTGGCTGAACCTACAAATGCGTATAGAATATAATAGAACGATCATTTCAACAAATTAAAAATCATTAAGTTCTTTGACTTACCGTGTGTTAACTGTTCAGACGCCAGCCCGGCCGCCGTTGCTTATATCTTTCCACTGCGATAATGTACCGGACGATGGCCGCCAAAGAGTATGCGTTTGAACGCCTGTCGGAACTCCGGGCTGAATATTGTGTAAATCACGGGGTTCAGCGTTGAGTTGAAGTAGCCGAGCCAAAGGAATACCGACGCAAGCCCATCGTTAATCTCGCAAGTCTCACACAGCGGCAACAGCAGCGCCATTACAAAGAATGGCAGCCAGCAGATAACGAAGGCACCAGTGATGATAGCCAATGTTTTGGCCGCTTTTCGCTCACGTTTAGCTTCCAACGTCTCTTTACGTTTTGTCACCTTATGTACGGGATTGGCTATGCTGGATAATGGCTGCGGATGCTTCAGCTTGGGTGTGGGCGTCAGTTGGCAGGAGGATGTGGCCGGCAGGGGCGTTGCTGCGGGCGCCAGGGGATGCAGATGCTCGTCACCGCCGCTACTTGCGGTGATGGCGGTTGTTGGTGTTTGTGGCGACAGCGCCGATATGGAAGTGATTGTGGTGGCGTTAGAGGCACACGCAGCCGGCGGTGCTGTCTTGCTGCCGACTGATGGTGTCGTGGTGTCAGCATGCTGCTGCACTTGCTGCAACTGCTGCTGGAGCTGGGGATCCTCTAGTACCTCCGCAGCGCCGTTGGCAGCCGTGGCAGTAGGTGTGCCGCCATTTATCGCAGCGTGTGTGGAGCTTATGCCGTTACTGTCGTTCGGTGCTACTATACACACTTTAGTTGTTGATGTTGTTGTTGTTGCCGTTGTGCTAGGCAGCTTATTGTTTTCTAAAGTTGTTGTCGTTATCGTCGCTTCCGAAATTGCCGCCGTTGTTATTGTATTTATATTGCTACTACTGTCTTTATGTTGTTGTTGTTGTTGCTGCTGTTGTACTGTTGAGGTTGATTTGGATGCTGTATGTTGTTGATTAGCTAACGCTACCAGGTGGGATACAGTCGATATTTGGCTCGTCGAAGTGGTCGCAATCTAAAGTAGAGAGAGAACAAAAAGGATTGTGAAGAATGGATTTGTTTCTTATATACATTCAATTGCACGAGGGATGTCTTCCCTCGTGAAAATTACGAAAGAATGCCCAGTTTTAAGTATTATTCAAAATAATCTGAAACTTTCGTTATATTATAATAATAATGCATGGAACAAAACAAATTTCAATTATCAAATAAATTTTGAAAACAATCTGGAAAACTATTTCAAACAAAGCTTAATTTTAGTATGATATTGTTAGTCTATTATTTTGTCAAATTAATGGCAACCTTAAGTAAGGGGTGATCCATTTTGAGTTTCTCTACTGTTTTAAGGAAAAAACACAGAAACTTCAAATTTAATAGAGAATATTTATTATTATTCGAGAAAAATTCTTTGGCATTAATTTTTGGAATATTTTATCTTATGCTTTGCTCCAAGACCTGAATGGAAGCGAGATTGTCTGCATGAACTTTAGAGTTGCTGCCTCTACAGTAAAAGATCTAACCGGCCCAAAACATGAAATGATCTGCTCACCGAACTGTTTTCTTAATAAATCCATTGGTTGATGCGATGTGTGGGAGGTGGCGCCGTCTTGTTGAAACCAAATTTCACCGAGAACACGGGCTTCAATTTAAGGCATCAAATAGTTAGTTATCATGGCACGGCAACGGTCGCCATTGACGGTTACTTTCTCACCAGCATCATTTATGAAGAAACATGGACCGACGATTCCACCGGCTTACAAATCATACCAAACCGTTTGTTTTTTCAGATGAAATGGCCATTCTTGAATCCCTTCAGATTGCTCTTCCTCGCAAATGCGGGAATTAGCTTGTTTACATACCCATTGGGCTTCATCGCTGAAGGAAATTTGGCTTGAAAACGTCAGATCCTCTTGGAACTCTTCAAGAGCCCACAGAGCGAAGCGATGCCGCTTGGGAAGGTCGAGCGGCTTCAGTTCTTAGTTCAGTCAGAGCGCTGCGAACGGCGCCAAATCGACTTTTCACGGTCTTCGTGCTGGACGTGGTCTATTCGGTCCAATATTATCCAATAATGAATGCTGAGTCCCAAATGGGTGATGGTGTTGAGAATAGTATGCTCAGAAGGCCGATTACGTTGACCACAAGTTGAGGGAAGCTCGCGAAATATATACTTTACAGAATAAAATAATAAAGTTGAACGTTTTGTAAACGTTGTTCAGGTGTAAGTCTTTCTATGATGAAATAGTACTGAACAAAAATGAAATGGCAGTTTGACACGACTCACCCGTGATCCGTCAAAAAAAGGCTATGTAAAAAAGTCCATCTACTTGGATCACCGGTTATAAGTACTTGGTGTTATTATCTGACACCAAACTCACCACACCGTTTCTCAGTCAAAGTAAGGATATGATTGTTGTAATCAGAGGTGTTAAACTCAGTTAACGAAGCTCTCATCTATTCTTTTTCATAACATACACACGTAAAAACGTGTAATTAATGGGAGAACTAGTAGTTTTAAATGCTTTTGCACGACTCCCTAAAGTTTTGCTTAAATTAGTGCTTTGGGATTTCACTCAGTTGTTGTAGCGCTTGAAAGCGTGTGAGCTTATGGCCTGCAGCACATTCATGGACAGAGTTGGTCGCACAAATCAAACAAACTGCACTCATAAATTTTATAAATCAGTTCACCTTAAGAAGCTCAATCACCTCGTGCATGAATTATGGAACTTATCTTTATAGGTTAAAATTTTATGACTCCTCAGATAAAAACCACATCGTAAGAAGCACACACACACATCTGCTCATACATTTACAATAATGAAGAGCATTCCACTCACAAACAGCAAGAGTGTCTTCTTGAAATGACTAAGAGCGCTACATAACCAATGGAGCTGAGGAGTTTCCAAGAAGAGTAATTTTTGAGTTTCTGTGAGTAGATGATGTCACTGCAGGCCGTTGGCGTTTGCTAGAGTTGAGAAATATCACAAAATGAACAAATACCGTTAACCAATTGAAGTTATTAGTGGATTTGGGCGCTCACTCCATAACCTAAACTAAGCCAGAGATCGAGGGAAGAATTAAAAATTTCGCAATTCTAATCTCAAACGTAAAGCTTGCGGAAAGGTCTTTTTCGATAGCATACATCTGAGGTGGCATATTTATATTATTAATATTGCTTTCTTCAAGAAATGTGTCATCGTTTTTCGTTTTTTATTGCAATTTGTTTGCTTCACCTCACCTCAGTCCATCTATGCACGGCACCCGAATAAATAAGTTTATAATTCCATGCAAACGAGGTTGGGGGGAGCGCCCCCACTCCACGCGCGCGTCTTCCAATCAAACATTGCGCTTTTGTATCTTACGCTCAATTTAATCAAATTAATGTTGTATTTCAGTAAATTCATTTCATTTTATTTCCATTTTTATTTTCGGAAACCAACGTATACGCGCCTTCGCAAACACACACTCAAGTGCGTGCTCGTTGCCATTTGACGACGAAATTGGCATTGCCGTGCCAGCAACGTCTGTGGCACGAGCTCAGCGCCAATTCCGCTATTCCGTTTTTACGTTATTCTCAACGCGGCTATTGTTGTTGTTGTTGATCGCCGTTCAAGTGTTATCGATATTATTGCGGTTTTACGAGGTGTGCGTTGCGCGCCTTCGCCGTCAGTTAGCGGAGCAGATTTTTCCAACAAGTATGCTTAATATAAATTTTCATCACGGCCTTCAATGACATTTTTATGGGGCGTCGCGGTTCGCAAGAATATTGTATGCATAACGGCACATGATTACCACAAAAGTTTGAAGTTATGAGCGATGAGTATGCCCAACCGATGTTGGCTAGGTCAGCGGCGCACCGAAATACAAGTGTTTTATTTTAGTGCCACCCGAAAATATAAATATAAAAATAAAAAATAATAGTGAACTTTTTCTCAGTGGTGCAAATATTCGTATATTCGTGAAATAAATTGTACATTTTGTTTGAAGGGTCGCGCTGGCCGCTATCAATAACCCGGAACGAGGCTGCGGTGGGATTACGCGCTTTTTTTTGTTTTTATGTTTTTTAATATTGACTCTGTTTGCTTTTGCTGTCGCTATATGCCAGCATAGCGGCACAGTTTCCCTTGCTGATATTAAATATGCCTGGGCCACACGTTACCCACACGCAGGCACCAGCTCAGTGGCGTTCACTTACTCTCCGCTCATTACGTTTTTATACTGTCCGTCTTTCACATCGCGAGTTATCATTATATACAACACACGATGCGCATTACATAAGAAAATAATAAGGTGGGAATTATGCACTCTTGCAAATCTTATACTAATTCGAGTAAATGTGCGACTGCTGCCTGCTGTGAGTGTTTATGTAAATGTGTGGGTGCATTTATGTTTAAATTAGTGCAAAGGCGCTTTTTCGGCACATACATATTTGAGGCGGTCTGGCGTAAAATTAGTTTAATATGCGTGCTTATCTACATTCCTTTAGTGGAAGGCGCATTTTCTTGGAAGATTTTCAACATGACGAGCGCGTGTTTAAAGCTGCTGTGAAATTATTCAAAAAGAGAGCAAGAACAAGTTTCTTATGCAATGCATACACGTTTAAGCGCTACTAAAAAGTACATAGATCAGAGTTCAACGAAGGTTTTGGGTGCACGGAATGCTTGGTGTGGTCCAAGACAGTTTTTTGATAGTTGAAACTTTAATATTAAGTGAGACATGATGACAGCTCCTTTTCATGAAGTTTTTGTTTCAGCTACCTTTGCTTTGCTTCACCGACTTTAATATTTCACTCAATTTCACCGCTTCAATACATATATCTGTGTACAAAATGTGACCCCAACTTTGTGCTTGGCCTTACAATTTGATTTCGGTTGTTTATTGAAATGTCATAATATATTTATCCGCCCATACCTTTATTTTTCCATCCTCTGCCAATTTGTGAGGCAAACCGCAGCGCATAAAAAATATCAAATAAAATGCTAAAGTGAATTAGTGCGCATATAGATGTGGGGTGGAGAGCAAGGCGGCAGTTTTCCAACAGTTTGCCATGAGTCCATCGCTGGTCCGTTGCCTGGCGCTGTTGTGTTGGCAGAAACCTTGCCAAGACAAATATTTGTTCTGTGTCGAATGTTGATTGTGAAAAATTGTGCGCTGCTTGAACAGCAGGCTTCCTAATAAATACATATTTACTTCAAACCGCACATGGAGATTTGCGCAAACAATGGCAGCCAATTGAAGGTCATTTATCTGTTTTCGAATTGTGACCAACGCATTTAGGTGTAGACAAATTATCGAAATAAGACCCGGTTGTGTTTGACGCGGAACGCGGAACTCGATGAAATGAGAAGTGACGGCTGAGATAATTATTTTGGGATTGAGATGGATTCAACAGGCTGTCGTTAGATATCAGGTATAATCGATGTGCCTCAATTTACCGTCAACGAAACTTATCAACTTCACATACTGCACTTCAAAAAAAAAAAAAAAAAAAAGTTCAGAACACTTTTTTCAATTCAAGGTAATTTGGTTAAATAATTATTAGAACTAATCATCTTTTAGCACCTGTAAGTTTATAGGTTATAATTTAATTATTATCCAATAGATGGAAGTCTTTGTCACGGTTAATAGAATAAGTTCCAAACAAAAACAACTTCATTCAAACCAGGATGACTCTCACCAAGAACCATAACTGATGAGATGTTAATGGGAAGCGGATTAATTTATCCTTCGCCGAATAAGAGACACATTTTAGTCTTTGTTGTTTTGTTTTTGTTGTAAGGTCTAAATATCCGTTGGACATACGTTGAGGTCATCTCTATATAAATTTTACTCCCAAGAAAACTGTATCCCATTAGCTGTAAGGTTTGGTGATTTCGCCCGCACCTACTTTTCAGTTGACTCTTCAACCATTGGCAACCGCTGAATTGTGCAAGAAGGCGCAGCTCCTATTGCTGAGAAGGATTTATCACTGGAAGGGGGGAATTGGCTTCTTAAGTGTTGCAGAAAAGAAATAACTGTTATGCTATTGTGAATTCGGCTGAAAACTGCCTTAGGTTTGATAACGACAGAAAAATACTCTGCGTCAAGTAGTAAAAAAATTCCCAACTGACACAATATTTAACGAATGATAATTGCAAATTTTTGTACTGTACGAGTAAAGCGATTATAAAGTTTATATGAACTCATGGCGCCTAATGCCAAAATTAATATATAGTACACATGTACTCATATCAGCTTAAATATCTTCTGCTTGCTTATTCATGAGTTTTATGCGTTCTCTCTGGCCAACTAAGATCCTTCGGGGTCAGTTTGCATGAAGTTAAGAATTACAGCGTGCGAAGCTTAAAAGTTAACCAAACCATGAAGTTCAGCATGGCATTGCTCGGGACGCAGGCCGAGTTACCAAAGCCACTAAACTACTAAGAAAACCGAGGCGACTTTCAAAGTTCAAGTGCAAACAACAAATTAAGGGATTCGAAATTGATGCCTTGAATAAATTTTACTGTCGTCCATTCAAATTTATTGACTTTGCGGCAAATTTACTTGGCTTTTGGTGCTTCACAAATACAAAAAGTGATATGAGTGTTTAAATTCGAGATTAGTTTGGGCTAGTTGGCTGACTTGGAAAAAGAATTCGGTGCTAGCTAGAGCAGCATTTACTTTATTTCGGGGCATATGTGTATATGTATGTATATGGGAAAATAAAAAAAAAGTGCTAATTTCTTACTTAATGCAGTAATCAATTTTTTTTAAATTGCTAAAGATTGGTCACGAATCGCAGCACCTTCCTCCGCTCATATTTTCCATTAACTTTTCTAAAAAGATTTTGACCTAATGCTTGTCAATGTTGCGCAAAGCGCCAAACATAGAATTAAACAAAAGTTATTACCGCTTTTTGAGCTTTCTGCGAGTTTCTTTTAATTTCTTTTTTTCAGTTTGTCTCAAAATCCATTTTATGCCTGTAAACAATTTCAATTTTTCTTTTAATTGGCCTGCAAAGTTTACGTAGCTTCACAAATTGCAGTCGTAAATCCCTTAGGCAAATTTATTATTTAGTGGCGGAGCAGGGTCTGGCTTTAAATGTTTGTTTGTAACTGAAATTCGCTTGACATTATGCCAATTATCCCAATACGGCTGTTTGTCTCGTGCTGAAAATATGTATTTGTGCGTGGCTTCTTGCTTCTTCAACAAAGCCTTAAATTTGTTATCCGTACTCACCTCTTCGGGATTATTGCTAAACATCGTGGTCGACTCGACGCCCGCACGACTCTTGCTGTCCACATTGCTGCTGCTGAACTCGGTGTCCTCTACGGTGTTCACCGTGTTCGTTGAGTTGCCTTCGACCAGTCCGAGCGTTGTTTGGCCGACAGCGGTGCTGGCGTGAGCTGCCCCGAATTTACCGATACGCAATCGAAGACGGTTGCGCTTCTTCTGCACAGCCAAGTCGGGCTGAAATGAGATGGCAAACACAAATATTGTAGACTAAGCAACGAGCAAAATGTACAGTATGTAAAGAAAGCAAAAATCGAGAAAAGTGAAAGGAAACAATAACCAGAAAATCAGGTAAGTGGTTAAGTAACAGAAAAGTGAAAGCAAAGGGCTTTAAGCTCACTGAGAGCTCAAGGCAACAATCAATGGTCATATGCATTTTTATGTGACATATGTGTTCGTTTACACAGCCCTGCTTGTATGTGTGTGGCTGGGTGTGTGCAAGTATGTCCAGAAAGGATCGTAAAATCGTTGAAGAAATGAGAGCCAATCTGGCAACAAATTGATAAGAAATTCAGTCAGCAGCACACGGTGGACAAATGGTGATGAAAAGTACAAAAACACATTCGAGCTCAAGTTTATGCGCTGCCACAGTGCCTTTCAGAGCCCTTGGCCGCTCCACACTTCATTGCTTGTCCACTTGTGCTGCAGGTAAGTGCCTTCATCCTTCTCGACTCGGGCGAAAAGTGGCAGACCACCACCAAAGCGATTGGCCGCATAGCTCTTGGTCTCGTAAACACAAACGGTTAGCATTTGGCTTCGTTGCTGCTGCTGCTTAAAAATTTAAATTGGTTTCAAGTTGCCCTCTTTATGGCTAAATAATCCGCAATTTGCGAGAAAATGAAATTTCACCTTTTTGGCATTTTCGTTACTTGCTCCACCTCCACCTCCACCTGTTTACCTCGATACCTCTCCCCAAAGTCCAACGTGACTTACACAGCAGGCATGTAAGCGTATGTGTTGGTGTGTCTCCAGCGTGCACACATCCACACAGTGCTGTACATAGTGGTTGTGAGAATTGAAGCTAATCCTGCTGTGTGGCAGCTCATGCATCCGCTCGATGTTAAGCAGTTACAAAGGCGTCCGTCCGACTGTAGTGGATAGTGGACGCCCAGATACTTACGAGCACGAGTACGCTGCTTCTTGGCGCATATAAATATTTATGTTTTAAACACAGAAAGTGGGCAAAAATGGGGTTCGATGGAAATAATTGGCAAGCTGACTTTCTTTTGTGTGTCCAATCTTGACTTCGTTCAACACATATGCATGTGTCTGTATGTGTGCTAATTTATATAATTTGTCGACAATATATTTGGTTTTAGGGATTTCCCTAAGCGCTAACACAGGCGGAGGAAAAAGTAGCTGGATGCATCCGGAACACACGAACTCATAAAATGCAATGCCAGTACTTGTTGTGATCCAAGACTCTCTTTACAGTTTTCGAGTGACCTTTAGAAGCTTCTATTATATATATATACATTACGAGATGATTTCATAGCTTTGTTGTTGTTTTAGAGAGTTCAGTTGCTAAGCAATTTTGTCTCTCGATTAAGAGCATCTTTCGGGTTTGCATTATGTCAGGTACAATGGAGCCCGAAATAATCCTAATTTGATCGAGGAAATGTACTTCTTTTTGAATTAGATCAAGGATATAGTAGAGTTTAAATCAATCAAGTGAAACTGTGAATTGTTTACTTTTGCTCAAACCGTGGCTACCGACTAATGTTTTGTTTTTCCGTCGGTCGCCGTGAGGTTATTCCTTGCGTAGCTTCTTTCTGGATACTGTATCAGGTTAAACTCCTACTTATCCAAAATACACAATGAGTCTCCGCTCATCTGACACCCTTTCCCTTTGGTCCGACCCCGCCGAAACAGTACGTTTCTTGGGCCTCCCGTTAAATGACGTCGACAAAAACTTAGATAAATCTTACCATCCTAACGGGTACTAGATAACCGTTAAAACAACAACAACTTACTACTTAATTTAGAGCGATTATTCCCGTTTTGATATGTTAGTTCCGAAGAGAAACCAAATCAACAAAAACCAGAAGACTGGCTGTCAGCTAGTTTCAGTAGCGAATAGATCAAGCTTCTGCAAAATTCTTTCAAAGAAATTGAGAATTTGATGAGAGTATGAAATAAGAGAGTGGTTGAGAATCCCTAGCAGCTGTTGCTTGTTGCACGCAGAAATACTGAATACACCCACATGTGTACATCCACATGGCTAAAGAAATCCAATAGTAAATACTTAACCGAATGTATGTTAGTATTCAATGTGGTTATGCCCCAAGCATTAGTAGAAGGGTGCAAAACAGGAAAAGCTAAAGAAAGCCCACCGGCCAAACTTTTACTTCCCATTTTGGATGAAACAACAAAACGCCTCGCTCTAACACAATATTTCCTTCGCATATATGTAATAAAAAGAAAAAAAAACAGTGATAGTAAACCTACTCGCTGTGGCTTACTGAAACTGGGAAGCAGGCAATTGAGTAAATTGGTAAGTGAGTGAGCAAAGTAAGCTTGGTTGACCCTTTTCGAGTTGCGGCTCACCAAAATGCGGTACAGACGAGTGGTGACTTGTGTTAGTTGATTTGCTTGATTGGATACAGAGTAGGCGTTGAATTTCATTTGCTTGGGATTAGTTGGCACACAAGTTCACTCTTGACGTTTTGGATCAGTTAAGTTGGCGCGTGGCATGTTGGGAGCTATGTCGAACTAAAATAAGGAACATTTGTGGGAAATACGAGAAAGGTTTGAAAGATACTTTCAAGTATTGCAAGTTCAAGATATATTAACATCAACCCCTGTGGGAGTTAAAGCTTCCTCTTTGATCGATATCGAACTCTGTCGCTTTCTTAATGCCACCACAGAAGATAAAGAATAAAAATGTTCCTAATAATACCTTTAAAGCAATCGATCGTTATGAAGATAGTCGCCAATAAACTTCAAAAAGCCTGCGAATTACCATTAATTCGTCTCGGCTTAGCACAATTGCGTAATAATATCAGTGCAACAACTAGCATGTCGTGTGCGGCACTAGAAATTTAATGAATGTTTCAGCACATTAACAATGTTGCTGTTGATACTTAACACAATTGTAAAAATTAAGTGCTACAAAAGCACAAACATGCTCAGCAGCTCGACTACAGCAGCAGTGCTGAAGTGGGTGTGTGTGTGTGAGTGTCCCATTTTAAGTGCTCAACTAGGCGTACGCGGCGTATGAGCAACCTAAATGGCGCCGCCAGCACAGAGCAACCACATTTTAATCCAGCAATTTAAGCAATTAGACAGTTGATGTGTTTAATTAGTATAATACATACAATGACATTTTCAAAGTAGACACACAACATTTTTGGCCTCAACTTTTGACAACAATTTGGGATTTGCTGCTACTTTTTTACCCAATTAAAAACGCGTACAGCTCGGCTCGAGCGGTGACTAAAAAGACCAAAGCAAAAATGTCGAGAAAAAACTTAAAAGCTACAATGAGCTCATTAGCTTGCCTTATCATTAACAGTTTTTCGCTTGCCTTGTGTTGTGCGCGCTGGTTCTTCATTCGGCTTTTGAGCGCTTGCAAAGCAGCAGCGTGATTTCAAATTTTGGTTCGCCGTTCGACGCTGCTTGACGCTGTTGTTGCTTGCTTGAATGCGACGTTGGTAGGCAGAGCGACTGCTGGCGCACGCACCGGTGCACACACCCGCCCACATGCGAACGTGTTTATTCTAAGTTCGAAGCCATTGAAAAACGGCTTGTCATAGTTGCTAAACTCCAAACCTCTCATTCAGCTTCTCACAGATGCTATACACTCGCATGTACATACATATGTGTGAGTACGTGTGTGCAAGTATATTTGTGGCTTTTATTCGATGATTGCTGGCTTTCATTTATGTACCGACATGTGATTTATCGCATAAAACTCGCAGATGCAGGCGGATTTGTAGCGGCTGTATTAATTTATGCAAGAAATGGGTTGAGCAGTGTACATGTATGCGTGTGTGCGTGTTCTATGGCATAAGCGCGCGCTGCTCCCCGCTCTGTGCTAATTCGGGCTTTTGACTGACTGTAAAGATTTGTTTTGCTGACAGTCGCAAAATGCTCGCTTCAATGGCTGAGTGCTTGAAGTTGAATTGTCGATGACAGCGTATTTGAATGGACGAATAAATGGCTCGCTTGGATTGATTGTTCTCGGTTAGAAGAGTTGAGAATGTTTCATTTGTAATTGAGGCTTTTGTATACTTTTGTTGGCCAACAACAATGCTGGTGGAAAATCAAGGACTCGCTCGATTTCGCATTAGTGGCCTCAATGATTTTCCAAGCAGCAAACTCAAAGTAAATGAACCGCAAATGAAAGGGTTTACAAATGGCAAGATTCGGTTAAAACGCCACATGTATTATACTTGATTTGCTTCAGACGCATTGTTTTATGTTTGTGAAAGGTTCTATTGGCATTCAGTGTGCCTGAATTAGAAATTCATTACTCGCAGCATTGCACAGGTGAGTGGAGTGCGTGTGTGTGTGTATTACTTCTAAAATTTACAGAGAAGAGAGTCAGATTTAATTTACAGGCAGATTTAGTTTAATAGAAACGTGCTTTCTACAGCTGTTGTCTGCCTGAAAGTCTAAGTAACTCGCTTAATGGAATTCGAGGTTTTTTTTTTAGGTTTTGGCATACATTGTCACAAAAAGGGCTTTAAGAAGTTATTGAAATTCTGTTTTATTCTTTATTCGTGTTTGAATAAATTTGTGACGTCTTTCTGCAACCCACTATTTTCTCTATTCTCTATTGGAACTTTTAGATTTGAAAATGAAAAGTAGTATGCAATCGAAGCGGAAATATTAGAAATGTCTGTAGAGGCACGAGAACAGTTTTAGTCCAGAAATGACAGACCATCATTTCCTCTACTTCTTTCCCTACCCATGAAGGCTCAATGGAGCTGGGACAAATTCCAAAAATTTATTTTTCAACCCAACACAAAAAAAGATCAGATAACGCTCTTTAAATTGGTGGCACATCCCAGCTATCAGTAAAGAGACAATTTTCAGTTACATTAAAGCACCAGTGAGTAAAACGATGTCGCGTTTAATTCTAAATGCAGAATATTTGGTTTCCAGTAAATATTATTTTTTGCCGAAAATGTTTATTGCCTTTAACAAATGCTTAAAATGAGACATACATATGCATGAGGTTGGGTTTCAGTTTACATTAGCGATTGTACATACATACATACACATGTGTGCCTAACTGTACATGTGCACACGTTAATAAATGTGTGTGCAAAACATAACAATACAGCACCTGCGTTAATTAATGCCACAAACATATTTCGGGATTTTGGGTGCTTACATGTGTACATACATATGTGTATGGTATATAAACAGCGCCGAAAAATAAACTTTTTCAAGATCGTTTATGTTTTCATTGGAACAACGTGAAGCGCTCTTATTTGCCTACGAAAACAAAAGGATCCTGCAAGGCAGACAAATTCATTTTTAACTTTAAAAGCTTGAAAAAGCATTACAAGCGCAAACCGAAGTAGCAGGAACCGCGCTGAGAAAACTCAAGACGAGTCTAAAGAGCATTCCGATTTCAATTTTGCTCCAAACAGGCCGGTTGAATTCCATTTCATTGGGTGAACAACGATTTAATGCCCAAAGAGCGAGTAATTAATTTGTTTGTAATATGAAACGTTTGGAGGAAGTCAACATCCTTCGCACTTCGAGATCCATTAACGTGTGTTGAAGTGCGTGTTTTTGTTGCACATACTATAATAACATAAGTACATATGCCTATATATGTGTTCATGTGGCGTGCAAACTGCGAGGCAAGCAATTATACCCCAACTCACGAGTGTAGAGTTATGACACAATGACTGTCGCATAATTCCCTACAACGACGCATCGCCTGAAAGCATATGGCACTCATCTACATAGAGTGGTGAGGGCAAGAGAATGGAGTACGCGCAGCACATGCATGGAGACGTGCTTGAGCGGCAGTATTGAAGGACACTTAAGCAGCGCAATCATATGCCAACAAACATAAGTGGTCAGCTTAGGCTACAGAAGTCCTCAGTAGGTGTCTAATATGGCACATAAGCAGCAGTGAAGGGATGGCAAGCGAAAATCACTTTATTGGCACTATCAAGTTACATTAAATGCTTGCTTTTTCCTCAGTTGGTTGTTTCATTTTTCCGAAAGAAATTTGTGGCAAAATGAACAGAAATATTTGTGCATTTCGGCCTCTATTGACCGATGGAAATAGCGAAGGAAATTATGTAAACCTTGTATCCATTCCCGTTTCTGAGTGACCAACAGAGCCCTCAAAAAGAGAATCAGTCACAATCGATAGCTTGAAATCTCATTCAAAGTGCACTGATTTTGAGGCTCCCAGAAGCAGAATTTTTAAAGACTTCGTAAGCCGAATACATGAAGCTAATAACAATCACTGGAAAATTTAGATTTCCCACCAACTTTCCATATAAATTATAAAAAATATTGCGCATCGCAAGCGATGGGCTGGGGCGAAATTCAACGGCTCAGCGTTGTGGTCATTAATTATGTGCTATTGCTAAGAGGATTTTCAATTTAAATTCAGCCAATTAACTTCACCGCTCGACCGTAAAATTAAACAGCTGTTGCGCGTTCCTCACGCGCACATTCCGGTTGGCTGTCTTCTACTAGTTCATGGCCTCATCAAATGGCCATCGGTTTTATGGCACAAACACGAACAAATAATTTTTATACCAGAGAGCAGATTTTTGAGATTCTAAAGAAATTTCGACTAATGATGAGAAACAGGTAGTTTGGAAAAATATAAGATTTAATTTTTGTTTCGGGAATCCTACATACAAAAAGCTGGATTGAAGAGTTTGGGAAATGTGTCCTGCGACCGCGCCTTCTGAGAATTGTTCTACATCTTATTAATCTGAGGGACTCTTTCGCAATAAAGCCCCTTGAAACTATGCTTTGTCAGTTGAGAGTCTAAATTTCCGATTGCGCCCGAACTCAGTCCCTCCTTTCTAGTTTTTTAATGTTTAATAACCAGCGAAGCCAGTTAATGATATTGCTTGGCCATTATTTAGTACATTGTAGAATAATGAATTGCGCAACGGAATTATGGAGAAACCAAAAAAGTAGTATTCAAGGAAAACTGTATATACTGATTTGTTGTAGCGCAGAGGATGTCTGTGCTTAGTGCAGCAGAGGTGGTGAGTCAGACCGCCAGTGAATATAATGCTTGCACTTCATGAAAGTGAAGAAAGGTCAATAAAAAGCGGATTACGGTAGCGATGATGAAGGTGCGCCTTATTCACTTTCTTATTCTTTTTTCATCTGTTATTTTCAACTCCAAGAAATGCCTTTGCTGCTTTGTTAAACCACAACTTAGTACATTCAGAGTTGAATTTGAGTTTGCGTTTATTTTTCGGCTTATACGGTTATATTTCTTTAAGGTGACGAAAAATAATGAAAATTCGCCAACATAAAATAACGCGAAAAGCGCTTGCTTCAGCAAAATAATATAAACAAATCAAAATTAAAAGGCTTAAAGCCTTTTAGGCAGAGCAAAACGAACCTTAAATTGATTGCGATAAAAATATCCAAATGCAAAAGACTTAAAATTCCGAACGGAATTGATGAGGCATGATAAAATGCAAAACACAGAATGACGATTGTGGGTATGTTTGTTGACTTTTTGAGCTTTGCGAAACGTAACTTGTGAACCTTTTATTCTTTGGATTTCATTAGACGTGAAGGGACAAGTTATTTGCACTTTTCTGCAATTTAAAAATAGCTGCTTCGCTATCTACATGTAACGACTTAAGCATTAAACATTTTCAGTGAATACACTTTTTATTAAGACGAGCTTTACACCTTAAGATTGTCGGGTCGTCTTCAAAGTATACTCGTTTTACAAAGGACTTTTTCGTACACTTTTTAAAGGTCTCTTTCAACATAACTCAGGAATTTTTCGGAAGAGTCTATGAACTAGTGAGATTTTAAATTAATTATTAAGAGCATGGCTTCTAGGCTTCAAATATCTAGGGGCTAGATTTCTGAGACGTTTTTGAAAAACTTTTGTTAATATTTGAGGTAAAAATTTTTCTTATTCAAATTGTATTGCTGTAGCTGACACATAGAAAACATGGTGCCGTTATTGTGAAATACTATATAACAAATAGTTTCTATGAAGCAGATGGTGGTGGGTATTCAGAGTGTCAGGAGCTTTAAAACTTCAAGGCTGATGAAGCAAAGGCTGTCTTGTACCCGCATAAGAAGAATATTAAGCTTACGATTGTGTCATTTCGAGCGTTCGTCTCCAAGCAGTCGAAGAAAGAGATCAGATAAAGACGGGGGACAATTCGTGCAGGAGCTAGAGTTGTTGCATCCGATAATTTGAAACTTTCATTAACACAAAGTGAATAGTGATCGGTGGACTTATAGTATGAGTAAGCAAGATTTCCGCAAATGAAAGAGGCTTGTCATAGGTGAGGTAAGTAACGTCACCGTTGTTGTTTTAACTTGTTGTGTTTCAGTTGTCCACAATTGTTTGTACAGAGCAAAATTTGCCTTTTTAGATATCAGCTGAATTTTTAGTTTTTTCTTAAGAATTTTTATTGTAATACTAGCTGACCCCGCAGCCGTTTTCCTGCGTGAAATTCTGTGTTTTGAAATGAAAAGAAAGTTAAATTTATCATTTCTTTTTTTTTTCAATGTAACGCAGCTTGATAAACAACATTTTTTGGTTTCTGTTCCGGTGCGTAAATGTACAAAGAAGATAGTTTTCTAAATTGTGAGCACGCCACGTATCTTTGGCCGTGTGAAAAACAAAGCATTTCCAAATTTATGCCATACACCTCTATCGACTATCCTTGTGTCCTGTTGATTGTAATCACAAATGCAATTTTCCCTAGAAACTGAATATGTGTGAACTGAAATGGCAAAACGTTGGAATTCAAAGAAATTTGCTGAATCAAGCGTTCTGCCCTTTGCATTCGATGGCTGCATCACAATTAGTCGGATTCCATTACACAGTTTCGGCGCTTGCAGATTGCGAAACATAATGATGACAGATCCAACTTTGAGACGCAAATAATGCGGTGGCATACCAAGCCTCTCCAAATAATTAAGAAATTTCACTGGATAATTCACGGCGTCGCCTTCATTGTCAAGACGATCGATCGATTTGTCTGAGCGCAAGTCTCACGGAATTTGACTTTGAATCCTCCAGTTTAAGTCAACAACATTGGCATTTTTGGTAGCTAGCATTGCGCATGCACTTAAGGAATCGTAGTTACGATAATTTGACCAATGTCCGAACATTCGTGATGAGTTCATCTTTAGTGAATTGATAACCGGCGAATGGAATTGATATCGAGCCACCGGAAGTATCAACCGGAATTAACCCATTTCCAATTTTTTGTACTGTATTCCCTGGGTTGAAGGCCAAAGAGCGTATGGCCATTCTCCAAATTAACTGCGAGACGCACAACAGTCGGAAAATCATGAATTGCAAAAGTAAATATCCTACAAAGCGCTTTAGTGCAGTTCACGTATCGACCGTATCGTTCAAGACCAATAACCGCCATGTGGCTTCCTTTGGTGACGTACTTACAAACGTATTTTATCGATTACACCAAACTGCAATACTCAACATTGATATAACTTTTGAATGTGAATTAGACAATAATGCTGAATATTGTATGATCCACGTGTTGTCAACTTCGATATTCACTCTTCTAAATTGAATGCTGAATGTGCTGCCATTGTCGTCCGGTGAACGATGCCGATAGAGTGGATATCCATCATTTCTAGTTTGTGTTTCCGAAAAAAAGCACGTGGATACTGTTTTGTGCTTTTATTGTCCGACATATAAAACGAAGTGGAATTGTGGTGTCCGCAAGGTCCATGAACCATATTGGTCACTTCGTATAATAATGGATCTCTCTCTGTATCAGGAATTTCCGCAGAAATGATTTCATCAATTTGATCTGGTGTTACCACCATCCACATCTAGCATCTAACAGCACCATATATACGTTGCTTCCAGATATAGTCCACCGAAGCTGTTGCTTGAAAAGTCGTGCTGTGACATCGTGACGATCGCTTGCTGATTGACCGCGATCCATAATACTGCACGTACTATGTCACCGCATCCTGGGAGTACTCGTTCATGTGTCTTGGTGGAACGCCGACCGATATTAGCGCGACCACTTCGTGGCATCGTTACAAATTTCAATCTGTAATTGATCACTTTGTGTGCAACACTCATAACATTTACACTGAATAATTTTAAAAAATGTTTGAAGCAAACGCCAAATTTGAACGATTCAAATATGTAATTGAAAAATAAAACAAAAAAATTAAAAAAAAAAATTGTATGGAAAAAATTAACTTTTTGGAATTTGCCAATTTTCCGACTTTTCCTCAGGAAAAGCATACGGTTCTTTTATTTCCAAACCTTCCCCGATCCACACAGAACATTCTCTTAAAATTTCATCAAGATTGATTCAGTCCTTCCCTTAGCGTTACTAATAAACAAACATTCATTCGTTTGTATGGAAAAAATTAAAGGGCTGTTTTTAAGGGTCTCCCGGCAATTATTCGAATTTTTCTTCCCGTAAAAACCATCCTTGAGACTCACCGAACATTTTAAAAAAAGAATTGGCGAAATTGGTCCAGGCGTTTTTGAGTTATGCGCTTACCAACACATTTTGCGATTCATTTTTATATATAAGAATAAGTTCTCTATTTTTTTTGAGTGTTTGTTTTGCATTTTCCTTTTTTCGAAGTTATTTTAATCTGTTTGATTTAAATATCGGGTCACTGGTGGGCGCTAAGTTCAAATGATGGGCAAAAGTTTTCAGTTGGAAAAATCTTCGGCAACACAAAAGGCACGAAAGATTATAACGAAGAGAATCCGAAAAATAAACAACTAAAAAACCGAAATAAAGAATTAAATACATATAACCAACTGATACGCATAACCTTACACACACAGTTGTGTGTTTGGGTGTGTGTATGTGTCTGAGCGGGTATTTCTTACTTAGCATTTATTATAGGCGACCGTTCCCCCAAGCAGTGTTTATGTGCAGTGCTCTTTTATTGCGCCACTAAGCTCAACTGCCCGTCAAAACACAGCTGCTATTCATCAATTCGCATTCGTCCAGTACGTAAGTCAGCGAGCGAAGCCTTCAGCTGCCCAACCATTCATCTTCGCTACAACAAATCTATCTGTCCATCACTTCGCTCTCATATCAGACGCTTCAGAAGTTGCCTTCGCTTAGATATGGCAGCATAAAGCCGACATTCACTTGGCAGACCTTAAGGAGTGCGCTCCGCCCTTCAGGCTGTCATTTTTACTTAACTAATCTTTCGACTTTTTTCGCTGTCTTGCCTCACTCAAGTGCACGCGCACAAGTACCCACTGAGGCTCACGCATTTTCGGTTGCATATACAGAACACTTGTGGCCAGTTTGTGTCCGTTTATTCGCTTGTGAGCATCCGTCGGTAAATCATGTTAAACATGTGTAGTTGCACTTGTTTTGGCAGCACTTGTAGCTGTGTTAAGTTTTGTTAAGAAGCCCAGCATCCGGAAGGAAAGCACCAGCATCGAAATATCAATAAGAGCTACGGTACCGTATTTTGGTATGCTCTGCCCCTGTGGCATGTTGTATATAAATTCGGCGGCGTTCGCTTGAAAATCCCGATTGACTTGCAGAAGGAGAATACGTTTGATATTCCTTCAAATGAGTAACTTACTTCATTCTAGGTATGATCCTCGTTATTTTATCAGAGATATCGCATTGTGTATTATTCGCAAGTGCTATCAATTAGTCCAATGCAATTGCTATATAAAGAACTGAATTCTAGTAAACAGAGCTTCTTTATGGCCAGTTGTTCTTTATTCTTTGTTAGGATTCAGATCACTCATGACTTTTAAAAGTTTTTATTTTGAATAATCATATTTTATTTTCGAAACTGTACTCAGTGCTGAGATTTCATCAATGCCTTAAGATCCTTGCAAGTCCTTGAGCTCATTAACTAACTAATGCTTTTCAACAACGCCAACGAACATTTTGCGTCCAAGCCATTTGTGCGAGCTCTTTCGGTGACATTAGACACGCTTTGAAATTTTTCCAATCAAGAAAATTTATTTACTTTGGAAAAGTTAGCAGTGGTTCCCAGCTTTTTGTGCATTTAAGTTCACTTTCAGCGTCACTTTTATTAGTTTTATCCTTAATTTTCGACTAGTTTTACTTCGCACTTTTGCTTCCCGTTTTTGCATCTTCTCTGTGTGTGCATCTTCATTCTCTTAGTTGGTAATTGTTTTGCTGCCGAGTAATTTTTTCAGCACTTTTTTGCCGTTTTCTCTTCACATTGCACTTTGAATTACTTTTCGTTTTATTTTTGCGTTGTGTTAGATTTGTTGTTATTGTGTTGCCGTTATTTGCCTGAATTTGGTTTTTAATTTATTGCACAATTTCCGCATAGTAACTCTTCGTGCCAACCTTTCTCCGGCCGCCCCCCTCCCCCATTTGAGGAGTGTATAAACATTTTTCTTCTGGTCCCAACCGCAACCCATCTCGTGTCGGTGGTGTTCTCAGCTACCACCACTAACGCACGGACAGACTACAAAACGGCATGCCAGCAATTGTGGTTGCACAATTGGACTTCATTACGCCTGACATTAAATTTTGTGGTTGACCATTTATAGTCACTGACCCACCGCAGCTCAGCCGCATCTGCTTCACTTCACCAACTGCGTCGGACCCCACCCCCGTTTCCGTCCCCGTTGCCCATAGACCGAGCAATCAACAAAAAATACCAATGGGAACTGCAAAAAGTATTGCAATTAGTTATTTTGCTGCCTCTCCGCCCGCCTCGGCAGTGTTTGTGTGCTTTGCCCGGTGCTCGGAATGGAAATGTGGGGAAACCTGGTCGGCATCACTGCGTTCAGTGCTGCAAAGCAATTAAGCTAATGAAAGCATTAATGTTGGCGCAAATTTTATTCAAACAGCGGTAAGTAAGTAGCGAGCATTCCTCACGCCCCCACTTCCCGCTTGCTCGATGTTCGTCTGATGTGATATTAATTCATAAAAACGAAATTCGCATTGTATTTGTGCAGTTTATTGACCGAGAGTCAAGTCCGCACGGCCACGAGGCTGTGGAGTGGCGAGTTAAGATGAAGCTCAAATTTACTCGCATTTATTTATTACAGCTATTCCATCAGCTTCCGGATTTATTTGTGGTTTGTGGAGTTGTGGTGAATGTGTGGGTGTGCGCGTGTGTTTACACTGAAAGCAATGTTGCAGGAAACATGTTGGTTTTGTATTAATTGCCACTCACCTGATTATTATTGCCGGTCACATCGATTGGCCGTGGCCGCCGCCTGTGTATGCGCTTACGTGCCGTCTGGTAGATTTTCCAATAAAGCGCCAAAATGACGAGTAGCGGCACGTAGAACGTGCAGCATGTGGCGAAGACCTGGAAGGTAATTAAGAGCTCAATGTACTCGTGTTGTTAATAATATATACATATATGTAGACATCAGCAAGTGTTCCGAAAACAACCGAGTTTTTCAAGTTAGTTTTACGGATGTTATAGCCTTAGTATTCTCCAGTCGCATTATTATGAGAACTAAAGCAATAACTTCAGTGAAAATTGATATCTGCATTTGATGCGCATATACTGGTGTTTGGTGTGAGTTAGATCTCGACTAGGGTTTAAAAACCGGAGAAGGTGGTCACTCGGATTAATATATTCTGTTATCTTAGTGTTCATAGATAAATTTCCAAGCTGTGTATGTGTGTGTATTCGACGGATCTGGGCATAACTCACCTGATATGAGACATCTTGTGAAACCATACATTTTTGTTGTTCTATACGCTGCAAGTAATCGGGATCCTTCCAGCCGAATTGTGGCGCCAACGACACTATAACAGCCGCCGACCACACAGAGAAGATCATAAGAAAGACACGCTTACTTGTGCGCGAATGAATGTAATCGATGTTAGTCACCGCCCAATATCTGAAAAATAAGCACAAAGGAGAGTGCATTAGTGTCATGAAAACAATCATTAAGGCGAGATAAATAACGTAACAATGCGAGCTTCATTCAAACGAGTAAAAAAGTAGACAAAAAATTCTCTGTTACTTAGATATCGACTTCAATACTTTTATCTCTCGTTAAGTCGTGGAAGACCACCGAAAAAGCAACATGAAACCCAACCCAATCGACTTACACACTTGTTCGTATGCACGTACGTTGCAAAAACTGTTGCAAAACTATTACAATAACGAAAGTGTTGGCAGCATCAACAACAACACAAACAGCCGCCACTGACACTAAAGGTGGCAAAAAATGTGTGGAGCAATAAATAGCAGCGGAAAAAATGGCGGAATAGATGGCGAGGAAGACTTCTGCAGACATCGCGGGGCGATGGCGTGGAAGTTCGTAGTAACTGTGTGCATCCGAAATGCGAATATGCAGCACCGTGTTGCAAAGTGTTGCCACTTTGGCATGCCGTTAGCATATCCGGCATTAAAACACATATGTATGTACGCACAGAGCCGAACAACGCGCGCTTACCCCCAGATTACGCTTATAAAAAATATGGTACCACCCCGGTTCCTACATTTTTCGATTCGTTGGCGGGCTGAAAATTCCCGTTTTTCTATTGTTTCCGAAAAGTTTGCGTTGCCATGCATAAACGCCCAGCCAATGTCCGAGTGTGAAAAATTGAAATTTGTGCCAACAAGATATAAAAGTAGATTAAACACTATTTCGACAAAATCAGGGCTTTCCGTTTTCTCCGCACTTTTGCTTTGATTCACTTCAATTTAAACTAAGGGTGTGATCCTATCTATGTCTATATATATATGTATTCTACTCGCAAATTGTTTACTTACAGCGGTCGCTCCTTCGTAGAGAAAGGCACTCGAGCGCACTTCCGCCATAAAAATGCCGAAATAGAACATGTTTTCTCATATTCACCAGAAATCTCAGAAAGGCCAACTGTTTCATTTGTCTGTTCCTGGCGCTAGATTTGTCGATTTAAACTCATCATTTTGCCCATAGCTACCTAATACCTAAAAACACAGAGCGAAGACTTCCTCTTTTTTTAATGGCGTAGAGACGGCTTACGCGGTTATAGCCAAGTTAACAACAGTCGTCCTTCCTTTCAGCTGTATGGTGCCGATTGGAGATTTCAAGTGTAACCAGGTCCTTCTCCACCTGGTCTTTCCAACGGGTTGGAGGTCTTCCTCTTCCTTTGCTTCCCGCGGCGCATACAGCGTCGAATACTTTCGGAGCTGGAGCGTTTTTATCCATTTGGACGACATGACCTAGCCAGCGCAGCCCCTGTATCTTAATTTGCTCTACTGTGTCAATGTCGTCGGATATCTCATACAACTCATCGTTCCATCGACCATATATCTTCCGTAGAACCTTTCTCTCGAAGACTAACTCGACTCGTCAGATGTTGTCATCGTCCTCTGCACTATATGAAACTTCGTTTGGAATCGAACGGCTCGGAGAGATCCTTCCCGATGCTGACGGAACCTTCACATTCCCTAAATTTTCGAGCTTTATTTTGAGATTTTCAGACAACCCTATCAAATGAAACATGGTTCTTATGTGCGAATATGTTCGTGTGTGGAATTATGTTGAACATTTATTGTTCGATTTCAAAAGCCGCGTTGTCAGTTTCCCCGAAAGCAATGCTGAACTTTTTTATTTTCCGCCTTAAGCCGTTTTTTTGCCAGTTTTTCGCGTGTGTGTGTGTGGTTGTTCGCGCTGGTGTTTTCTTTGTCGCATGCTGCAACAATTATTGCAACAACTATGGTATTACTTTCGATAGTTAGTGTCGCATGTGTTCCCGGTTACAAGGTTGCCAGCTGCCTAAATAGTTTTTTATTGTTTTTTGGCGGCGTTTTTGCGGATTCGCTATTTTTCGTCGATTTTTTAACATTGTTTGTGAGTTTTTGATATTTCATTAGTGCCACAATGGCTGTGTTCGTACTTGTTAGTGTGGGTGTATGTGTGCGTGGGCGTAGAAAAAAAAGTTCGCACAGCCTCTAGCTAGGCACTTGATGTTTATGTGGGAGCGCGGAAATTGGAAAGCGCTCATTTTTTTTTCGCCTTTGAATAATGAAGGCACAAAATTGTAAATTCACTGCAGAAAAACCAACAAATTTTATGGATTTAAAGATTAAATTTTAGAGACGAGTGACAAGAATATTTGTACACAGCTTAGATATTTGGTGTTTATGAATGCAAAATAAAATATTTTCACTTCATTTATCCGATATAATATCGAAGTTTTCGAAAATCTTTAACAAGTTATAGACCTCGCAAAAGCACTTAAACTCTATTCGCCTTGCGAAAACTTAGCATGATGATCCAGTCTCCTTTTAGTCTGGTTTAGGCGGAGAAATGAAGAATGTAAAGATTTGATGACGTTCTGGTCTTTAAAAAGAACTACTAAATCTCACTGAATTTACATAATAAAACTTATTCTTTAAAGCCACCGAGTGAACGTTGAATACTGAGCTAATAGCGCTCAAACTAATGGGAGCAATTACATGCCCACGGAATATCGGAAATTTCGACTAACCTCATATTGAAATTCCATAAATTAATTTCGTGCCTGCTAATTGAAACGCCGTCATTTGCTAACCAATTAGCATAAATCGAATGGCGCTCACTTAGTTGCCGTCGTTAATTTGTTGTCAGCGCCCTCTGAAACGCCCTGTTAGCGTGGACATCAGTGGCTCCGTGATGGTGATGTGTATGTGTGTCTGTGTCAGTGTAGGTGTCAACATGAGGGCGCATGAATAAATTTGTTCAACCAAAGAGTGATTGTGTGTGTGTGAGCGTGTGTGTAGCTGTAATAATTGTTTAATAAGGATCGTGACACGTGACAGTATCGCATCGGTGTCTCGCGTTGCACCTGGCTATTATGCAATTTTATGATAGCTATGTAGATAGAGTGTGCCAACAGCGGAGGCTGGCGGAAGAAGCGAGCTGTCAGCGTGCCACATGTTTCCTTCAAGCGCTCGGCTGATTGTGGATGGCGCGGATGCGTGCAAAGTTGTCATTTACGGCAAATACTTGTGCAACACATACAGATACATATAAAATTGTTTATGGAAACTTTATTTTTCATGTAAACATGAAGTGACTACAATAAAATAGCGTTCTTACATACATATGTGTGAGTGTATGTGGCAAGGAGGTGTGGCAGCATGGTTAACACCGTCATTCAGGCGTATTGTTTGCCACTTCGTCAGCTGTGTGTGCGGTTAAGTCATGTTGGTGGAGCGTGTATTTGTTGTTGCCGCCATTTTAGTTTGTTGTGCTGTTCACTATTATCTGCTTTATCAGCAGCAATGGTAGAGCGACTGCAGCAGAAGGTAGACACAGGTCCTTGTTCATTCATCAAGACTTTTATGCTTCAATTTAATATGAGCTCGTATTGAATGATCATTTGGGTACAAGTGTGTCTCGAATGTAAAAAAAAATCCATCTAAATACTAAATGATTTGTTGGCAATTGAAAATCTTGCGAAGAATGAGGTTCAAAGACGTTTGAGAGAGTTTGGGTTATTTATGAAAAGGGTCCAATCTCTGTCCCTTTGGAATTTTGGAAAAAGAAAGGGATCAGAGTTGCTTAATATTTATCAAAGACGCGCTTAGTAAGCATATTAAGAAAATGGGGTCTGCCAAAAACATAAAATACCCGTCATTTTAACCGTTCGTCTGTCGGATGGATTAGACAGCACTTCACTTTGTCGGTACATCTGCATCATAGAGAAGGCACGACAGCATTCAGAAGTTGATAAGTTCATATTCCAATACTATATAAATGAACATATGTGTATATGTTCAGATACAATGCATATGTATGTATGTATGTAAGTATTTATGAATTTGAAAATGTGTAAATGTGGGAATTTGAACAGCTTGTTTACCCAACAAAATTCAAATTCCACAGCAGGCTAATTTATCAATTGCACCAATTTTGTTATGATTATTTTATGCCAGCGATAATGCGGTTGAATGCAAATGTCAACAGTCGCGCGCATCCAACCACACTGGTAATTTTCGCTTTGTATTATTCAATTTGGGAAATTATTCAACCGCAGTGAGAGCGTGTCATCGGCTTTTTATGGATTTTTAAAATATCACAAGGCCACAACTAAATATTAGATCGCAATTATTGATTAACACGTATTTTATAATAATTGTTTATGCACACACCCACACACATGTGCTTAAATACACGCATGGGTTTTAACATGTTGCAAGTTGTGGGTGGAGGCATACATGTTTATAAATAAATTAATTTTTGGTGGACTCGTTCATAGATACATAAATATGTTTACGCCGAAATGAAATAAACATCAATAAATGGATTATTTTTGTCGCTGTTGGCTTCGGTTAATTGGAAAATTAATTATTACATTTTAATTATTAGAGCATGAAGATGCGCAAATTTGATTGGCAGAAATTGAAAATTGCATTCCATATTTTCAAAGCTCGCGATGCGTATTAACAAATATTGTCATAAAGCGGTGAGCTTGAGTGTGATTCGAAGAACATTTGAAAACGCACATCTATTTTTATCTCAATCTCCATTTAATTAGCAATTTTCATTTCGCTTTCAATCGCAATCACAATCCCAGTCTCATTCTCAATCTCACTCTCAATCTCACTCTCAATCTCACTCTCAATCTCAGTCTCAGTCTCAGTCTCAATCTCAGTCTCAATCTCAATCTCAATCTCAATCTCAATCTCAATCTCAATCTCAATCTTAATCTCAATTTCAATCTCAATTTCAATCTCTATCTCTATCTCTATCTCTATCTCTATCTCTATCTCTATCTCTATCTCTATCTCTATCTCTATCTCTATCTCTATCTCTATCTCTATCTCTATCTCTATCTCTATCTCTATCTCTATCTCTATCTCTATCTCTATCTCTATCTCTATCTCTATCTCTATCTCTATCTCTATCTCTATCTCTATCTCTATCTCTATCTCTATCTCTATCTCTATCTCTATCTCTATCTCTATCTCTATCTCTATCTCTATCTCTATCTCTATCTCTATCTCTATCTCTATCTCTATCTCTATCTCTATCTCTATCTCTATCTCTATCTCTATCTCTATCTCTATCTCTATCTCTATCTCTATCTCTATCTCTATCTCTATCTCTATCTCTATCTCTATCTCTATCTCTATCTCCATCTCTATCGCTTTCTCTATTTTATCTCTATCCCAACCTTAATCCTAATAACAAATATTCATTGAAATTGTAATGACTCGAGTATTGGTTACGAGTGAATATTCACTTGTATCATTAGCGCATTTTAAAGCCCTCTTCCTCGATTCGACTCGGCAATGCAATACTCAAACTCTTTAACATTTTTCATGAACTTCTCTATGGTAGAATCGAGTCCGGACCACTCCAATTGTTTGTTAATAATTCATAAACAATAGTTTAGTCTCAATTGTTGATAAAAGTATTACAATATTTTGTTTCGAGTGCATTTGAGTGTGCTCTTTGCAGCAATTTATTCGCAACTAATGAAAACATTTTGTTTTTGAGTACTATTTCCATTTGCATTTAATTCGAAAATATTTCCATTGATTTTAATGTGCGATTGCCCGCTATCCAAAGCTTTTCTACTTAACTACTGGTCGATTATTTCGAACTTTAGCTCATTGTTATTCAAGCCTTTTGTTGCGCGCCGTTTTGTTGTTGCTATTAATATTGTGTGCCTTTATTTATCGAAGTTTCAAACCGTTTGCCTTTGAGCGCCCTCTTCGCTAAACGCACTTTACGCTAGTCGAAAAATGCTTTTTATTTTACGAGATTGAATTGAAATTAAAAATCAGTTTATATCAATGGTCGGTAACTATTTTATGAAAATAATATTATACAACAACATTTTTGCGAAAAATTAATGTGTGAAATCAAGCTACATCAGTTAAAAAATATAGTAACCAATTAAATAAATTTAAACAGAACATACAATTAACACTTCTGTTGACATTTTGTAAAAAATGTGAGATGGATGAATGGATGCTCGAACAAGACGAGCTATATTAACCATCATTTGGTTATACTAAAGAAAAAACGTTCGTCCTTTGCGATTCTTTGCTGAAACGAAATGAAAGCGAACCATTTCTGAAGCGAATGGTCCCAGGAGATGAAAAGTGGAGCAAATACGACAATAACGTGCGAAAAAATCATGGTCCAACCGTGGTGAAGCTCAACAAATGGTCACAAAGTCAGGATTGGTGCCTTGAAAGGTTATGCTGAGTGTTTGATGCGATTGGAAAGGAAACATCCACTATGAGCTGCTCCAGCCTGGTCGAACGATTTATTCTACACTTTACAGTCAACAATTGATTAGATTGAAGTAAGCAATCGAAAAAAAGGTCAGAACTGATCAACAGAAAGGGCTTCGTCTTCCATCAAAACAACGCTAGACCACACACATCTTTGATAACTCGGTAAAAACTGGGGGAGCTTGGCTGAGAAGTTTTGATGCATTCACCCTGACCTTACACCATCGGAACTCCCTTAATGGAGTAAAGTTGGTTTCAAGAGAAGTCTTGAAAATTAATTGTCTGAGTTTTTCGCCGAGAAACCAGAAATGTTTTACACTGATGGAATAATGTCTCTGGCGGAAAAATGGCAAAAAGTGATTAACCAAAATGGTGCATAATTGGTTCATTAAAGTTCATTATAAATATAAAAAAAATAAGTGAAAGTTTGATTAGAAATACGAAAAGACTATTTTGACTACCCAAAATGATATGTCGGCAAACGCATTAGAGACAAGCCTACAGCTGTGGTCATTGTCATAAATTTTGAAATGCTTCCTATAACACCACCTCTCCTACCGCATCTCTCGTAGTGTTAAAACACCAATAACTCCAACTCCGTTAATGTCATGTTTGCTTTTTGAATTAACACCGTCCGGCCGAATGACCGTTGATTTTCATATTTACTCACTGATTTGTGTTGGCGTTTTCACTACGTTGACTTGCTACACATACATACATTATTTTCCAAGCTGCGATATACGGTTGTGCCTTGTTGTTGTTGAAGTTTCCGTTGCCTACATACATACTCGTAGCAGCATTAGCATAATGTAATTATGTGTTGAACACAAATGAACTTTGATTTTTCATGTAACATTTCATTAGCATTTCTTGATGCCTTCAACAGCGCCTGAGAGAGGCAGAGAGGGAGATAGACGCGGGTGGTGTGTTTTGGTACAATGCGTTGAGGTGAACTAATTCAGATAGAATATTCGGAGAAAGCGAAAATGAGCGAACTGCAGGGAAATTGAATTTCTATTTCTGGATACATTAAGAGTTAAAATTAAGGAGAAAGACGACGGGTCACAAAAATGCCCTACTTGGATATACAGAGCTTCGATATACTCCGTACCAGTGTGCACGTGAACATCTTTAAAGCAATATCTGTAAAAACTAAACATTGGAAGTGAAGAAAGAAGTTGAAATTCGGCAGTAAAACTCGAATTTGCTTGGGGCAGCAGGAATCTTCAAAATATAAGCTGGCTCCCACGGTTAATGGATTTTATGAAAAGTTTTTTTAATGCTACAAATCTGCTCCTGGGCATTGTCGACTGACGGGCGACCGCTGTTAATAAAAATATTTTGAAGATAGTCGGAAGAGAGATAAAACCCAGACGTAATGTGATCGCATACGGCTGTCGCCTGCAAGTATCCCAAGCAATTTCACTTAAATATTTAATTTTTTATTGTGACTCGTTCGCTTTTTGCTCTAACTTTCATTTTTCACTTTAAAGCATAAAGTATTTTGCTCTTCCTTCACTCCAAGGAAGTGCCTCGCTGTATGTCAATGCAGATTTATTTGGTTTGTACGCCTCTGTCCACAGCTCCTGAGCTCCGGCTTTGCACGTTCTCGCTTGCCAACCACCCGCCGGCGTTAAACACTTGTTTTCATTTTATGAAAAATTACCAAAATTGAATTTAAGTCAATCAATTTATCATCAACAAAACAAGGGACAAGCGACAAGGGAAGGGGCAGTGAAATCGAAACGCTGCCAGCGGTGTGGCGAAGTTGAAAGAGAAAAAATTAGCTCAAATTTGCTAAGAAACGAAGAAATTACCGAGTGAGTGGCAAAGCTTTTGAAAACACGAAAAAAGTTGCGGGAGAGTGGCGGGAAAGTGAGCTTGCCTTTCGCCATCTCGCGTAGCCGCCCCGCAGTCGGTACTGTGTACTGTGTATTGCGTGTAGCGTATATTTGTATTTTCACTTGCAGTTTCGCCATATTTTATTATATTATTTATTTTCCTTTTCATACTGCCATCTCTCAATCTGACTGTTTGCTGTTCAGCGGCCGTTATTGTCGCAAAGTGAATGATGAATTACAAAGCATTTATTAAACATAAACAATTTTAATGCGATTTTCCTTTCAGTTCGAACAAAGAAGTCGTGTGTATGTGAGCGATTGTGCATAGAAGAAAGTCACTTCGAGATAAAAATTTTTTATTTCAATCACCAGCAAAACTGATTGAGCACTTTTGATTGCATCAAATCAATACAATAATCTTGTTTGTGGACAAGCAAGCAAGAGCTGAGTTCGGTTGCAGCCGAAGATTACATACTCTCCCAATTTGTAGTAATTAAAGGCGTTTTCAAAATTTTATTTTAAAATGCTTTAAAATGCCAAAGTACATATTGCAACGAGACGTACTTCTTACCTCCTACTATAATTTTTGTCTCGCGTACTTTGACAGCCTTTTTGAGAAAACTTAACTCAGCGTTGTATAGAACCAAATGTGTTTTTTTCTACTGTTATTTCGTAATAACGAAAGCAAATCTTTTGAATACGCGATATGACTTAAAATATTTGGCCACATGGAAAAAGGCACGAGTCATAAACTTTCTGAACAAAGCTTACAGAAAAACTTGAGCAAAACATTTCTTATGTGTATGTGTGTTACGAGTATGTGTTAAATTTATTCAGTCGCTCTTCTCGCGTATCGTTGCGCTGCCAACTATTCGTGGACTTTCCCGGCTTAACCGGCGCTGAACCGTGTGCGCTCATCTAAACCCACTTACTGTTAGCCGAGACCGAAATGTGTGCCATTACTTGCACGTGCTCTCGCTTAAAGATCTATCAAGTGCGCCAAAATAGTTGGGCGGGTAGCCAATATGGCGCCCACCTCCAATTCAGGTATATATAGTAACAGTCCTATAGAAAGTATAATGATAATACGGCTCTATATGTATTTTGCGCGTGTGTAGTTACAGTCGCCCACATTTGTTTTCACTATTTTGAAATGTGCAAAACTTGTCGGAGACTTTTTGCGTCGCTATTTTCCTTTTTCTTTCTCAACGACCATTTGCTCGCTTCCAATTTCGATGACGTACGCATTGGCGACAGGTGTTAGAAATGAATGCCGCACTAAAGATGTGGGCTGTCCAGGCTTAAAGTTATTTATTTTTATTGCCTTTTCACAAGTAGATGACGGCGTTAGTTTTGCTTACAAGCTTATAAGTAAACTTTTCGAGGGTGAGGTGAGAGAACCCAAATACTGCAAGAACTCTATACAACCATAAGTAGATAGCCATAAACAGCAAACGTTACTCAACGGTTGGGGAGAGTGGCAAGAAGATTTATTTAGTCAAAAAGTCTTTTCGTATTTTGTCAGTAGATGTCGTTGCAGTAGTATAACTCCAGTTGTAACTCCATTGTATCATTCCATATAGTATTGGAAAGGTGAGATTTTAAGCTTCATTTAACCAACGAGGAAGTTGAAAAAAAGTTAAAGCTGTTCAAAATTGAGTGAAAATAATGAATGTATATTTTGAATTTTTTGTATTAGAAAGAGAGAAAGGGAAGAGCAAGCCACCAATGAAATTTGTAAAGTTTACGAAGACAATGCTGTATCAGTTCGCGTAGCACAACAACTGTTCGCTCGCTTCCGTTCTGGAAATTTCGGTGTGAAAGATGCACCTCGCGCTGGTCGATCTGTCGTTGAAAAAGTCGATGAAATTATGAAAAGATTGACCAGGATCATCACATAGGCAACCATGACATCGCTAAAGAACGTCAAGATTCATCAACAAACGGTTTTAAACCATTTAAAAAAGGCTGGCTATAAAAAAAGCTCGACGTTTGGGTACCACATGAATTTTCTGTGAAAAGTTTAATGGACCAAATTAACATCTGTGATTTTTTGCTGAAACGAGATGAAATCGAACCATATCTGAAGCGAATGGTAACAGGAGACGAAAAGTGGATCAAATACGACAAGAATGAGCGAAAAAGATCATAGTCCAAGCGTGCTGAAGCTCAACAAATGATCGCATAGCCAGGATTGATGCCCTGAAAGGTTTTGCTGGGTATTTGGTGGTATTGGAAAATGATCTTCCACTATGAGCTGCTCCAGCGCTTGATTCTACATTTTACTATAAACAACTGACGATATTAAAGCAAGTAAACGAAAAAACTGCCAGAACTGATCATTAAAAAGGGCTTCGTCTTCCAACAGGACAACGCTAGACTACACACATCTTTGATGACTCAGCAAAAACTGGGAGAGCTTGGCTAGGAAGTTTTGATGCATCGACCATATTGCCCTGACCTTGCGCCATCGGACTACCACTTCTTTCAGTCAATGCAGATCTGCCTTAAGGGTCGAAGGTTCTTTTCGAAGTTTTTAATTTTCCGCAAAAACAGCCATTTCAGTTAACCTAAAATTTGCACTTCTCTCCATTTATTGTTTAACATCAGCATGCATTTCAAACTTCTAACGAAGGGTTAACTACTTTTAAACTACATACACTATTTGATGTAAATTTACCATTAGACATCACGAAGCTTGCAATAAATATCGATGAACGTGAGTTCATTACTTTTAATGTCCATTAAGATACTTACGCGAGGATTAAATGTAAGCGCATAAGATTCTTTGTCAAAATCAATCTTTTTCCAAACGCACATTTAATATCAATATCAATATCATAAGCATCGGTGTATTATTCAAGCTTTATTTATGCATACACGCATACAATTTTACATAGTACACGCAGACACACATACAAAATTGTGTTGCATAAATAAGCTTATTATGAAAAATGAGGAAACATATCGAACTCGAATTTCAAAAGAGAGGCAGCGCGCAAAAACGAAAGAGAAAACGCACAAAAACGTCGCGCATATACAGTTACATGGATATTTTGCACAACGAGATGAGCAAAAAGCACAAAGATGACATATGAATGCGGATGGCATATGGCAAAGTATTAAATATCATTCATTTATTATTATTTATTATCGATGGCATTGTTGACAGTAATAGCATTGTGTAAGCAATATATAGCCAGAGCAGAGCACGCAGAATAACGTGGCGTATACGCAACACTGGGTCAGCAGTATTTACATATCATACACGTTGGTGTGACATGAACTTTGAGGCGCTTCAGTGTGTGCTTTAGTGCGGCAGCGACTGTGCCAAATGAAACAATAATAGACGCCAGTGGCAAGCCTGCGAAGGAAAGAACTGAATATTAATAAAACAACAAACAAAAAGCGCAAAACGCAAAGCAAAACAGAACACAAATGCGAACTATAAGCCGATCGAGTGAACAGAAAGCAGCCACAACCGGCGCGGCTGACTAAGCGAGTGCGCTGTGTGTGTGCGCTATGAACGCAGGATGCTGATAATTTGCCTTTCATTTGTGAACTGAGTTGCTGGGCTGCCCCGCGCCAGTTATCTGTGTGCTGGTGTGTGCGTATGTGTGGCGACACGTGTGTAGACTGATGAACCGTCATTTGATTGTTAGTTCTGCTGCTGGCTGGGTTGCTATTGCTTGACTGCCTGATGGGCTTTTGGTTGAGCGCGACTGTCTGCTTAATAGGCCACTGACAGCTCGCAGCCGTAAACTCGCTGGAACACATGTAGCTGCTCGTCGCTGTCAAGCGTCTGTCTTTCTGCCACAATTTGTTTGTCGTTTGCTACTTTCGCTATTCCTCCTCTGTGCTGTGTGCGGCATTGGCAAAGTAAAAAATAATAATAATTTGCTGTCATAAACATATTATTGTTGCTCGTTTGTTGGCGCACTCACTGTCTCTCGCAGTTTGGTTCTTTTGTGCACGCAAGCAGTTTGACTCGCCGACAAACGCGTTGGCGCGGGCGGGGCGGGGCGGTCAATGAATAATTCGCTTGCAGACATTTTCTTGTTGTGTGTGTGTGCGTGCGAATGTGTGGCTGCACATGTGTTTATGACAAAATACCAGGTCAACTGGCTGGTGACTCGTTTAAGTTCCTCTGTGTTGTTACATTAGAAACGCATTAGTGGTACTAGTTTAACGGTAAATGATTGCATGGAATGTTTTGGGGGTGATGTGCAAATAATCTGGCGAATGAAGGCAAGGTCACAGCTTTGCCGTGAATGTAAAGGGTGCGTGGTTAGGTTTTCGTAAAAAGGTTGGTTGAAAACATTTTTTTGTATCTGAAATTTACCCTCATTTCATGTGGAAGCTCATTATTTATGCAAACTAACTTAATAAACTTTATATGCTTTCTGGTTTTCACATTGGATATAAAATCAGCTGAAGACCGTGGAGGAGTCTAAGATAAGAGTTTTGAGTCATCAGTTACCTCCGTAGAAAAGTATTCGCATCCATTTAAAATTCACTCTTTCTCTCGCCATAGTTATCCTCCTTATGAATGTGATGCACAATATTTTTTCGAAATGCAACCAAACTGATGCAAAAATCATTTTGTGGGATCACCCTAGTACGTAACACACATCGCCATACACAAGTCTCGCTCTTATAAATGACTTGTGCATAAGTTCTTTTACGAAGAAAGTGAAGGCCCGCGCGCACAGCAGAGCGTCTGTCACAAAAGAATATGAAAGTCGTCAGAAGTCAATAGGTGAACACACGCACACTTACGAACATACATCACTACATGCGCATAAAACTCGCAGTCGGCGAAACGCAAACGAGGAAGCATACTTTGAGGCGTACATCGTTTATGCCCGACATTTGCGCCTGATTTGCCACATTCATCTCATGTGCGAGCGCATGTGTGTGTGTGGGTGTGCATGTGACGCGCGCATACCATACGGACAGCGGCAATAAAACTCAGATTCATAATAAAAACAAATGATGCGCGCATTATTTTTCATCGCTGTCTTTTGTTCTCATTACGCTTTGTGAGCGAGCACACATCGCGTTCTAAGCTTCGTTACTGCTGACAAATACACATCAATTGCTATTCAGCATTAGTAAATTATTCTCGGAATTCATCAGCGGCCTTTGTTTATTAGGATTATTTATATCGTTTGTTACATTGCACAAGTCAAAGTCGGATTATGCTAGTGCGCAGCCAATGCGAGCCGACTAAATGAGTTATTTAAATTAGTTTTTCCTTTGGTAAGTGAAATTAGATTTCTCCTTTGGAATATGAATAAAGTTATCAGAAACATACGTTTACCAAAGAATCAACTGTTATCACGCTATGCGGTCCTACACGTATCCACATTTCCGGACAGAAAATATCATAAAAGCAGCATTGGATCAAAGAGAAAAATGAGGACTTCCCTCATTCTATTTACCTATGCTTGACAATATGTATATGTATGATAACAGTTGGTCATGACAACGTTAAAAGTACCGTTCCTGCGATAGTCTCTGACAGGTCTACGTAACGGAAACGGACTCCGGACTTTTATCCGGCCTAGGACTGTCAACTCGGCAGAATTGAGCGATATTTTCTCAGAGCACATATCTCCGAGAGATACGTGGGTAGAGCGAAGTGGTTAGAAAAGAGGTGCAGTGAGCGAAAAAGGCTTTTTCACGGATGGGTCGAAGCTCAAGAGGAATGTTGGAGATTGAGTCTTCAATGGAGGTTTGCATTCACTACGATAGCAGATGTAGGCGTTGAGCCCACAGCGGAATCGTCAGAAATTGTAAAGACGATGAGCTTGTAAGAAAAGGCACCCATACCCAAATTCTATTAGGATGAGAAATACCAGATGGGCATTTAGGCGTTGGATCGATGGTTGGTCTTTTGGTCTGCAACGTTTGGAAGACGTGCATTCTTTTGATCTGTACTTAAGAGTTGTGGGCATCACAATGTACAAGTGGATTCTTGAGAAATCTGCCCAACTATCTAACCTATCCTTACCTAACGGGCACATATCCATTGGAATACACTTCACTTCCCCACAACTTTTACCAAACAAGATTGCTCGCTGGTCCAGATGCGACCCTGCTAGCACAGAATTCAGAGAATGGTTCAAAGATTATTGTATTGTTAAATAAATATCGAATGTGATTCGAAGCTTAAGTGATGAAGTCCCTTTTAAAAGTACCATCGATAATGATTCTATTCAGACACCCACAAAATAGGTTACCTCAAATACGCGCATAAAACTGAAACCCAAAACGAGTTACGCTGCTCTGCACAATGCGCTGGCTGTATTGTGAAATAAATAGCACTTCCAGGGCTTCACTTTGCAGAAATGATTCCTTGCTCAGTAGAGGGAGTTGCACAGAACCATTCATGCATCAAGCTGCGTCACGCAATGTTATAATTCGATTTCCGTACACGACGGCCATTTCCATTACATCGCCTCCACAGCAACAAAGACAATCGTTTCAGGTCTGTGGCGCGGCTGATCTTCATTTGTACGCCTCTTATTGTTCTGCAATGGACTGGAGGTTGTTACTGTGCTCTTTAATCTGTATTGTGGCACGTACGCGATTGGCTATCAGCGGGTAGTAGCGGACATATGGCGCCACTGCCAATGCACAGGGAACACGTTTTGGTGCCACTATACTCGTTTGCCTCAACTGAGTTGCAGCAATAAAATTACGGAAAATCTCATCCGAACGCGAATGCTTACAAGCACATAAAATTCATGCCACTCGCTCGTGCCGTTTGCTGGCATTGGTTTCATTTTATCCCTTTCCTCTAGATAGTTTACTATCGAATATTTCAGCGCGGCATTTATGTAGTTTTCTGCGTTTTTCGCGGCGATTAATCGCTACGTGTTGCACTCCGTTCGCGCACACAAACATACGGCTCGATGCCTTAGTTGTTCTTGCAGTGAAAGCCACTCACACAATGTCCTCGCCGCCTCAGTAGTGGTGGAAGCACTCAACATTCAAACCTATCCGGCGAGTAAAAAAAGTTCAGCAACTGAGTAGCTGAGAGTGCAGTCAATGTCCAGATAATGGCGCTGTAGGCGATGGAGGCACATAAAGTGCAATGCTGGGGAGAAGATGGGACCTGTCTGCGGGAGTGGATTTTCGTGTTCGCAACCAGCACTTCAATGGTTGTTGTTACGCAATTTCGTACTAATTCTACTCCACGTTGCATGTGCAGTGCGGAGCTGCGGAGGCATATTTTTGTGTATACGGTTTGAGCGAGGGTGCAACCAAAATACGATTGGGATGGGAGCGCATAGTATAAAATACACAAATTACTATAAAGTACACAAATTAAAGTCAATTAAACAGTCTCTGTGAAAAGTACTTTTAATGGAAGATAAAAACTTCATTCGGATTAGGAGTACCAAAAGGCAATCTACAAGCTAAACGAGTTCATTTGCAATGGGATGTCAGATGCTAAAGCCTCATGTCCACAGAGACCGATTTGAGCGGAATACCAAACATTTTGTAAGGCCTTATGGTGAGGAGAGCCAACTTCTTTGCAAGGGCCTACTTTTCTGTTAATGATTATTATCTATAGTAATTAAGATATAGATAATGGAGTCCTCACCCAAGTGAGGAATGTTCTCTGATTGCCATTCACTTGGGAGTGGCCAGAAACGATTATTTTACTTATGGCTCAAGTAGCTCATTATTTCCGGTCTTTGACCAAGTATCCTCTGGGTTGCCAGAAAACATCCGTTTGAAGGCGAGCTAAAGGGAGAAGACGAATTTTCCCCTCCACAGAGTTAAGCGCTGGGCTTGGGACCCGCCACGAAAAAAACACTACCAATGAAGAAGCGTACACAGTCTCGGATGAGAGACTCCTCTTTTGATGACGACCATGGCAAACGCACTAAGGAGCGGCCTTAGGAGAGAAAGGTTCTGCGAAGGAATTATGGCCCCTTTGGCGTTGGCCACGGCGAATATCGCATTCGATGGGACGAAGACACAGTTCAGTGACTCAAGAGACAGCGACTGCACTGGCTAGGTCATGTCGTACGTATGGACAAAAACACCACAGCGGAAGAGGGAAAGAGGAAGACCAACACTCTGTTGGAAAGACTAGGTGGAGAAAGACCTGGCTTTGCTTGGCATTTCCAATTGGCGCCACTTTGAGAAAAGAAGAAACGACGTTTAAAACATTCGTGTGGCATTACTTTGGGATAGCATAGTCTAAACTAACAAAATTGTCGATAGTAACCTGCACTCTATAGGCGAGTGAGGCAGTTAAAATAATAAAACTAAATTTTATCGAAATTTGCTTAAACAATGTTGATCCGGCAACATTAGCTCTCGCTCATTACCGAATTCGCTGCAAGCGCATGTATAAACACCCACGCCATTAGCCACCTCGTTGCTCTGGTTATTTTAGTTACTTTTTGCTCGTTCTCTCTGAATATGCTAGATAATTAAGCAGATAATTGCACTTTTACTACAACGATTTTTTCGTTTCGGTCGTTAAATAAAATGTCTCAATTTATTTTGAATGCTTTTGGAAGCGTCCTTTGGCCGCCTTGTGGCCTGACATCGTGGGTTCGTGGAAGCTGTTCCGAATGCTCATATGTCTAATGTTTACACAGAATATAAGCACCAAAACTTGCAAGTTCATTTGGCATCGAATTTTTAATTAGTTCTCCAAGGTTTTGCCAAGATAAAGCAATGTCGAGACAATGTGGAAATATGTATGTAAGGGATTAATTAAGATATCTGATCCGTTCAAGTTAAAATCAAGAGGAAAGTTAAAGCTCGTCAGCAGTCTATCTAGCCTATCTATGCTAAAATTTGACACCAAAAATATGATATTTAATGTTTTTATAAATTAATTTTATATTACTACTTTTGTTTATTTTATGAAATTTTTTGACTACCAAAGCACATGACTTATTAATAAAATTTATTAGATATTAATTATAACTTATTCACTTCCATAGCAAGCAGAATATAGAAGAAAGAGGCACCTCTTTCATGAAATTGTGTCATCAAATAAGCTTTATACATTTCCCGATTGCGTTTTGTGGAAAACTCTGGCTTCCCGCGCCTACTGGCTCAAGGGCTTACACCATTTTAATGCCATTGTGTTGCGACGATTTAAACAGTTTCATTAAAGACAAAGGCAAGTGTAGTGGTGCTTCCGAAGTGTTTTCCTTTGAAACGTACACACCCTGGCAACCCCTTTGCTTGTATTTACCATTTCAAGTGCCCTTCAAACTGTTCGCGGTTATAAATCTTAATATATCGTTTGAATCAGCAATTAATTCCACGCCACTTATTGCGGCCACGCTTTTAATGAGCGCATTTTCACAAAACGAACGAACGAATGGAAAGCAGTCGGTAGCCTTTCAAGGAGTGAAAAAATAAAATTCAATTTTCGTAAATGCTTGGCCGTAATGGCACTTTAACGCGTGCTCGCTAAATACATAGTGAGACATAGTAGAGAGCATAACGGCGAATGGAAATTGAGAGTATTTCGCAGTAGTAATGGCCTTGATAAAATGTCGTCGTTAGCAGTGTTGAGCAGTTGCACTACTTACCACTCGATTTATAAAGCTTTTCCCCCCGCTGTGTGTGTGTGTGTGTACAGTTAGTGAAATTAGTAGCAAGAAAAACGTTTAGTCATTGAGACAATGTATGCACATTCTAAAGGTGCTGGCCGCCACGGCTTTGTGAACTTGTGAAACACTTGGTTTCCCAACTATATTTGCTTAGATTCGTGCATCGAAGGGTGCTCAGGTAAAACTGCTTTATTGTAAGCAAAAAAAATTAACGAAAATTTTAGAAATATCAAATAAATAACATTTGAAGGTCCAAGGGTTTTATAAAAGCCCCAAACAGTTAAATAAAAATAACAATAATTTTCAATAAAATCGTTTTATACGCATATAAAATATGGGCCGAATTCAGGGCAACCACGCAGTACATCTAGATTATAGAATTTACGGTTTATGTGTGCGCATATGGAGTCCACGCTGTGTTTGCCGTTACACACACGAACGAAATCAACGCTTCGCAAGTGAGAGCCACACCTTTCCACATATATGGTGTAGGTATTTGTGTATAGAGTGGGGACAGGTTCGGTTGAATCCGCACATAAATTTCAGGCCATAAAAACCAAACACCTTTTACGACAATTTGCCAACGTTCAAAAATACTTAAATCATACCGTAAAAGTCAAACGCTTTCCTTACAATAAAACCTGCCACACATACACACAAACAATGCATGAAAAGTTGGTTTTATTGCTTTGCTGGCAATCTGCAGCATCCACTAAAATGACCGACTATGTGGCAGTTGTGAGTGGCTCTACCTCCCGAGCTTACTACATACACCTATGCATATCTATGGACATATATATTATGGCTGCGCGTCCTCGGGGGATCTGAGTCAATGATTTTGGTCGTCAGTCGCTCAGTCCGCAAAAGCCAAACCACTAGAAGCCATTTACTTACTTAACCGACGGCTCACTGCGCTGCAGGTGGCCGTGGTACAAACCGTTATATTACAGACATACAAACGTATTATGTATGGATGTACCATGCAAGGAAGCAGACCCCGCAAGGTGAATATATTATATGTTGGTGAGTTACAGTTAACGAAAGAGTAATTCTGATTTAATCAAGATTGCTCGGGAGTGCATAATTTGAATATATATATTTATATACACATGTATGATTCCTTAGACGAGTTCTGCCTTAGGAGAATGCTACCAATTATCGTCTAAAAAAAGAGTGAGGGAAAGAGGGAGTAACTATGTCGCAGAGAGAAAAGATTTATTTATGTTCTGCTTTGGGACTTGAAAGAAGACCATTTAAACCAGAGAAGAAAAAGAAGACTTAAAGAGTTTAGGTTGATGTATCTTTATAAAAAAAAGTAGTTTTTGTAACCAAATTTCTTCTAAGAAATCATTCGTTATATTCCCCCAATGCTATTTACATCTTCTGCTGGAAATTTATTCCTGCACTCTCGTATCCTGGTTCTTCACAACGCTCCTAATATTACTGCCTTTCAGCGCGAATGAGGCGCCAAGTTTCCAGGGTTCTATAGTGTTGCGTCCTGTATGCTTTCTGATTAGTGACGCTTGTAGGGATTTGTGTGTGTGTGTGTGTGTGTGTTTATGTTCTGCGGCTTTCCAGCAGTTAGTAGTTAGCAAAAGTTTGCGCGCCACAACCAAAACTGGTCATTAATCACTTCAAATGGCACAAACTATAAGTGGCACACGCTAACAAAAGCAACAACAAATCATGAGGAAGCATTCTTCAGCCCTTCTCTCCATAGCACCATCCTTTACTGTCTTTACTTTGCGGACAAACACCTGGCCCTTATCACCAATGAGCCAGCTCCGCAGCCGAGGCGTTATCGCCAACAGCAGCACAACCAGCGACAACCGGCAAGGAAAGCAGGCAGCTTTACCGGGCCGTTTATGAGTCGTGTTACTTTGTGGCCGCCGCTATTACTGTTGTTGTTGTACACATAAAAGTGGTAAATAATTTCAATAAAGCATCGCATCGAGCAGCGAGGCTCACCTGTAGTGGATTACATTGTGTTTATGCGGTTTTGCACACCTCTTGTTTTACTGTCACAGAATTCGTACACATCCACACACACACACACATACGCGCACTGTGTGTTTTATAAGCATTAGTTATTTTGCCTTTAGTGGCTTATTCACTGCTGCCTCTGACGGCATCTTCCTGCCACAGCTCGCTGCCCCAACCGACTTGTATGTATATGTATGTGTGTAAACATGTATATTTATATATATAGAGCATAGCTTTGAAGAGCGATTGCGGGTGTGTCGCTGTGCAGGTGCAGAGCGTTTGAGAATTAATGTGCTCACCGCTGTTTCGTATGGAATAATTTATTTGATTAATTGTGTATTTGATATTGGCGGCCCGGTGGGTGAGTGGCACTCTTTGTTTCTTGCATTTATAGCCTTTTGGCATTGCTAACTTAACCACGTTCACCTGTTTCGCACCCCCTTTCCACGCCTTTTGCCATTTACCTTTGCTTAGCATGTAGGGCCGGAGGGGGAAGGGGCGGTGCTGGTCCAGAAGGCTATAAATTTTATTCACATTTTCATTAAATTGATTCACATCGCCATCTGCATAATCAATTCGAGGCAGAAAGTAAGTGCCGGTGCGGCCGTTGTTGTTGCTGTTCTCCCTGTTGCTGTCGGCTTTGCGGTTGAATTCAAATTTCCAATACAATATTTGAAACACTTACTTAGCAGAAGTTGCTTTTAGTTTTGTTGTTGCACAGGTGAAATATTTCATGCAATGTGAGCGCACCAAAGCATGGAGCTGCCATATCGGTGGCTATATTGAAATTCAACGCTACGCGTTTTGAAACTGTAATAAATTAATCTCAGATAAATCAAGCATGAAATTAATCAAGTCTCTCTCCCTCTCTCTCATTGCACTTCAATTCTAATTAAGTATTTTCCCACCGGCGTAAGTTGTATAATCTATTATTCGGAGCCTTTGACCGCATTTACATATTATTATACATGTGTACATGTGAAGGGTGGAATTTGCTCACATAAATCAATTTTGTCGATTTGTCATGGCTTCCATTAAGCGGTTATCTTCACTTCTGAATTTCAAAAAATCAACGTTTGGTTTGCATATTAAGCGCCAAATAATGTTTTCAGGCTTCTTTTGAAGCCCGCTTTACTCCATTGAGGGCTTTCGCAATGACCGAAACAAATGTTAGTCCGATGGTGCAAGGTCCAGGCTATATGGTTTCCAGCCAAGCTCTCCCACTTTTTGACGAGTCATCAAAGATGTGTGTGGCCTAGCGTTGTGCTGATGGAAGACGAAGCCCTTTCTGCTGATCAGTTCTGGTCGTTTTTTTGATAGCTTGCTCCAATCTCATTAGTTGTTGATAGTAAAATGTAGAATCAATCGACCAGCAGCTCAAAGTGGATGATTCCTTTCCAATCCCATCAAACACTCAGCGCAACCTGGCTTTGCGACTATTTGTTGAGCTTCACCACGTTTGGACCATGATCTTTTTCGCACAATATTGTCGTATTTGATCCACATTTCGTCTCCTGTTACCATTCGCTTCAGAAATGGTGCGATTTCATTTCGATTCATTCAATTTTTCACAGACATCTCATGTGGTACCCAAACATCGAGCTTCTTTTTGTAGCCAGCCTTTTTTAAGTTCCTTAGCGATGTCATGGTGGCTTTTGTGACGGTCCTGGCCAATATTTTTTACAATTTCATGGACATTTTCAACGATAGGTCGACTAGAGCGCTAGAACTTTTTGGGATCTCTTTCAGCTTTTTCAGTGAATTTTGCTTTATCTCTTCGATCGACTGAAAACGGGTTCCACGGAGCGGCAATATCAGTTTTTCTAGCAAAAAAATTACACGGAGCCAAATCTGGTGAATACAATATGGTTGATTGATGGTATTCATTACGTTTTTGGGTTTATATTCGGTCACAATCGCACTCTTTTTGAAGAAGGCTCAGCTTTATCGGCACGAGTTGAGCAAGTGTGCATTTCATACCCAAAATATTCACCAAAATCATTCGAGCGAACTTGTACGAGTTGTCGAGCTCTTTTGCCATCTCTCTAACACTTGCCTGATTATTTTCAAGCACCATATCCTCCAATTTTTTAATATTTTCATTAGTTGAAGAGGTCGAAGGTCGTCCAGAACGAAGCATGTCTTCAACGATCTTTCGACCGCTTTTGAAGGCTTTCTACCACTCGTAGGTTTGTGTTTTTGATAAAAAATAATTACCATAAGCCTTTTCCAACATTCGCAATGATTCCGCACACGAAATTATTTTAGAAATACCAAATTTGAGACGAATTCTTTTTACGATATTTTCCGCCATTGTGAAAACCGCAATGCACTACTGAGGGGCACAGACTTAAGCAACTGCTGCAAACAAACTGGTTAACAAATCACGCTCATATTTGGCATAGTGAATAAGAACAGTCTTACCAGCATAGCGATATTTTTTTTTTTTGAAATGTCATTACCCGTGCAATTTAATTGCTATTTCCGGTCCTCTTTTGCCTCTATGTATAAACGAGCTCGTTTTTTTTTTAGCTTTAGAAACTCTTTTGCATAGTGATCTCATTAAAAATGAATTATATCGTAACGGTTCTTAAAAAAATTGCGCCAGACATTCTAGATTAATGTTTATACTGTACTTTAGGTAAATAAGGCAGTTAAGGGAAAGCAGAGCTTTGATTGATGTGATGATATTCTGATACTTGACCGGATTTGGTGACACATTTTGCTGCGTAATTTTTCAAGGCAGAAAACCACATCAGGTGGTGTTGTCGGCGAATTTCCTATGCCCAAAAAGGGTCACCATAATGTGCAATACAAGTACATATGTATGTATGTATATGTATATATGTGCTTGTTGGTTCGAATTCGCTTATGGCGGAGCACTTGGGCGACAAATTTGAATGCCTTCAATGACACTTGAGTCATGAAATACCTTAATCCAATTTCGAAATTCTATTTCAAAGCACAAAAATGTATTAGTGGAAAGCACACACACACACACATACACAACCATCGTATTTCGTATATGTATGCCTTTATGTGTGGGTATGTGTGATATAAGTTAATTTTTCATTACCACAAACTTAGAAGGCTACCATAAATGCGAAACTCTTGCACGCTTCTCGGAATTAAAACACTCGACACATACACACACACTCAGGCACATTCCTAGGCGCCTATAATTGAGTGCGGTAGTGAATGCTCTAAGAGGAAATACTAATGCACTTATTTGCGATTTCCCAACTAAATTTCGTATATTTCTGTCTTGGTATGCGTGTGTGTGTGTGTGAATTCTGTGGAGACTACGCTCGTGTGCGTTTACTGAAAAGTATAAAACTTACTTAAGTTTACACTTAATATCCTTTTCACATTTGATTTCACTAAGCCATTTCCAAAACACACACACATGCGCTCCGTGATATACACTAATACATTGAGTAGACACATGCACACACACGGACACATATCAGCAACACTTTATTTCCACTTCAATGATAAACGCACAAATACACATGCACACAAACGACAGACATGCTCAAGTACAACAACAACAATGAGGACTCACAATCGAAATTGATGGAATTTCATTTCAAACCTTTTTGGCTGGCTCTTCCAAACGTTTTATTACAGCCCCAGTGTGTGTGTGTGCGTGTGAGTGTATGTGTAAGTATGTGAGCCCGTGCATTGTTCGAAAGTAGAGCATGGAGTGTCAATTCGACTGCCGAGCTGTAATATCTCAACGACAATTCCGCTCGGTCCCAACTCAATAAAGTGTAAAAATAATGCTCTGCCAAATAGCAACAATAAAACTATAAATGGAGAGGGATAAGAAATAAAATTTTAAGTATGGGAAATAAGACAATTTACTTCCTTATCAGTTAATGCACTCAAGACACTAAACAAAAACTTTCCACGTGACGTCAGGCGCTTGGGTGCGAGTGTTGATTCGTGTGAGCGGGAAATCAAATATCACAACAGCAGTTAAATGCCGTTATTTTTGCTGTTAAAGTGGCAATTAGTGTTATTGTACGCATTAATAAGCTCGCGCGTTTGCGTTTAGGATTATTAATGTTACATTGGGGAAATAGAAATTAATATTCACGGTTGCTCTGGGAACTCCGCAAATCATTAATGAAATACGGAGGCAGATCAAGGGAAAAAGTTGGGTTAGGGTGAATATGTAGAAAGAAATACAGAGCCGTAAAGTGAATAGGAAGCGTTTTTATAGTCATTTATATGGGTTAGTCTCCCCGGTGTTGAACGACCTTTCTTCCCGGAATTTGATGAAGTCGGTGTGGGCAATTTCTATTTCCAACAAGACGGTGCAACGCCTCTTGCTTTATGTCTAAACATAGACACATTGCGTCTAAATTTTTGACCAAATTTTAGTGTTTTTGCTTTTTAAGATCCCGTCGGCCTTGTTGGTAGACCTTGTATAAAAATAATTTCTTGCGAAGCAATCATTATGTGCAATCATTAAAATCTACTTTAACTATCTATCCAACAAATTTGTCCTTTGAAGTAGTTTTATGTCACATTGAATTAAGAACCCTGCCATAAGATTACGTGAAATCACTTCGCTTTCCATCACACCGCTTTGTTGCTAATTGCCGCCGTCTCAGCGAATTAAAATTGAGGTACCGAATGCTAATGCAATAAAATTAGATGCCAGTTATGTCTAGATAATTTGCTACAGATGGAGAGCTGTCTTAAATTATGCAAATTGTCGAAAATGTGAGCGAAAGACTGGCAAAAATGTGGCGGTGAAATGATTTCGACTCACATTTTGCAATCATCGATTAGTAAAATTTACAAGCGCTGAACGTTTTTCACTTTCCGGGCCGAAACTTGGCGTGTGCAACGCAGAAGAACCTGCAGTAAGCGAGGCGGCTGCCAGCACTACATATCGATCGTTAGGAATGATAAACAGCGCGAGTAATTCACTTAATTCTCGCAGAAACAGTGGCGACACTAATAACACTAACGGTAATAATGCTTAATGGTCGCTGGAGTAGAGCGGCGCCTTGTTTTGCTGACAGTGCGCGGGAGTGGGATTGTGCAACACGAATTTCCTCACTTCACAGTTAATGTAAGTGAGCGTGGTTGTTGCAGTTGTAATCGTAGTACATTCGAATATTTCCGTGTCACTAATTTTTTAGCAATTAAGTGAAAGTGCCTGAGGAAGGTAGCTGGAGAACTGCAGAGATTTCAAGACTAATAAATTAAATGCTCCCACACACATACATACCTACAGACACACACTCGGACTTGATTAAATGGAGAAAATAAAATTCAACCAACTGTTAACATTGAACTCGAAGCGAAAGCGGAAATGTCGCATGCCGAAGTTGTGAGTTAAAGGCAATTCCGCTGGTGCTCCCAGACACATGAGAGGAAAGGTAACACAAACCAAGCTGCCCTGAGCCGGAAATACTAATGTCAGCGCTGACCCAAAGCTAAAATTCGTATTGTGCCGACTCAACAAATACTTAATTCGTGTGTCGCACATTGTTGCTGCTTGTCAGCGGGGGCTCCGCTGTTGCCACGTACAACTTAGCCTTAGACTTGATTTCTCACAGAGTACTGTGTTAGTAATAGTAGACTGCTCTGCAGTGCCCTTGTTGGAATGACGTCATTTTGCGCAACAAATGGGAAATATAAATCGCCAATAGCTTTGTAATCATGCTTGGAATTAGTGACTGTCTTCTACCCCTAGAGAAATAAGAGCTCCTTCAAGAAAGTTTCAATATAACAAATCATCTTCGGAAACTTCCATTATTATATTTAATTCATAGTCTATTACTGGCCCCTTGTTTTCGATATGTCATCTATAAAATCACTTTCTAAGGGTTGGTTCAAGTAAAATCCCCTGTAAAAGTGATATAGAGCTAAATTCGACATCAACTTGCCCTAGCGTATCCCTTTTTCTACCCAAGGCAGTTGCAGTCCACCTTCCCTTGCATTCTAATTGGGTCTGAAAAGCTGACTCGTAACTTTTCACTATACCAAATACGTGGCGGGATGAGTCTTCTTCGTGACGGTTTGCTTTTGACGTCATGGTGTTGCAGAAATGCCTTCACAAACATACGCATGTCCCTCGTCATTTGCCGTTGCGTCCGCTAGTTAAAGTGCGGCGCGACCATTAATCTTTATTTCACTGTCAATGTGTTAAATGGACAATATTTCTTTCATAGTTTACAAGCTTTGCTGGCGTTCGTGCGCAGCCAGCCCCGGCTCTGCGCTTCGTGACCGTGAGTCGCCTTGTTGCCGTCTTAACAACACACTCGTCAAACTGTAAGTACGCTCATGGCCGGTTAGCCAGTCATCTCACCAGTTGCTTCCTGCTGTTGTCCCTGTCCCAAGGTATGCAGTTGACTATTGACTGTTGCGCCAACTATGTTGTCGCTTGTGTGGGAATGTTTGCATGTGTTGTTGTTGAGGAATTCTACATCTTGTACCCCATTAGTGTTATGTACGTGTCTAAATATTTCTTTATATGTATGTACATAAGTTTGTGTGGGGATTTAATTGATGACTGAAAACATTTACCAGGGTTGCTTCATGGAAGGAGTGAGTTGATGGTATATATGTAGGAATAAAAAGTTGAAATACCGAATATTAGATTTACGTATGCCGAAAATCAAGGCCTTGTATTCGTTAAATCACCCAAACTATCCAACGAAAGATTCTTATAACAATGGCACCTGTTGCTGGATTGAAGGGTGTGCTACCGTAGAAATCATGAGCATTATAAGACGAGAAGTCCAATATACTCTCAATCAATTCAAAGCCAGAAATTGCAATGTGTTCCTAATCCTCATATATTTCGGGTAAGGATTCAGCCCTTTTAGTCAAAACTTTGAAATGCACAGAGAGCTCTTTATATCACACCGTAAGTGCTTTGTTTAGTGTAGTAAACAAATTTAACACAGCTTTGTATTTATAGCAACTGTAGTAACGGTTTTTGTACTCTTCCAGCTACAGTTTTGCCATGCATTCCAGTCCACTGTCATCCCCCGAACCCCACGTCCAACTCGGGCAGTAAGGACCTTTGGACGCTGTAGATGCGAATTTAATTAATTCAGTTTTTAAGCATAATTACGTTTAAACAACAGCAGCAACAAAGTGGAAATAACAACAAATTGCATTAATGTAGCGAAAAGTTTAATGAAAAATTGATGCTTGCGAATGACAGCGTCAATAGAGAGATATCCAGCGGAAGCTGCCTTGCTGATAAACGACATTTAATTTGTTCATTGCCAACATGCACATTTTTTAATTACACACCTGAAAAAATGAAGGCAAATAAAAATAAAACCGCTTTCTTCTGTTGCACGAGTTAATGCTCAATGCGGCGAACTTCAAATATTGACTTTTGCATAAAAAGTTTAAATAAATTATTTTTTTTTTCGTAATTTTAACAGACTAAATTGAATGGAAATAATAAATAGTTAATTAAACAATTTGAGTATACATATTTATATATTTTATTAATGTTTGTGTTTTAAATTTACACTCATAGAACTCGATGCCTTGGAGGAAAATGAAAATGATTGCTCTAAACCTACTCGTCGTTGAGCAAAATAGTCCACAGCGTCTGAACAAACGTTGTTATATATATAGTATGTAGAGTTTACTATTTGCATTAACAGAAAAGAGATGGAAAGAGAACTCGACATCTCTCACGTATTCGCTAGAATGACTTTGTTGGATATTTTGGGTATAAAACACGTTCTTACTCGACGCGTCGCAGGTCTCTTTGGACAAGCTTGATCGTGCGAATTCCGATCCCACATCCATGGAGAGCTTTACACACACACATGCATTGAGTCAGTTAGACGCCGCCTACAGCGTAACCAGGAAGGTGAAAATGAAATCCACTTCAGAGAAGTATTTAAATGCCAAAAAAAGCTCCCGAAGTCTGCCATTACGATTATGGTACTGTTTCGAAAAGCTTGGTGAAGAAGCAAACATAGACGCCTGGGGAACCCTTATTGGCTATTGCGAAAGAAATCAAAAACCCCAAAGCGCCTGGAATAGATGGTATACCAATTAGAGCCCTTAAAGAAGCCATGACTATCAATATGTTTGCTTACAAATACATTGCGTATATATTAGAAGAGGTGTTCCCCGATTTGTGGAAGGCACAGCGACTGGTTCTACTCCCAAAATTAAAAAAAACCGGAAGAACCTTCATTATATCGACCTCTGTGCATGCTCGACGTGATTGTTAAAGTGTACGAAGCATAAGAGCGACATTACGGATTTATAAGAACGAGGTCCGCTATTGACGAGCAGAAAACAGAAGTCTTGTTCATAAGCTACATGAAAATTGAAGAAAAGTTATCGCTAATCATAGGAAAATGTGAGATTACTTCACAACCCCAGTTGAAGTACCTTGGTGTAATAGTGGACTCAAGACACAAATCTAAAGAGCACTTGGACATGTAAAGCAAATAAAATGTAGAATGATGGCAAATGAAGACTGTGTGCGTTCCAGTCAACATTTTTAGTGGCTAAGGTAATGAGTTCTGTTATACTGTATGCGGCTCCAATATGGATACAGGCGCTAGATATACTTGTAAAATCATATGCTACACCAATTAACGCTTTGCATAGGATTTCTGCAATATGAGTAACAAGTGCTTTCCGAGCCATATCAAATGACGCTACTGCGGTATTGAGTAGCCAGTATGGCGCCGATTGACATCCAGGGAGGCGAGTTCGCGCGAATATATAACTCATCAGAGACGTCTAGTGCAGCGACTAGAGAGGACAGAATCAAAAGCATCGCAATGTGGCAACAACGGACACATTCGTGGATAGATAGACAACATGGATACCTGGATTTCAACCTGATTCAAATACTTGACCATGGGTGATTTAGAAGCTACCTATACAAAGATCGTCATGACTTTAGTCCATATTGTCCGACGAGTACAGAGTGTTTAGAAGACGTATTCTATCATCGCCTCCGGTTTTCAATCATAAGGAAGAGTTGAAAACCACACTTGGAGGTAGTCTCACGGTGGAAAATTTTGACTGCATTTATGTGCGAGTCCTCTGTAAAGGGGAAAGCTTTCAGCGAAGCGGCAAGTTGTTTAATTTCTCCCACCAGCGGCTTCATGGAAAATTATTTACAGAGCGTGTCACACACATCGCACGTTAAGGTGTATGCTATAATTAATTGCGAATTCAATTTCACTTAGACCCAAATGGTTTCGCAACACAATATGAGGCGGGACCAGCCCGACGACCGTAGCAATCCGCAACCAGGCAAGCCAAACTGCAAACAAAACACGTCGAAATAAATCTCGTATTTGCTAATCTAATCAGCATGTGCCTGCCTCTCTACTTGCAGTTAGCTATGTGGTGTGCCCTCCATGTGTCATTGTCTAAACTATACCGCCGGGTAAGCCAATGAACCGCAAAAGCTGTGAATTTTTCAGTAATGTGTCCCGCGAGGCTTATTTGCAACAATTATAAAACAAATAATAGTAAAGCAAGAACAACAACACAAACAACGCAATCATTGCATTGCAAATATTTAAGCGTTCGAAACACGCACCAACACACACGCACATTTCCGAGTGCGTTGCGTATTGTGTGGCGGCGTGTGACGCACTAAATTCCAACGCGGCGGAAGCGATGGCGTATACTTTACGCAGAGACCATGCCTGCAAGCGCGCGCACTCCTACTTTCGCCGCATTGCGGATGGCGATTTCTGTGGCCTACAACCACCGGCATCTGGTTAGATACAAATCACTTATTTTGGTGGCAAGTTTTTGTGTAAATTTCGTTGTTATTCCCCCCTCCTCTGTGTTTGTACTTGAAATTATTGTCGTTGTTGTTGTTTCCATTCTAGCGCGGCTTTGTGCGTGTGTGTACGCTTGCAAAATAAAGGTGGACTGTGTATAGATATGCGTGTGTATGCGGTGGAACACATCGCGGCACCGGCATATTGTCCGTGTGCCCGAAAATAAGTGCGGCAGAAAGTAGATTGGAAAAAATGTTGTGGCACATTTCCACATTATACAAAACAAACTAATACAGGGTGCTGCACACGTAACGCGTACGTGTGGTAGTTGGAGAAAGCAAAAGAATTCGTCAGTTGCCTTTGCATCATATGGCAAGGCATATTCAATTAGTGTGTGTACTACATTGCATAATATCTATCATCCCAAGACCCAGAGTAAATATGGATTTCTTGTTAAGAAGAAAAGAGAGGAGAACAATTTCCATAACTGTGATTATGACATAAAAAATTTTTATCTAGTCGACACTACCGTGAGATATGAACCGTTCTATTGCTAGATAAAAACTTACACCGACTCCAAAAGCTTCTCATGGCAAGCGAAAAATGTTCAGACCCTTGTCGGTGTATCTCGAGTGGCTTTTAGTTTATCGAATTGAGATCAATAATCTTCAATTGCAGCCATAATCGTTTCAACTGTAAAAATGAAAATGATTTACTTTTATACTGTAATAGACCTCTTAGACTACCCTGCATTGTATAAGCAAAACTCGTATATGCTCATAGCAGTCGGTTTTTACAGTTATTATTTTATCCAAAAATGTGGCATGCAACGAACGCTCGCCGCCTATGACCGCAGCTTTGTTTGTTTATTAATATTTATTTCTTTGTTGGCAATTTTGTACGTTGGCCACATATCTAACCAATTTTGTTGGCCACAACGAAAATTCCACGTTCACTTTATTAATATCCACGAGAAAATCAATTTTAATTTTAATTTATTTCTATGGGCATATTTTTCGGAAACTGCGCGGCACTCGTTGTCCAGTGGAGTATCGGCGTGGAGTTCTGCGGTTGCACCAGGTACATTTCGTGGTTTTGCTTCAGATGCGTGTGTACACTTGTGTGCAAATATGCATGCAGAATAGTTGCCACCAAAACCATAAAGTCCACCAAGCGCCAATTTAGAAATAATTAATATTTATTTTTCATTTCAGCGAAATAATTTTTTGTCGATTTGCTGTGAATAAAATAATTTGAAATTAATAACGCAAATTCAGAAAGCGAGCAAAATGCTTCGGCTAATAAATGTCTGTCTATTGACATATGTTTTTGCATGTAGCGGATTTTTTGTTGCAATTTTTTTTCAAATACATATTTATTAGTCATATTTATTTATTTTAACGGAAGTTGTTGAAAACGAATTTCGCCACAAAACAGTGATTATCATTTGCTTTTTTTCGTAATTTCCATTTTAGATAAACATTTATTCTCAGCATGCTTTCAGGCGAAATTCCAATTAATTGCAAGTTAAGTGCTTATGTGTGTATTCGGGGAAGTCTTTTTTTCTAATGACAGTTGAACAGTAATAAAAATAAATAGAATAAACAACAACAATTGCAACAGTTTCAATTCGGTTTGATAGCTATTGCCCTTAACTCATGTTCTAACGCGCTTTGAAAAATATCTCATTTACTTAGTTTCTTAAATTTTAGTTATTTAGTGTATGAATTATTTAAAAGTGCAAAATGTTAAGCAAAGTTGTACACCGATTGCACCAATTTTTTGATGCTGAAATAGTAAGCCTCAAAAGTTATCACGCTAAGTTAGTTACATAAATATTCGAAGATTCTCACCTTAATACGCAAGAATATGTGTGGTGAATGGTCAACCGGAGGGACAGAAATAATTTGTTTTGGCACATGGAACTAAAGCAAGTTGCAGATCAACTCCGCAACAGGCGCGGGATTGAAAGGTATCACTAATTTATTTCAATGCTTATCGATAAAGTCTGAATAGACTAAATAGGCTGGAGGTAGCTCATTGTAATGGTTCATTCATTGGGTAGTCGAAAAAGTCTTTTCGTATTTTGCCAATAGATGTAGTTGCAGTCGTATACCTCTAGAGCTGCCAATCACATTGTGCCATATCATATAATGTTGGAAAAGTGAGCTTTTAAACTTCACTTAACCAAAAAATTTAATTCGGGGAAATTGAAAAAAAGTTACAGCTTTTCAGAAATAAGTGAAAATAATGAAGAAATTCGCTATTTTTTGCAATTTTTGTAAAAAAAGGGATCACCGACGAAATTTGTGAAGTTTACAGAGACGATGCTGTATCAGTATATGTGGCACAACAATGGTTCGCTCACTTCCGTTATGGAAATTTCGATGAGGAAATTGCGTCCCGCTCTGGCCGACCTATTGTTGAAAAAGTCGATGGAATTACGAAAGAGATTGACCAGGACCGTCACATAAGCTGCCATGACATCGCTAAGGAACTTAACATTCATCATTAAACGGTTTTGAGCCATTTAAAAAAAGGGTTGACTACAAAAAGAAGCTCGATGTTTGGGTACCACATGAATTGTCTGTGAAAAATTTAATGAACCAAAATTTAAATCGAAATCTGAAACGAATGGTAATAGGAGACGATCAAATGGACACAGCTCAACAAATGGTCGCAAAAACCAGGATTGATGCCTCGAAAGGTTTAGCTGAGTGCTTGGTGGGATTGGAAACGAATCTTCCACTATAAGCTGCTGCAGCCTGGTCGAACGATTGATTCTACATTTTACTGTCAACAATTGATTAGATTGCAGCAAGCAATCGAAAAAAAGGTCAGAACTGATCAACAGAAAGGGCTTCGTCTTCCATCAGGACAACGCTAGACTAAACACATCTTTGATGGCTCGGCAACAACTGGGGGAGCTTGGTTGGGAAGTCCTAATGCATTCAACACGTAGCCTTGAGTTTGCACCATCGGACTATTATTTGTTTTGGACAATGAAAAACTTCCTTAATGGAGTAAAGTTAGCTTTAATAGAAGCCTGTGAAAATTACTTGTCGCAGATTTTCGCTGAGAACCAGAAATCACTTCATTCTTCAAAATATTTAAAATAGCACTGCCTTTGTTTTTTATATAAAGCTTCAGACAGTGCATACCATAAACAACAATAATTTCATACTCAAACGCACTCTTGCTTCGGAGCGGTTTTATTAGAAGATAAAATCATTATTCCAGGCATTTATTTGAACACGTGTTAAGATCAAATAATACTTTGCTCACGCGTGTGTCACAAGTACATTATATGTCGCATATATCATGTGAGGCAGGTGGCAACTCTTGGTGATTGCCTCAACACTTGAATCGGTGACGTCAACTGTCAATCGAAGCAAAATCTTTTTCACGCGACGTGCTTGTAATATGATTGATGACATCTGTCAAACTTTTCAAAAAACCGTACGAATATATGATGTGGACTAGAGTCGTTCAAAATATGCTTACACAAAAGCTCTTACGCCTACATCAAGTGCATACATGTGATATCCAAAGTGGAAATCAATGATTGAAAATTGATAACAGCTTAAGTAACAACAACAACAAATGCGAAGATCTATTTACACTCGTTAACCGTTATTAATATCCTGGTGGCAAGTGGTTGGTGAGCCGAGCAAAAGCGTGAAGAAGCGCAAAGAGATGCCCAGATGCTTGCGTGGGAGATGGAGTTTTGGCAGTCCTTAAGATATTACCTCATTGTGCTTTTACATATAATACACGTATGTTCAACAGGTCAGCTTCTTTTTTCGTTCTCATTTGTTAATCTCAGAATATATGTACACATATGTGAGTAAGCATACACATACATATGTACATTTGCATAGATAAATAAGCGGAAGTAAAAACTTGAAATTGAAGACGCTCAGTAGGCAGGATAAAATCTGTCTCGTATTCGTGTCGGTCACTTTTTCCATAAGGAATACCGCATGCTCCAAAATTAAAGAGCAATTCATGAAAATTTACCGTTAGCAAGCTTCGAAAGCGAACTTGACTTCACTCTGTGACGGTCAAATGTGTTTTGTTTTTTTTTTTTAATTTGTAAACTACAAGGGGTCTTATTTACATAAACAAATATGTAAGCTCACCCGATCATTCGAGTTCACTGTATACTATTTACTATCACTATTTATTCGGGTATTCGGTGAGTTTTTGATTTCAACATGTGCTAAATAAATTTACTTGGCTATGTTTTCTTTCAAATTGCCGCTTTATTCCACAGAGAGCGCTGATTGGTGAAATTTCTGTTTGATTGATTAGCTTCGTACGACAGCACTACACAGACTTGCATATACCCAGCCATATATATGTATATATATTACGTTATATACCTATGTACGTACCTTGCTTGTCTTTCGGGCATTTAGGCGCCAAGCGACAGAGTTGCTGAAAACGAGCACACACGCCTCCATCGATTTGTTGTTTTTATTTTTATTATTATCCTTATTTTATTTGTTTTCTCTTACTTGATTAGTGCACATTTTGCACACGTTTAATTTGTCTAAATTTTTTAAAAGTTTTTTTGTTGTATCGATTTCTGACTTCTATTTTATTTGCCGTCTGTCCTGCAAGTGAACGGCAAAAGCCGGAGAAGTCAATCAAAGCCCTGAAAGCAACTCATTAATCATGATTTGAGTTTGACAAAAGATTAAATACCGAAAGTCAAATAAATTTAGAGAAATGAGATTTGAGTGACAGCCGAAAATTTTATCGGAGGCGCGTTTAAAGGCCCTGTAAATTTGAAAGGACCTTTAGCACGGCAGAAACCAGCCTAAATATACATATGTACATACAAAGGTGCGTACTGCGTGTGTGCATAGTTTATATGAGCATCTTTGCTTTTTGTTTGCAAAACAACTATTAAATATTCATTTCTTATTTGGACGAGCAATCGCTTTGTATTTCCACCGTCCGCCGTCCGCCGTCCGAGGTCAACACGGTCAACATATCGATTTCATTTATTTGCTTTCAATCAACGTAAAGCGAGCATTATCACTGGAATCAATGTGCATGGAGCGACTGAGGCGTGACACAACGATACGCTATCGGTTCTCTGCCATTCATCCTAAATAACGGTATACACCAAATACCGTTTATTGCCAAATAATCGCCTTGAACACTGACATGCCGAGAGTCAGGCGTTTTATTGCTGCTCCTCAGCATATTCTCACTTCCAGAACACTGGAACCGTATATATGTCATACGTGGATGCTTTAACCTGAATATTCCATATCACACACATGCATTCACGAACACACACATACATATATCATATGAACAGTTGTCTATTAAAGCTTACAGCACTTCATTGGGTACTCACCTATCGAGCGCGATGGCGACTAAATGCAATATGGAAGCTGTACAGCAGAGCACATCGCACGACGTCCAGATGTCGCACAGCTCCGGTCCAAGTATCCAGCCTTGGCTTATCTTTTCGGAGTGAAAGTTTTTGAGCACGTTTATTAAGTTTTCAATTCGTTTCGCATGTCCGTGTGCGTGTGTGAGTGTTCGTTCGCACGAGCGCGTTTCCACAGAATGTTTTGTAGTTTTTGCACAGCCAACATTTTTGTTGTGAAATGGTAATGTTTGCCGTCAAATCGGAGAACACGCGAAGGAATTGAGAAGAGAGAAAATAGTGACAGTGTTAGAAATGTTTAAAAGCGATGATCATGACTAGAATACAAATTGCATATATGTAACGGTAAAAATCATACTGTCTTAGTGCTCGCTAACTTACGTGCTACCTAGTAAAACGGTTACCCAGTAGTAATTTTTGGGATATCTTTTAACTTTCCTAATTAGTTCGAATGAAGTAGTTCAATACGAAGGTCCAATCAACGGAGTATTTAACCGCATTTCGTTCACCATGAATATATTCCAAAAACCTCACTTATACTTCGTGACCTTAGTGACTTGCATTAGAAGTTCATCACAGTGAATAGTTAAATTCTGATATTTAGCATAGTGGAAGCCAGACTTTTTAAAATTGTCCTCTCTTTGTAATATTCGGAAAGAAGAAAGGTATGAGCAGCGCTGTTTTTTCTGCTGACATATCATGACATGGAGACCATCTCAAAATGTTATTATAATGCGTCCAATACACTTCGTCAACTGAGATCTCTGTTTTCCATAAAACCGCAAATATTCTCGATTTTCAAAATAAGAAATAGGGCGTCAGGCCTTGGATATTGAATTCTTTAAAGGAACTGTTCAAGCATACGAACTCTTCATAAGTTAACCGACCTATCAGCGGATTGAAAGTGCAGAGATAAAAACATAAGACGAGAGCATGAAAATGGAAAGATTCGCTTTCTCCTCTGGGTGCATGAGAGTTTTTGCGTAAGCATCAGTCAGTCACGCTATTCTATGATACACTTTGTACTCCGTACGGCCATACTTACTCACACACACCTGTGTATGTGTGGGCGCTTAACTTTATGCGACGAGTTGCGCCATTTAAGGTACAGCCTAAGGACATGCGTTCATCATGGAAGGAGGTCACATTATAGGCTTGTGAAATCTGCGAGTTAATTCTGTTTGTATGTATTTATACATGAGTTCCAGCAAAAACAAATGGACGAATATTTTATTGCTTTATGAATCTTTAAATAATAAGTAAGGACACGGTAAAGCGCAGGGATGATGATAATTCCTAAAGTTTTCGGGTTCTTAGGGTCCTATTATGTTATGGGTTTTACAGAGTAAATATTGCTGTGAAGTCAAAATATATATACAGCTGAAGAATAAATTGTGAAAAATGAGTAGTTCGAGAATCTTGGTCTACAAGTGCGGTTTAGAGAGTTTCAAATTCGGAATACAAATGAGCAGGTCAAAGTGGGAAATATGGTAATTTAATTTGAAGAAAAAATGCCAGCGCACTTTTTCGGAATTTGTCTCTCATATTTCGAATTAGGCTTTTTTTGTTGACAAAGCTCGGGAGCAGCTGTACCGACAGGTTCTAATTTTAGTTAGGCACTAAATTAAACCCTGAATCTTTTATGAGAACTTCAATTGCTGAATTGAGAATGTTTATTTGTTTGTATTTGTGGACCCGAAAACAACTTGGCCGATCGCCTTGAAATCATAACACAATATTTCTCTCTGAGATACTAACTTATTGGCTACACTTTATTTTGGAAATATAATCGGGAAAAACTAAATATTTGCATGCGACCTTTGAGAACACTGATTTGTTAAGCTGAGGGAACTTGTAAGTTTTTATAGTGGGAAGAGTAGTGGTACTATGCACTACTGCGACCTTGAGCTACTCTGAATTCTCAGTTGTAATATCTTATTCACTCTTCTCTTTTATTTCTAGCTTACCTCATAGACGGCGCCCAACGGCATCACCAGACAGGCAACGAATAAATCAGCAACAGCCAATGATGCCACCAAATAATTGGCAACATTCTGCAAGTTACGTTCCAATATTATGGCAGCAATTACAAAAACGTTTCCTATTGATGAACGCCAGGAGCAACAACAGCGAGCGTGAAGTGAGGCCAAAAAGGAGTCAGAGAATGAGCAGCCAGTGCCGATGCCAACGCAGTCAATAATGGTGATTGTTTTTGGTGTTTGTTTTCAGTTTTGTTGAGGTTCACAATAAAAAAAACGTGGCAGCGATTTGATGATTTCATGTGAGCCAGTGTTCATGCCGTAAATACGGAGGAATTTATTTCAGTTTTTACAAGCCATTAGTCCCATGTTGGTCGATGTACGCAGTGGTGAAGGCGTTCAACAGCGCATTATTATAATCAATGTGAGGCGTTGTTGGCATGTTTTTGTGGTGCCACATCAGTGTTCGCAATTATCGCCGGTGTTGAAGAGCATTGAAACAGCGAATATTGTGTGGGCGTGGTTGTTGGCATGAAAAGAGAAAAGCGAAGACATAATTATACAGTTATGAATACAGAACAAGAAAGAAATAGCCTTCAAAAATAAAAAAGTGTTCAATAAAAGTATTCAGTTTGTTTGCTCAGTTAATTCTCTCTGAATTTCAATTGCATATCTCACGCATTGATCGATATTTTCGGTCAAAAGGTGATTATAGATAGTGGGGTTCACATATTCGGTACCTAGGGCTTGAACTATTTGGTTGAATTTGAACAATTTTTGGTCATAAGTTATCATACTTTAAAAGCATATAAGCGGAAACTTTTATTCCGTTATTTTTAATTACTTCTTGAATTGTGTACTAAAAAGTGAAAGAATCAAATGGAATTTAGAATTGTACTATATGGGTAGTAGGCGTGGTTGTTGTCCGATTTCATCCATTTTCGCACTGGGATATAGGAACATGAGAAGAATGCCACGTGCTAAATTTAGTCGAAGTCGGGGCCTGAGATGTGTGTCACCCAATTTTCACGCCGGCTCGCATAAAGCTATCTCAAGCCATCCCGGTGGAAAAATTTTATGTCTCTGGGTAGTTAGTTATTGATTTATTTCGATTTTAGTTAGAGGTTATCTTCTGATTTCATCTATTTTCGCACTAAGGGTAGGAGTTCTTGTAATATTCGTGCTAGATAAATTTGGTTGTTGTTGCTTTAATGGCCATGCCCACTTTTTATTATGTTTTTTTTTTTTAATTCCAGCTGCCCTTTGCTACTGCGATCCCCTATGCCAGTGCTTGGTTATGGCACTTTATAGGTTTTCGGTTAATGGCGCTTTGTGGGCGTGGCAGTGGTTCGATTGGCCCATCCACGAACTCGTACATTTTTTTACTAAGGAACGCGCATATGAAGATTCATCAAGAAACTCAATTTTGCAAGAATTTAAAAAGCAATAGTTTTGGGTGATTGTCTGTTATCGGTATAAATTTCGAGTTTTCTTGAATGCTTTACTACGGGGATATGGCGGTCTAGTCCTTAATCACATTGACATTGCCTTTTTTTAGCATGCCGGCATTCCTATAACTGTAAACACTGCTTGCACTGGGTGTGTGTATCGAAATTAATCGAACGATTCCGTAGACATGGCGCTGTCAATAAGTCACGTGTCGACGTGTCAACGTGCAGTGCGCCGACATGACAGTGACAACACTGGAGTCGGCGGTGACTTTTCATAGGCGTTAGCCATTTCTCGCTGCGGCAGCCACTCAAGCCGCTAATGTAGATTAAAATGGATAAGTTGCGATAATGCATGCACAACCATATTATCTTATGTAATGAGCACTTGCAACGGTATGTGTGCATGTGCATGTGCTTGACGGGGATTATATCTTAATGCATGCGATAAATCATTCACCAAAGCTGGCTGTCATTATAGTTTGCCATGGAAATTATCGCAAATGAATTTATGTGGCGGATAATGAGCCAAATTACTTCAGTTATTTAGGCAGATGTGAATTATCCTTGTTTTAAGTTTTTTTTTATGTTAAAGATAAATTTAATTTCATCCATTCTATCCTGAATTTTATAGTTTATTCTCGCAGCTTCGAGCTCTAAGTATGTTAAGCTATTGTGAATGTTGAGAGAAGTCAAGAAGAAGGAGAAAACACACTAACAGGCTGTTCACCTGTGTGGTCAGAATTAACAGGGTTCGGTTGAGATTTTTACACGATAGCTTGTAAGTTATTCCAAGCCTATGCCTCCGGGTACTATTCTTCTAATTTCCGCTCCCTCGGTATTCAGAAGCATTAAGTCAGGTCACTTATGTAATTCTTTCCAAACGAGTTGCCCTGTCGCGCTTCAAGCGCGTATTTTGGTGTGACAAAGTCCATAAATAACACCTTTTAAGTTGGAAAACTTTATAACAGCATCACATCATAAATTCAGTTTGCCCCGTTCTTTTATTGCAATTAACGCGGCTTAAAGCTCGTAATAGGCGGAACTTAAAAGCGAACTTAGCCTGTGAACCCATAAGTAGTTTCGTTTATGCGGAGTCCATAGCATCCGTAGCTGCGGAGCGTGTTGCGCAAATTGACTTCGCAAACTTTTCCATTTACACTATCTACATGTTAAAGTGCAGCCAGCGCCAGTGCCGACGAGGACATTAAAGCAGCACGGACGCAACAGCAGCAACAACAACAAGAGCAGCAAAATGGCGAGAAAAGCCAAACCTTGAAAAATTGCTGGGGAAAAAGTAATCATAATGACGTTGATGATTAAAAACTTTACGCGCGTTGCATGCAACAAAATACGCACAAACAAAAGAGTGCAAATGAAGAGAACGTTGCTTCGGCATTAAAGTTGCACACTTGGAGAGTGCAACAAAATAAAAATGTGTCATGTAATGATAGCCAAGTGGCAGCTGAGCGGGGCGGGGGTGGTGGCGTTTTACAATGCAAGCCCTGTGCCACATCATGGTGGCGAGGGCATTAAATAACCTTAAACAGTGATGACTTCGCTCGTAAAATTCGGTGGTTTCCAAGAAAGAGAAAGAAAAACAAACTGTTGTGTATATGCAATTGAGTACATAAACACACACATACACACGCATACTTGAAAGCAAACGCGATATGAAAGCGAATTTTGAATTTGCACATTCGCTGTTACGCTGGATACAGTATCTGTGCACCGAATTGTGGCCAGAGAGGAATTTGTATGTCAAGTTGCCTTGCGCATAGCACCGGCTGGCTGTCCGAATGAGTGTGAGAGACCTCAGCGGCCTTTTATAGAGGCGTAAACATCCACTGCTATAAGCGAAAGGCATTAAGTATGGAGAGGAATGAATGGAATCCGTTGTCTCGTGCTGATTTTCGCTACTTAGCCCTTGAAATTATTATTTTACTTTTGCAAGTACAGTGTGTTTGTGCCCTGGCTCTGTCCTTGAATAATCTTACGTGAATTCCGCTTATAATTTCCGCATCGGTTTCAAGCCGGTGTCCGCCGCTGTACGCACGCAGTCTGGGCTGCGCAAACACGCAGTATAAGTACATTAGGAAGCATAAAATTAAAGCGGAGATGGAATAAGATTTCTCAACTTCTGCCCCAACTATCGTGGCCCCACAAACCCCCCCGAAAGAAAAAATTGAGTAGTAAAATAAGACTCGTGCTGCGATATCATAAAAAATCAGTGAGAATAAAGTTGGGTAAATCTGCAACACTGCAGTGGTAGTGAGACATGTGATGTGCTTTCATAAGTGGCACACATACGTTTCTATGTACAAGCAGTCGTAAGCGGAAAATAAAACGGAGAAAATGCGCCATAGAAATAAAGATAACTGCTGACGGGAAGTGCTCTCCAAAAAGGTGGGAAAGAATACCGTTTACGAGAATGTTAGGGCCACTTGAAGAGAATATGAAGATAACGCAAATTTGTTGCAACGCTGAGTAGCTATGCCACCACTTCATGGTTGCTTCATTCCCAGCACAGTGACCCTGTAGCAAGTATATTTTTGCACACTTATTTCAACCTAAAAATAAAAAAAAGTAAACTTCGGATGCTTCGAAGCTATTATACTCTTCACAAAAATAAGTTTCCATACAAGATCTTTCAGTTTGTATGGCTGCTATATATTAATGTGATTCGATCTGAACAATTTTTTTGCGCAGTTTTATTCTGGCTACGACAGCAGATTAAACCCCTACCTACTCAGAATGGACCCAGAAATATCAAATATATGTCCAACGTGTAATGAGTCCCCGCATAATTCCTTCTCCCTTTGTTCTGACAATGTCGAAACAGCACGTTTCCTGAGTCCAACAAAAACAACAAGTTAGATAGATAATTAATATTGAGGTACTGTACTGCGTGCTACGAATTATTGTGCCCTCCCCTATACCACAAATGGTCACCAAGATCCGGCATCCTGAACAGTTCCAGGAGCCTGCCCTGCTGAGGGGAGGTGATGTGATCCCTGCCCACGTATATGGAACCTATGGCCTTAAACCTGCTTCAGCACATTACTAGGCAATCCAGAATCAAGTGTTCTGGGGTTTCTTGTTCCATGTCGCAGAACCCGTAGTTTGTGCAAGAGACTATGCTCATGTTGAGCAAGTGCTTCCTGAGCCTGCAGTGCCCTATGTGGGGGGCGGAAAGGAAGCGCAATTTGTCACGAGGAAGGTTGATGATTTCCTTAAACCTTGAAAGGTTGTACCCTTCTAAAAGCAGCTTGGCATGGCGCATTCATGCTGCCTGCTGGCGGTGCTGTTCTCTCCCTATACTCCACTCTCCTCCGTGCGGAGTAGCTCCTTAAGAGTGTGGAACCCAACCAGGATGCATGGTACTGACCTCGTCATCTTGTCGGCTACCCTTTATGTCCCGGCACCCAGATTAGGTGTACCCCGTAGCACACTGATAGGCGGTTTAGCCTTTCTATATACTCCTTTTCTAAAAGCGATTTCCCCTCATATGCTGAGATCACCTTTAATGCCGTTTGACTGTCACTAAGTATGGCGATATGCTGGATGCGATAGTTGCAGTGGAGATTGAGTTCTACGCACTGACTTACTTATAACAAAGACTTCTGCTTGAAAAATGCTCGGAAAAGTCAGTCAGTGTACCACTAGAAACAGCAATATATCAAGCGTGGAGTCGGTCCACTCTGCTTTACTCCCGAGAGGAACTATAAAATTCTATGTAAAGTTAATACTCTTTGTAACAGCGTTCCTTGGAAGAAGGGCCAGTGGTGTGCTTTCTCCTAGGACTTTCATATTGTTGAGACTCTTATGTTCCCCTACCAGTTTAATCACTAGATGCAGCGGTGCGAGCTCCAGCATCACTTCAAGCGCTGCAGTGGGGCATATGCGCATTGCCCCTGAAGTCGAGCCTTTGCAGCTGCGATAGTTTAAGCCCGTAGCACCGAAGACTGCGTTGCCTTGGCTGCCCAAGCGACCGCTCCATAGATGACAAGGCCTTACAATCAAGGTATACAGCCATCTAAGGATACTTGACTTGCATCCCCAGGATCTGGTGGGCAGACGTCTGCATATTTCAGATCAATATCTCAAAACTAAATTATCAGCTTTTCATGCTGATCATTTGCATATATATTTTATAAGATCTCTCGAAGCATTGTTAGTCTATAATAAAATTTTGTACTTAAGACTGCTAAAGTAGCTTTTGCAAACATGTCTGCTATGAAGAGACGTACCACTTGATATAAATATCTCCTGATTTGTAATTTTATGAAAACTAGAATTTTTACTCTTCTATTATGATAGTACGAATTATTAGAAATTTTTATGTAAATTTTCATCATAAGTATGATGTATGAACAAGTTGAAAATTTCGTCGCTTAAGATAAATAAGTCGCAAATATCCTGCGATATTAATAAATAACAACAGCGAGACGAATAGTCAGCTAATAGCTGTAACGCTAGTGGACTACGTGCCGTATGAGTAACATTCAAACAATGGAGACGTGCACTCCTTTGTGAATTTTTGGAAACTACTCGCATTGGATCATATTCAGCGGGCGCTGCAGTAAGTAATGATGTGTCTGTCGCTTTGATCAAAGGCAAGCGTGTAATGTCCTTATGTCCTTAGGCACTCGAATGCGCCGGTACAAGGCAATTTCGGCGGCGAATGCGTGAATGTGTATAAAAGTGCAACAGACTGACAACCTAATAACGGTTTCGCTTCTTCTTCCTTTCGTGGCGCATCCTTTTCACTTTAAAGTAGCACTTACATGCATCCACGCAACTGAAAGAAAAATAAAAGCGAAAAAGAAATAAAACGTAAAACGTAAAACGCCCAAAAAGTCCGCTACTCATGTACACTCTTCTTTCCGCTGATTTACCGAAAATTAAACTTCCGCCACAATTTGTGGCAAGCAATTTTCAAAGCACACTTTCTTTTTTGGTTTCGTTTTGAATAGACTTTCCTCGCCGTTAGCACACATATTGCAACGCCTTGCGTGCGACGTCTGTTCCGCGGGTGTGTGCGTCTGCTGTTCGTCCCTGCCACGGCTGTGCCTGCCAATGCCTAGCTGCCGACTACACGGACATTCTCTTTTGATCTCGTTTTGTTGGTGTAAGCTGGAGACAAGCGACAAGTGTTGGTTGCCGAGTGGGTTATGGCACAGTGTCACTTTTACCTTGGCACTTATGACTGCAAGGAATCCGATAAACGACTTTCACCTGTTTCGTGTAGCTTGTACGCTTCCACACAGCTGTTTACACAACTTGAGATTCGTATGTACATATCCTCAATATAAAAGCTTACGTATTGCTCAGCAGAACTATTGCATTTGAGCTTTAAGATGTTTATTATATTTCCTGATTTTTTGGCAATGTTTGGACGTTATAGATGTTAAGTTCGGCATTTGTCGTATAAGTGAAACGAGCATTTCAATACGGTTTCGAAAACATGTGAAATACCAATGATAGGCGAGGATTCGTGAATTTCGAAAACCGTTTAAGGGTCAGAAAAGTTTTCGCGACCACTACTCCATTTATTTTTAAGTTAGATTGAACTTCACACTAAAGCATTTGTTTAGAATACTCTAAAGTGTTGCACAAGAGAGCAGAGACGTGAATTGCTGCATTCTCCAAATGCAATCTTACGCAGTTCGTCGAAAATTGAAGCGTTACTTATATCTTTTGTGTTTGATGCGATGTGTGTCAACCGCTTTGTTGCTGTTGTTTCCTTTCCATGCCTGAGCACGTTGAATGTGAATATTAAATTGGGTGCCGCTCAGTGGCAGCTGGAAATGACAAGCGAACGCCCGTGACATGCGAACAATGAAGAAAAATAAGTTTTTCAAACTTTATGCATATGCACTTTTACATACACACATACATACGTCAATACCAGTATTTGTTTGCTGTGCATGTGTGCATGTGTTATACATATGTTGGAAATGCGAGAATGCACTTTCTTTGGTTGATTTCCGCTTTTGCGCTCCTGTTTGTTTGCCGCTGCGAGCTCATGTGTCACTCATGCTCAATTTCACGTTCAATTGTCGGTGCAAGCACTCTTACACACGAACACGTATGTATGTATAGTATGTATATTGTGTACACATATGATGTGCATAGGAGTGTGTATCTCAGCCAACTGCCGCCAATTTGTAGTCTCCGCCTCCTCAGTGCATATTTTTATGCCACACAATTTGTTGACAGCGAAGTCGTTACTGGCTCGCCTTGCCGCTTAAGGCTTTCCATATAAAAACTATGTTTCGAAGAGCAACAACAAATGCACGTCGAATCCATAATGTGTTTTACTAAAATAAAATTCATTGTTTTTAAATTTGGCCGCTGGCTTTTAACTACTTTGGACCGCCAACTAGTTGTATATTGATAATGGTTTCCTTAAAATAATGGTTTCAATTTGTAATATATTGGATAGTCTTTAAGTATTTTGTCGTTAGATGTCGTTGCAATCGTATATCTCTAGTGCTATCAAGCACATATCGCTCTGGTCGACTTAGCGTTGAAAATGTCGATGAAATTATGGAAAAGATTCACCAGGACCATCACATAAGCAGTCTTGACATCGCTTAGGAACTTAACATTCATCATCAAACGGTTTTTGACCATTAAAAAAAGGCTGGCTACAAAAAGAAGCTCGATGTTTGAGGACCGCATGAATAGTCTATGAAAAATTTAATGGACCAAATTAACATGTCCGATTCTTTGCTGAAACGAAATGAAATCGAACCATTTCTGAAGCGAATGATAACAGGAGACGAAAGGTGGATCAAATATTACAATAATGTGCGAAAAAGATTATGGTCCAAGCATGGTGAAGCTCAACAAATGGTCGCAAAGCCAGGATTGACGTCCCGAAAGGTTATGCTGACTGTTTGGTGGGATTGGAAAGGAATTATCCTGGTCGAATGATTGATTCTACATTTTACTGTCAACAACTGATGAGATTGAAGCAAGTAATCGAAAAAAACGGTCAGAACTTATCAACAGAAAGGGCTTGGTCTTCCATAAGGACAACGCTAGACCACACACTTCTTTGATGACTCGGCAAAAACTGAGGGAGCTTGGCTGGAAAGTTTTGATGAATCCACTCTGTTTTGGTCGATGTAGAACTCCCTTAGTGGAGTAAAGTTGGCTTCAAGAAAAGCCTGTAAAAACCACTTGTCGCAGTTTTTCGCCGAGAAATCAGAAAAGTTTTACCCTGATGTTTCTAGCGAAAAAATGACAAAAAATGGTTCATTAAAGTTCATTATACATAAATATAAAAAAAAAGTTGAATTTTGATTAGAAATTCGAAAGAACTTTTTAGACTACTAAATATACGGGAATATCTCTTAATACCCAACGAATCCGTCTCATAAGCGTAGAGAGTTTAGTTGCTTTCAACAAAATTTACTCCAGAGCGACGAGAGAATTCGACTATTGGAGCGGCAGTGAATGATTTTCTGTCTGATTTTGGCTCATTTATCACATCACAGCAAATATTTCAACGAAATGTCGCAAAATACTCCTTTGTGCTACTTTAAATGGGACTTTAAATTAAAAGGTGTTTTTCCACAAAGTGTCTATTGAGATTTTGCTCTATTGTTTGCCTAATGCAGGCATCCCTACTTATTTGCCTCGCTCTTCTCGCATTTCTACCTTCGACGTTTCGAACGTTCTGTTTTTGCGCTGTGAATTCCTGTGCAACACCTTTTTTCTGGGAGAATAGCAGACCGGCAGTGAATTGTTGATTGTTGTTTAATGCATTTTTGTTGCTATTGTTGTGCCATTGTGGCTGATACCGTTGCCATTTTTCAATTTACCATTTCTACTTTATCACTTGGAATCTTCACGTCGCTTTGTGCATGGCTTCAATGTATTCAGCGTTCTCTCTTCTCCATTCTCCCAACATTTTTTGTCGGACAAGATTTTTTCTTTTGATTTCGCAAACTTGTTTTCACCAGCAACAACTGCTGGACATGTGCTTGGCTGTAAATGGCAGGCAAAAAAGATGCGGAGAAGTGGCGGAATAAGGCAAAGCAAATAGTGAAAGCAAAATGAAACTATCGCGCCATTTCTTGGTTCTTGGCAACTGCGGCTCTTGTTACAGTTTGCCCATTTTCTGGCGCACAATCTTTGCGTTGTTGTCCTTTCAATTTGATTTCTTTCTACTTTGAATTCTGTTGTCACCAGTTAGTCGCATTTTTTTCCCCTTATTTTGCCTTCTTGTGCCGTGTTGGTTTGCCTTTTTTCGTTCGTTTTGCTTTGCTTTTGAACGAGCAAGCTTCACTGGGCGTTGTTTGTGTCTTATTTCTTCCATTTTCTTTTCAGTGGTTTCTGCAATTTGTTGCATTCTCTGCTAGGCATCAATTGTTCGTTTTTGTTGTTGTTACCTGTTACTTGACGCTAAGCGCAAAACATAAAGCTGCTTGTTTTCTTTCTTTCCATTCTTCCGTCCGAACGCTTCCAGCTACATTTTTAGTTAGATAATTCATCTCTGCGCAGTGCGTGTTGTTGTTGTTGTTGGAACAGTTCTTTGCTTTTGTGGATTTGTGCTATTTTATCACCCACAACTTTATTTGGATTAGAGTGTTCAAATAAATGGAATTCTAAGGAAGTCATTTCTAAGAAGGAATCAGTGGTTCGGTGCGGCTTCCTCGCAAGCCTCATCTACTTTGACTACAATTTATATACCTGCAGGTGGCCGGATGTGTTTTGACAGAACTTAGTTTTATCCAATTATTTAAAGCGTTTCAGAAAGTTTGACAGATTGAGGGAGTGTACTTTATGTTCAATTTGCACAGAGTCCAAGTTCGGGAAAAGGTGTGATGAGCCTAGGAGGCGAGATATGAGAGAGAAGATTGGGACTACATCAGGCCCTGCATCTTTTTCATAAAATACATCCCAGAATATCTCGACCGGGGAGTTGATATGATTTTGGGATTGGAACCTGGATTGGCTTTACATTTCAAGTAAGGCTTGAATTTGTATTCTGATCAAATTAGTGCATTTTGTTATTCCTGGAATAACATGAATATTTTAAAAATGTTTGCCGACGCCATTTTTTTCCTTCAATTTTAATAAATACTCTGAATAACGGAAATTTAATTTATACATTTAAAAGCTCTTTTTTGTTGCTTTTGATTTCGTCTTCTGATTACACATTTTCTTTATTGTGCTTTGTTTTGTCTGCGATGAAGTCATAAAAGATTTGTATTGTGGCCATTGGCAACAGCTGCTGGCCAGCTTTTGTGGTCATTATGGGGGTGCTCAATTCGCGGTGTCAAGGACAGTGAGTTTTACATATATTTAGGTACATCTGTACGTAAACTTTTGGACATATTGAAAAAGTTTATAAATACACAGATTCCAGCAAAGATTCTTTCGTTTGGATGTTGTGAATTCATGCTATATTCATAGAGCTTTGTCAGCAATATCCAGTCGGGAGACTTATGCGATGTTTCAAAAAAAAGTTAAAAATAAGCAAGAATGCTTGGCTTAGTAGACTTAAATGTTATATATTTAATTTAAAAGTCCAGCTTTCTCCTCAATCGCATTATACAATTTCCGAGCTTAGTGAATGCTTCATCATAAGCATCTATTTCGAATGATTTCCTATAATTTTGTCCAAATATTTATTTTTCTCAAATGAAAAAGTCACCCTAACAGTTCAGTTGGCTTGCAAAGTATTGTTGAAGTGAATTAAATGGCGCGCATACTTCTCGGAACCCCAACCGCAAGCGCAAGCGACTACTAAAGAGCAAAGAGCAGATAGGAGGCTGTGTGCATGAAGGGTGTAGTGAGAAATTAAGCCTTAAAAGTATTTATTGAATGGTAAACACAAAATAAATCAAAAGGAATAAGCTCAAATATTGTATTTATATGTGTGTGTGTTTCAATGCCTGGGTGTCTGTTGTTGAGCAAGTGTTCAAGAATCATCTACTCTGCTTGTGTAACAAATACACACTCGCTGATGCAAAGAAATTATTTCCAATAATCCACAATAAAGCCGTTTTTATACATCATAAACTTACTGTTATTTACACGCACGCTCACACCAACACAGCTGCAGCTGGGCATGAGGAGTGTTGGTTTTGGTGGCAATATTGATATCAATATCCTTGGATGCAACTGGTGCTTGTTTTAATGGAGATCTTTGATACTTTAAGTCGCTATAAATTGTTATACAGTCAAGCCTTGATAATAGGAAGCTTTCTTATGCCTCAGAGTGCCAATAAAGTTGGATAATGCTAACAAATTTGTACAATGCGGGAATTTGCCAGTTAAGCAAGAGTTTGTTTTATTTTAAGATGGCTTCTTTACGATGTTCAATCATTGACTTAAGCTTTTATAATTCATTGCTTTTTGCGCCTAAGTTGATGGTCCAAGGCTAAGACCCCAGGAAAACAATTTTTCTCTTAAGTAAGGCATAGGTGGCACATATCCAGGTTTGACTGCACTACGAAGTATACAAATTTGTACATGACGTTACCATGTTTATTTTCTTATTCACATTAACTGCTGTTAAGGCTGTTGAATTAGTAAATACGAGAGCGTGCTTATAGCGTGAGTAAAATGTTATACGAAGGAGTGGGGTTGCTTGAAATGTAGTTAAGCAGCAGCAATTCTTCTCTTTGCTGATACTCAATTTCGATATATTTTAGTACTTGTGTTCCGAAGCAAATAAATTTCATAATTTTAAATATTGAGTCTATTTAACTTATGTTCGCTCCTTAGGTACCAAAAATTTCGATCCTAGTACCTATAGTCGACTTTTGACCGAAAATATGGGTCAATGTGTGAAATATTTAATTGAAATTCGAAGAGACTCCTTTTCTGATAGTCATATGTCTGTGTAGAACAAATGGGTTGATTCGGGTCATTACTTCCCTTAACTTTTATATACCTAATAACTATAAAGAATTTCGAACTTCCGGGTGACTTTATGCTGCAGCCAGTGAGTTATATTCATAAAAGTGAGAGAGCGTGTTTTTCTTGCAATCGTGAATATCTGTGCTTAGAATGAATAAAATCGGGTGAAAACTTACCCCAGCCCCATATAACTAACAAGCCTTATGTACCTGACGATAATTCCCTGGCTTTAATCTTTGCAAGTTGCAAGAGTATGAAATGCTCGCTTATAATTTTGCTTATACTCATACTTGCTAAATTTTTATAATTTGCACAACAATTTAGAACGAGTAATTCAGTGAAAATATATAAAACTTTAAAGCTGCGCTGGCCTTTGAAGTGTGAAACTCGATGAAGTAGTAAGCGAAAAAGAGCAAAGGCTTTTCTTCAAATTTGAATGGCCCATAAATTGAGTTGCTTGCAAATTTTTACTCATGTGCTTGTAAGTGTGAACAGCGTGCGTATGCGTTTTTGAATAATCTTCAATATTTGAAATTTACCATTTATGTGTTTGTAAACACCTACACCCTTTCCGCTCCGCTTGAGTTGCGATTTGAGTTAAGAATTGCCCACAGCTTCATCTGAGCCGCAGTACTCTCGTGTCAATTGAAGCATATAATTTAGCATTTTTCATAAATTGGGCTATTTAGAGAGACACACAATAAATGTGTCATATACATGTTCATACAGGGTGTGGTCTGACAATATTTAGTAATAACTAAATACAAGCTTAACTGTACAAACGATACAAAGAAAATTGAAGAAAACATTTTGTTCATATGAGGCGATGGATTTGGAGGTTATCGTTAAATTCTTGAGGTATTGATTCTAATTTTATAGTGTAAGCCCCTGTTTTTGCCTCGTTAAAGTAAAAAACAAAACGCACAAAAACGAACGAACGACTCTGTGGCCACACTATCGAGACTTCGTCCAGTGTCCAAGTTTGGGGCCCCTAAATGCTTAAAACTTGGCCGTGTCAATGTACAAGAGATGCTCTGGGTTATATTCTTACATTTAAATTATTCTAAGCAGGAATTCGCAAAAATGTTAGCAACTCAAAACGATTTGATTTGGGGCTTCTGTGATTTCCTACAGGGTGTGTGCAAATTTGTGGTGTGCTAGTCATTTACTCAGCGCACTGCTTGCTTGTCAATTTATTTTGTGATGGGATGACAGTTCAAATGAATTCTTCAAAAAAATTTAAAAAAAATGGTGAAACTCTGCTTTTATTATCTGCCTGACATATTGTTAGACATTTTAATAGAGCGACAGAGAATTCAGAGAAAAGTTATAAGACAATTTTGCAGAGAGTGCATTTTTTATTTTCTTTGATTTTTTAGCTGCTCTGATGTAGTGAGGTTTCTAACATCTCCTATTAATTGGAAAGGGTTGGAATTCTAGAATTTAGTTTGGGGCATTTTGGGAGAGAAAAAATAAGTTGAATCTTATTGATAAAAACAAACACTGTCTACTAAAATCTTATTGGTGTTTTAGGTAAAATTTGCATGGAAAGTTAACTCATAGCAAGTTTTCAGCATTAATCGTGGGTTATTCTTTTGAAACTTATTCCAAAGCTAGAGCTCCAATGACAACATTTGAAAATTTGATTCTTCTCACAGACACTTTGCGGTGAGAACTAAGTTCTAATTAATCTTTTGTTCCATAAAATCTGTACTAGGTAGATAGCACACATCAATTCGTTTAGGGAACTCCCTCAAAAGAAAACGGTTCGTTTTGGGGCATAAACACTTGGAAATTCTTCACAAGCCTTAATTGGTGGGAGAGAAAACCTGCATTTCCCCTCTGGTGTTGCTTTGGTGGGCGGCGCTTGTCAAGTGTCACCCTGAGGCATATCATTTCCTAAAAACAGTGGCCGTTAACTATTTGCTTGCCCTCTCACTTTCAGTCAAAGTTTGCATAAATTTTGCATATTTCCGCCGCGCCACCGCGGCGCTGTGTGTTGCAGTTGTTGCTTGCGCGAAAATACCCAACAGAATAAGTGAAAGTTCAAAGGTGAAGTGCTGTCGTTGGCATGGCTTATGCCAACTTTTAATTTGCGTATAACAACAACAATAATGCAAATAAATGCGAAAGTGAAACGAGTCGAAATGACAACTGTCACCAACAACTTTCTGCTTATGCGAGGCGATGCTGGTGGCTGAACTGCGGCGGTCGCAACTCGCGGCCTCGGCGCCTTTATTCAAGTTTAATTTGCTGCTCTTCGCATTTACGATGCGTTGACTTCATTAAAAGTGCGAAAAGCAATTAATTAAATTTCACTTCAAAAGCGAATAAGAATGACGTGGCTATTAGTCGGCAAACTACACACACACAGACGCGTGCCTACGCTAGCGGTTCTAATTTTTAATTTCTGAATCGTAAGAGTTAGCTGCACTACTCACCAATTATTGTGATGAGAATCAGCAGGCCCAGCACCACCGACGTGCTGCCCATACGCAGCAGTTCGCCGAAGTCCTCGTCGCCCACGGTCGCATTGCCGCTGGTGAGATTCACCATGCTACCATTCATAAGGTCACTTCCGTTGTTGTCGACGTCATCGTCGTCGTCGTTGGCGAAGAGCACGCTCGTGCCGTTCCCACTGGTGTCCAGCAGCAGTGTGTCGTTGATTAGCATCGCGCCAAGGCCGACGGCGACGCCGCTAAATAGGTTCTCCGCGGCCGTCGTTGCTGTCGCTGTGGCAGCCGCCTTGGCAGCGGTCAGCACTGTGGTGGCAGTTGTGGTGAGGGTGGCGCTAAGCGGTGACGTGGCGAAGGAGGCGGCGGCCGCCATGCTATGTTGATGACGATGGAGATGTTGTTGTTGTCGCGGCATTTGCTGCAAATTATGATTGCTGCTGTCTGCGTGGCTGCTGCGGCTGCTCCCTAATGCGTTGTGGGCGGCGTGGCCCATCGTGCTGAGCCCAAATCCTATTATGGCGGCTGTCGTCGCCGCCACGGCTGTGGCAGTGGTCGTGGTGACGTTGAGCGCCTTCGCAACCATTCGCTGCTGCAGGCTGTCTTCTTCTTGCTCTTCGTATTGTTGTTGTTGGAAGCTAAATGGAAGCATATTATGTGTTGGTGGTGGCGGTGGCGGTGTTGGTGGCGATGTTTTGGGCCGTTTCGTAGGCGCCCCGCCGATGGGCGTGCGCCTGTAGGTGCGGTGCCTGCTATTGTTGCGTTTGTGGCTGTGGTTGCCACCGGTGCTGAGCCGCTCTGCGTTGACGCTGGCGGAGAAGACGTACGCGCTGCTGCCGCCGCCGCTGCCGTCCGCAATGAAAATGTAGTCGTGCGCATCTGCAAATAATGAGAATAGAATAGACTTGGTGCAAGTAGAAGTAGAAGTAGGAGTTTCGCCTACTCTTATTACTATCATCTTAAGTAACAAGAATAGAACTAAGCTGAAATGAAAGCGACAACTTTCCACAAACGCTGGTTGTTTGTTGTACCTGCAAACATGCCTTAGGCTTATTTGCCCGAACTCGCACAGTGAGTCGATAGAGAGAGTCATGCGAATATTTGGAAAAGGTTTCCTTTACTACATTAGTTGGTTAGGGAGTCTGGTTTTTGGTTCATGTAAGCAAAAATGACCCAAAAATAAAGAAATAAAATCAATACAACATTCCACCCTTTTTTAGGCTGCACTGTACACACTCAATTGTCATCTATCCATCTTTGATATGTTTTCTATTCTTTTCCAAACAAACTTCCTTTTTAGTTTTCATTCTTCTTCATTTCAAAAAATATCTATGGATTACAAATATAACCACAAATTATTGGCTCGGGTTAAACTTGTACTTTTGGCTCGGCATCAGAGCGCCGCCACTGACCGGAAGATGTGCAGAAGTAAAACAAACTCGATTTTGCCAACATTTTGGGGAATTATGCCAGCCGAAATAGGAAATTTCTGACTTTAATCTTTCATTTGTGGTTATGCTCTGGTGTGTGTGTGTGTTTGCACTTCTGTGCAGCCACAAATTGACAGGGCAACACGCACACATGCATGCGTACGTTAATTTCAAATGCTGTAAATTCACCAGAGCGTGTTGGCGTTTCTGCTAGTTGCTGCTGCCTTGAATGGAAAAAGGACGAAATTTCATTCCTGTCTGCAGCTGTGCGTGGAAAATAACTGAATATTTTAGAATTTGTGTATTTAAATGCATTTGTTGGCGTTAAGGGATTTTTTCCGGTCTTAGTTTCCGGATAGTTGCAGGAAATAGGTACACCGTGGTGCGAACTTGCATAAAGCGAGCACAAAATATTTTATTAATATTTGTGGGAATACTTTTAAGGCGCTGGTCTACGATTTTGTTGGCGAAAAATAAGTTAAAAAAGAAGAGAGAGACTTGTTTTTACTATGTAAAGTCAGATAGAAGCGACAAGTGTTTCGTATAATTAATTATTTATCCTTCGTTGGTGGTTCTGGGTAGTGTTTGGGTCCATTTTACCAAATTTTTAAATTTTGGATCAGTAAACTCGTTTTTTTCGTATTTTTAAGTTCAACGATTAACCCTCATACGAATCTCTGAGCTTCCGAATATTCCAGTTTCAACTTATTTTCAAATAATTTTCGGTTTTTTGGTCAGTTTAGTAGATTTCGAAATTGTTTCGATATTTTTGTGACTCACCTTTAAGTTTTGACATATTTGCGAGACTGCCGATGCGCGGCGTTGTTGTTGCGACAACCACCGACCGTTGCTATATTTCCACTTTATGCACTCGCTCACTTTTTTATTAAATTTTTTTTGTGTCTATTGCGTTTTTAGGGGATTCATGAGGTTAACCAGATGTTTTAAAGTTTTCGGCATGACCTACACACACACACGCGTACATTTTTACACGAACAATACATACACATATGTATGTAATACTCAAAGTGATTTTTTTTTTCAAACAATTTGGTTGCGTTTACGCCCTGCATTGCCAGAGCGACGGTTGCATACTTTTCGCGCATATCATCAAAAGAACCGATACCTACAATAACAACAAAGCGTTGACAATGATCACAAACGAGCGCCACAATTGGCAGCTACGCACCGTTACACAGCAATTGCGGCAACATTGAGGAGGCTCGCCAACAAAGGGCTTAAGCGCGCTGTGCTTGTGTGTGTGTGAATCGCTCACTCAATGAGTTGGCCACATTTCGCAAGTGGACGCCAATCATTGCAATGAGTGGATGAAAGTGCTGAATTGAACGCACTCCAATAACACTGCTTGTGGCGACATGTATGCGCATACACGCATACATAAGCACGAATACCTACGTATATATGTTTATGGGCATGCACTTGCTGTAGGCCCTGCTTGTATGTGGTGACGTGCGAGCGAGTGTTGGTGCGGGTCTGTTGCGCGTGGTGGCGCTTTACGCAAATTGCCAGCAAATGCTCCACTTAGCGGTCGAGTGACGACAGACAGCTGTTGGCGCACGAAAACACACACACACAGCCACCAGCGCAAAAAGGAATGCGCCGCAATGCTTTTGTCACGTGAACTGACGCTTGTGAATTTACGGCACAACCCTTTTCGCTCTGCAAAGTTTCTTTTATATTTTGCAGTTTTCATTTTGTTGTTGTTCCTTTAGGGTTTGTTTCGGCGGGCTTATTGTTACGCTGCTCGGTGCGCTGATTGCTTCGCTGCCGCTGTGTGGCGCTAGGTTACCTTTGTAATATTAACCCGGCAATATTGTATTACTTCGCTCGTTGTTGACGGGTTAGCCCTGCTCGCTGACTTAAAGTTCGCTCCTTTGGTAAAGAGTGGGATTATTAATTTTCTGGCGCTTAATAAATTCTAGCAGATTCGAGCGAATTGTATACCATACAACAAAGAGACGTATATTTATTGGGTAGTCGAAAAAGTCTTTTCGTGTTTTAAGTCTTTTCGTGTTTTGTCAATGGACGTCGATGCAGTTGTATATCTCCAGTGCTACCAAGCACATTGGTAGGGCTTCGTCTTCCATCAAGACAACGCTAGGCCACGCAGATCTTTGATGACACGGCACTCCACCAGAACTCCCTTAATAGAGTAAAGTTGGCTTCAAGAGAACCCTGCGAAAATGACTTGTCGCAGTTTTTCGCCGAGTAACCAGAAAAGTTTTACACTGATGAAGTAATGTCTTTAGTCGAAAAAGTGCAAAAATTTGGTCGACCAAAACTGATTCATTCAAGTTTATTATAAAAGAAAAAATAATTAGTTGAAGATTTATTAGAAATACGGAAGAACTTTTTCGCCAAATTATTGAAGATTTGAATAAGGATCTGTTTTATGTCAAACCGAACTCGGCGTAAAAGAGAGATGTGTATAGTCAGCGAGCATATAAAACAAGACATGTCAGGAAAGAGGATATTATAAGCGGAAATGTGCTAAGGTTTTTGAAGTTCTTATGTAAGTAAGTTATGCTAATTTTCCTGCTGAATTTTGGCTTTCATTATAAATTATGTTATGCATTGTTGTTATCTGCACTATTTTAGCAGTAATATCTTCTCTTCAAGTTATAGGAAATTTCGTTTTGGTATTATCGTTTCGCTGTTATTATTTGCATTTAAAATTTCACTTTCTGATTTTATTTTTTCACATTTTTCGTATGCCGTTATCTGACAGCCGGTTAATGCTTGACCTTTCTTTTAACTTCTCCACAAGTACCGTTATGAGGGGATGAAGGCAGGTGCAGGGTTGTCGACTTCATTGTATTTCTGTGTGTGCCGCCGTGGGGCTACGGGCCCCACATACGCCAGAGTTGCCATTTGCGCTAGTATCTGGAAAGAGTAAAGAAAAGCGATATTAGATAATGGAAATTCAGCAAAATTTCGCAGATATCTTCTGGAATTCGCTCGCTTACATACAAACGTGCAATCATATTCATATCTACCTATGTAGGTAGCATTGTGGTTGTGCAGATATGTGTGGCGACTGTTGGTAAATGTTCGCATTTGACGTTCTGGGGTTTACGCACGATTGGTTTATCTACGCAAAGGCGCATACGCACACTCATACACACACACTGCGGCGCCACGACTAATTCGTGGCATAAATATTTGTTCCTCCAAATTGGGTCATGACATCTGCGCTTATGCGGAATTCAATTATATTATATTGCGTTTAATGGGAATTGTAATTAACACGCGATTGGCGACAGGTCGCATTCTACAACAAACAATGCCGTAGCAAACAATAGCGGATTGTTCGATTTCGCTGGCGCAATTGAGTGCCACTGTGTGGGTGTGTTAGCGTGCGAAGGCATTTCTGAGCTGTAATTATGCATAAAAGGATTATGTTCGAGAATTGAATGAAGGGCTAATGGACTCTATGAGTTAAGTCCCACAAATACATTCAATTTTGATTAACGATTACAGATAAGAAACCATAAGTGTTTCTCAAAAGCTTTCTTAAATTAAATATCAATGATATTATTGGTGTCTACCGGCAACTAAGTGAGACATATTTTATATCAGCGTCGAGTATTCCAATTTGCTGTCTGCTTTCTTAACAAAAAATGTGTATCTGACTGATACATTTCTCTTTAACGGAATAATTGACACTCATTTTTGTAATTCAGACCCAAGGTCAACTTAGTCACTAAGCAACGTGGTATATTCCTGGTCAAAAAAGCTGCTATTAGAAAATCGGTGAATGTGGATAAAAATTGGGTTGAAACCACTGTATTCAAGTATCTTTTTCTGGCTAAGAATGACCCTCTTTCCATCCCTACTCGGATATCCTGTTGAAGAGAGCGCAAAGGATTGTTTCCCTGTTCCTTTTCGAACAACTGGCTGTGATGGGAATAGTCACTTTCCGAAGTTACAAGCGTTAGTTACGCTTTTTTCCGTGGATACACACAATTCAATAATAAAATAATGTCAAAGGCCCGATTATAATTCTTTTCAGTATTCACAGTCTATTAGGCTAACAAGGTGATGTGCGTGTGTATGCACGCATTTCTGTGGCAAGTGTTAACACGACACCATTAAAATTGAACGCAGAAGAAAAACATGCGGTTTTGAGCCTTTATTTTATTTAATTTGAGTTTTCATGAGCGGTGGCCGAAACTCTGTGTTTGTGCGTGCGACTTGATTGTGGTAACGAGACTCAAAAGCTAAATATTTGATATTAAAAACTCTTCAGGCAGTCAATCAATAGCCACCCCGAAATACGATGAAAGTTGGAGTGAAGACTCGAACCGCATACACGAGCAAATTCGCTCTACTCGTTAATGCATTTGTACATATTATGTATTATAAAGGGTGATCCATTTTGATGTTTCTTACTTTTTTAAAGCAAAAACAAAGAAACTTCAAATTTAATTGGGCATGTTTATTATTATTTGAAGAGAACATTCTATGTCATCTATCTTTTGAAAATTATCTCTTTCAAATGTTAGCTGAGGCTAAGTCTCATACTGTCCGTCCGTTGAGTACAATTTTCGATGACTATTCAAGCTGGTAACTTGCGAGTGATACGCGTGATGTGAACATGATGGTTTGCTTCAAGGCTTGATTCGAAACGGAATTGTCCGCATATACCTTAGAGTTTATTCCCCACAGTGAATAACGGTGGTGGTCTAACGGTGTGATATCACATAATCAATCGGTATGGCCCAAAACGTGAAAATATTTGCTCACAGAAGTGTTCTTTCAATAAATTCTTTGATTGAAGCGATGTGAGGGAAACGGGGCGGTCTTGTTGAAACCCAATCGCCGAGATCATCAGCTTCAATTTCAAGTATTAAATAGTCGGTTATCATGGCGCGATAACGTCGCTATCCACGGGTACATTCTTACCGGCATCATTTTTGAAGAAATATGGATTTTTCCGGCTCAGAAACTACATCAAACCGTTGTTTTTTCTAGATGAAATGCCAGCTCTTGAATCTTTTCAGGTTGCTCTTCGACCCAAATGTGGCAATTTTGCTTGTTTACATATTCATTGAGCAAGAAATGGGCTTTATCGCTGAACGAAATTTGGCTCGAAAACGTCGGATCTTCTTGGAACCCTTCAAGGGCCTATGGTCCGAAGCCATGTCACTTGGAAAAGTTGAGCAGTTTTAAGTGTTGCGCCAAGTCGTTCCACTCGGCAGTCCGAGTTTCTGCGAACGGCGCCGAATCGACTATCTATGTTCTTCTCTACAGTGTCAGCTACGACTGCTATGTTTTCTTCATTGCGTGCTGGACTACTCGGTCGAATATTAACTTAAAACAAGATGACAGCTTGACATGACTTACGCGTTATCTGTCAAAAAATGTCTGTTGAAAAAAGTCCCTCTACTTGGATCACCCGCTATATAATATATGGTATGGTAGATATGTAGCTTGCAAATGATTTTGGTTATGTGCGAAAATAAAATTTGCAAAATGCGATGAAATTTTATGAATAAATCCGCCTGATCATTATTTTCTATCGGACGAAGTGCTAACTGTACACAGTTATTTCACGCACACACACTCGCGCATATGTATATGGCGCTGTGGGCGAGCGTATCCACGTGAACTGTGTGTGGCACAAGTAATTTTGCTTTTGTAAAAATGATTGTAATTTTAAACGGGACATTATGCCGTTTAATGAACCAAATGAATTGATCCTTTTATATTTAAATTTGCGCTTCCATGGTTAGTGAGGGAATAAACGAGAATTGGCACATAAAACGAGGCGACAAATAAATGATTTTAAAATTCATTTTTGATTGCGTGTTGGTCGAAGTTTTTGTATTTGTAATTCACATTGCGGTTTTAAAAATAATAAAATAGAATTTCGCCTGTGAAAATTTTTTTGTTGTTATACATGCATAAAAAGTTAAATTTTTTTGCATCTAAAAATAATATAATAAGAGCATTATATAGCTCTCTGAAGAGTAGAATAAGAGTAGGTTATATTGAAAGAGTATGGCATATGCTTTAAGTCCACAAGTTCACACAAGGGTACGTCAGCGTGGTATCAAACTGGGCCAATAGAAGCGGCTTAGTCAAGTAAAACTGAAATGAGTTTAGTATAATAATTATCAGGAGGTACAAAATTCTAGAGGTTCCTCTCCTCTTACTCTTAGGCTCTCATCTTCAGCGTGTTTCGCTGATAAAAGGCTTTCATGGAGAACAAATATTGAGCAGAGAGTAAGGAAGGCTGTAGGGAAGCTAAAGGGAAAATGTGAGCAAAGGTAGTTTTTGGCTCTACTAAAACTTACTCATGCCAATAATATTCTATGGTATATTGGTCGGTGGAGGCCGCTCAAAAAGGTTACACTTGCTAGGAAGCTTGAACTTGTCCAAAGAGTGACTCCCAGCGGTATCTCCGGTGCACCAACAATAGCAGTTAATGCCATTTAAACATAGCACCCGTGGACATTGACGGCAGATTTAATGTTGCGAAATATGCCCTAAATGGCTCAGCGAAGTTGGGTACATGAAGGTGTCTGGCAAAATTTTAACAGAAAACTTGAATAACTGCATGGCTGAGGCTATTCGTGGTGGATTTTTCTCTGCTCATATACCGAAGAGGGAGATGTGGGTGGGCAGAGGTTGCTGGAGAGAAATCGCTGTGATGTTTTTCACGGATGGGTCGAAGCTAGTAGGGAAGATTGGAGGGGAGGTTTCTATAAGGAGTTATCCATCAATCTTTGAATCTTAGCTTTAGGTTAACGAACCTTTACTGTAGTGTTTTTTATGCAGAAGGGGTAGACGTATTGCTATGAAGTGCAGCTTTTTTCAGTAAGGCTTTGTTTATAATTTTAAAGTTCTTTTTTTTTAATCTATTTGGTCCTCTCAAAGTAATCCCCTTTCGCCCCAATGCACTGGTGCCAAAGATTTTTTCAATCACCGAAACTATTGTTAAAGTAAATTTCCGGAATAGCCGGCAATGCGCGTAGCGATTCTTGTTTAATGTCTTCAATTGGCTCAAGCCCCGGAGTAGTCGTTTGAGTTTACTGAATAGACAGAAGTTGCACGGTACTAAATCAAGCGAATACTGCGGTTGCGCCACAATATTGGTGGTAAATTTGGCGAAAAACTTGAGAAGAGTCACTGTAGTAGGCGACGACGCATTTTCGTGATGCGAAAACCAAGGTTCATAATTTTCTCCTCTTTTTAGAAATAGCATCGCGCAAATAGTATTCCTCTTATTGACAGTTTGGCTGGTCGGAAGGAATTCAGAGTGCCTCGAAATCGAAGAAAACTGTTAACATAACCTGGATTTGTGACTTCCTTTGATGAGATTTTTTCTCTTCGGCTCACTTTTGCCACGATATACGGCCCATTGATCGTTTCTTTCCGGGTTGCAAGCATAGATTCAGAACTCATCGCCAGTAATAATTCGTTTCATTACCTTCTGACAGTCGGAAGGCATTGTTTCACAGACGTTTTTCGAAAAAATTGAGTGATTTTGGAACCAATCGTGCTTTCAAATTTCTTAGGCAAAATGGGTTTCACTGGTCCTTCCGATATTCTTTTTTTTATTGACGTGTTGATCATCAGTTGATGTTGATGGCAGTCTTGGAGGTGATTCGTCCTCACTTGCTCGCCACAAACAATTATCACCGAAAGCCTTTTCCAACAAATTTAGTTTCGCACACAAAATTTAATGGAACTTCTTGTTAAATAATTTCACTCATCGTAAAAATTGGAGAATGCAATTTATATATTTCAGGAATATATATAAACTCCAATGTCACTGACAGTAATACCAACATAAAAAAAATCGCGTGAAATTTAAATTAAATAGTTTTACTTTTTTTTTGCCCACAGTACTACATTGTTTCTCAATTATCTGTTTTTTAACATTTTTTTTTTTTAGACAAATTTTTTAACAGATTCAACAATAGCATTCATAAATTAAATATTTTCAATTAAGTTATTTTTATTACTCCAAATATTTGAAATTGATATGCGCATAATATTTAACTGTTTATAATTTTATTAAACAATTTCCATTTATCGTCGCAGAAATTAATAGCGAAAGCGGTTGAGTTCGAAATTCATTGGTGCGCAAAAAGTTTATTGTTTTAATTTCGGCGATGGCGGAAAGACGGGCGAAAACGCACCAACGAAGTATGCTCCACTCCGGAGCAATTCATTAAGCCACATATGTATGGCGGATTAAATATATTTACTTTTGGATAACGTGTGTGTCCGTTTTGGCACCTTGCCACATTCGCTTCGACGTTGCGTGAACTTTTTGCAACACACACCTGAAGGTCGGTCTCCTTCATTTGGATTTCATAGCCTCAATTTGAAATTTTTTTTTTCTCGCTACAGAACAAATCCAATTAAAATGATTTACAATGTTCGATGTGTAGAGTTAAATTGAAAATATCGTCAGTACTCTAAGGATGTTGCGGTTGATATTTGCGGAAAAACTAAAAAAGTTCCAACAGCAAAAATGTGACCTAGATTTGTTGTACCTACGAAAGGTAGTCACTCGAACGTCCATACTTTTAATAAGTTAGAATTCTTTTAGAATTTATTCAAAAATCTGATTCCAATTGAATTCAATTCATTCGTTACGTACTTCGCTTCAATGTTTCACTTAAATAAAGTTCCTTATATTTGGGCAGATTGAAACCAGGCCTTTAATTTTTCAGCTTCGTCACGAAGGCTTTGTGGTAGTTCCAACTGCTGGGAAAAGAGTGTATCTCCTTCTTCACTTTGTTCTTCTCTGCGTTGTTGTAATTTCGTAGTGTCGTTCTCTGTCTTTTGGCCTGCTGGCTCGTTGCGTACGTTTCAATAATTTAACGCAATTTTTGCAATTACACGCAATCTCTTCCACCATAAATAAACCGCCCTACCAACGAGCTGCTGCCCCGTGCGTGCTCCATGTTTTGGCTCTTCTTCTCGTGTTTCTTTATTTTTGCGTGTGTGCGTCGCGTGTAGTGTTGCTGCTCTTGCCGTGTGGTGCTTTATTGCAATTATTTTTGTTGTTATATAATATAGCGCAGAACTACAGCGCGATGGTTTTCTGGGCTCCAACGATACCATTGCTGTCATTTTTCGGTGGCCCATAAAATGTAGCCGCGGCTTTTTCTTTTGCAGCACATCGGCAAGACGGCGGAATGGCAATATGGCAAGGCGGCAAGACAAAAAGAGTGCGGCTCCCATATGAGAACAAGCAGCAGTGAGAAAGGCGGCAACATGAGCCACAGCCGCGGGCTGGACGTGTAGAGGATGCGAGGTGCGCAAAAGGCGGAGACACTTGAGACTTTCTCAAAGGAAAGTATACGGGAAAAGAACGAAAGCGGGAAAAACAAAACAATGCAGAATGTAAGACAACACAGTTGAGAAAGAAAGTAAAACATTACAGCGCGGCAGTTCGCTATAAAGAGGAAAGCGGAAATATTCGCTCGGCGTGTGACTAACAAAGCGTGCGGCATGCGGCAAGAACAAAGCGACTGCTGATGGCGCGGGCACTTCCATCTCCTTCAGCACGACATCTTCAGCGGCACAACTATTAAAGTTGCTTTCAGCATTCTGCTGCAAGTGCGCATTTGTGGCACAAGTAGCAACTACTTAGCGCGGCAAAGCTGTTTGTATTGTTGGCTGCTCGGTTGGTCGGCTACTTGCTTGCCTGCCTGCCAGCTGACTTGCTAGCTGACGTGACTACTCCACTCGCGTGGCAAGTTGGCAGTTGGGCTGCTGCATGCAGACAACATTTTCCATCTTCGCCGGCAGCCACTCTTGCAGCGGCACCGTAGGCGGTGTTATTGTTTTTCACTTCCGGCATCACGCTCTTCGCTCATTTCCGCTTCCTTCACTATCAAGCGTATATCGTCACTTCGATGTGTGTGAGTGTGAGTATATATGTATGCATGTGTGCATGTAAAGATGTGTGTAAGGAAGAGTGGAAGGAAAGCTGAAGACGAGTTACCTTCTTTCCACAAATTGTTTGAATTCTTTAACTAATAAGCTTTTTCAAACTGTAAACTGTATACATGTGCAGTTATATGTTACACCAGAGCTCCACACAAAGTGAAAATTGATGTTCTGCTACATTGAAGATAAAAAAAATTTGTTTAATCAGATCGTACGCGTTTTGGTTGATTTTGACGAGGTTCGACAAAACGTTTTGAGTCAAGTGACTTCAAACATCTTAGTTTTCAAAAAAGTTGTTCAATTAATATGATTTTTATACTCTCTCAAATGTTACTACCTGGCATAATAGTTTCGTTCACCTTAAGGTTATTTGTATCACCTAAAGCCGATCAAGATAGAAGTTCAAGCAAATGAGGAAAGGCAGAAGGGATTCTTTTGCATTTGGCCCAAGTAGTTCACGAGTTTCGGTCTTTGACCAAATATCTTCTTATTAGCCAGAGAATATCCGTTTGAAGACGGGCTAAAGTAAGAAAGCAGAACATCGCCTTCAAAGGGTTTTGCGTTGAGTTTGGGACCCGCCACGTAAAAAACGGCCCCAATGGCCTCGGATGAGAAGGAGGTCCCTCTTGATGACGACCACGGAAAACGAAATGAGGATTACGATTTGAGCGCATGCACCTGGAATGTCCGGTGCCTAAATTGGGAAGGTGCCGCTGCCCAGCTGGTTGATGCCCTCGTTAGAGTGAAGGCTGACATCTAAGATTTTGTACATGGTGAAAAATATGGTCGATTTTGCTGTAAATTGTGCTGCAATCCAACTGGGTTTACTGAAAGCAAGCAACAAAGATAGCGCCATCTGTCTTGCACCTATCCAGGCATAGTCACGCTTCACTTCTTGCACTTCCTCAGTCTTCTTATGCGAGAAATCACAAAGTTATTGGCATGTATATGCGGTATACACGGCGGTATATATCACGAGCATTTCTTCACTATCGCTAGTTTTTCGCACGCAATTTTATGGCCAGCTCATATTGGCATATAAAATGCGTGTGAATGGTGGTTGCTCCCAAAGCGTTTTCAGCGTAAAAAATAAACTGCTTCCGAAAAAGCAAATAAAGCGGTGAGTACAAACGAGCGCTAAGTTTTCGCATCTTTTTTTGCCGCCGACGCTGAAGTGCTAATCCTGAAAGAACAACCGAGTGCTAAGAAAACTGCGACAGCAAAGCAGCTAAGCTGCCAAAGCAGGCGGAAGATTGCGCTCTAAAGTGGCGAAAAGTATCTCTCTGCGATTTAAGAGCTACTTCAGCGTTTTGGTGTCTATTTATGCATGAAAATGCAGCGCAGCCACCGAGTCACCGAGATGTTGTGGCAACACAAGCCACCTACTTATCCACCACCACACTCATAATTGAGGAAAGACTCGTGGATGGGTGTGTGTGTGTCGATGTGGGGTGGATCTGGTCAGCGAGGCGTGTGCGCAACCACAATGCTTTGTAGCCGCTGGCCTTGTGGCGTACACTTGAGTACGCTCGAGCGGTAATTGTGCGACAAAGCGACTCGCAATGACATGGAAAATATTTAAAAATAAATTACAAAGTCCGCTCCGAGCTGCAATGTAGGCTAACTTGTAAAGCTAACAACTTTTTGCAACAACATTAATTATTTAAAATTTCGATCTTAAAATATAATTACTTTCACATTTAAATAATTTTCTAACATTTTGTGAGTGCACATGAACAAGGGCTAATTTTGCATGCAATCGAAAGTACTCGTATTTCTAAGCCCGAGGGAAGAATTCTATGAATTTTCAATTTCTTAATTGAAAGCTTTTCTCCAAAAGGCAACAAGACAAGCTTTGTATAAACTGGATGTCCCGGTATTTCCTTCTTAGTACTCAATTGACGCGATCTTAATACCGGGAAGCTCAATATTTTTTGGATTTTGAATAATATGAACTTTACTAAAAATACAGAAAAAAATCGTATAGTAACATTAAGCGATTCCCTTAAATTCGTGGCTCACATTGAGGCCGCAGTAAAAGAAATTTTCAAATTCCTCCTAATCCGCCACGTAAGCTCTGTGACAGCAGCGGAGTTTTGCGCACACAAATAAATTTGCAATTAAGGCGCTTGCACCTGCCCAGGCGGCGGCTGAGCTGGCACAACACGGCGTATGCGTAACATTGAACAAATTCTGCCGCTACTTTAGGCTTAAATGTGCTCTGTTTGGTAATACCTCGCTGTTGGGCGCTCGGTTCATTCGTTCCATTCGTGCTCGGGCGGCTTCATTAAGTGCGTTGCACAGTGCGAGGGGAAGGCAAATGTGCGCTAATGTGCATGCAGTGGCAAACTGGGTTCTATTTATGTATTTGCGTAGCGTGTTTTTGCCTCTGCTCGACAACTGAATGACACGACGTGGGCCTAACTAGTTGCATTGTTCGCTGCTACAACTTTGACCCTGTCCTTGAGTGGACTTTATGCGTTGCCTGTTGCATAGTAGCTTCCCTGCCTTTCCTATCATTTCTTCAGAAAACAACGCTGGAAGGATATGGGGGTGTGCGAGATCAATAATTGGAGGATTTTCTTTATATAATCACTAATAAATTATGTCTCTAACATTGACGAAAAATGTGCATAAATCAGTTAGTAAATACTGGTTTAATGGTTCGCGGTCTAGCTCTGGACTATTTCTTCCTAATTAAAATGCAGCTTCAAAAGATAATAAATATAACCTATATATTGGGTAGCCGAAAAAGTCTTTTCGTATTTTGTCAATAGATGTCGTTGCAGTCGTATATCTTTAGTGCTACCAGTCACATTGTGTCAGGCGTTGTGTTGTTAAGCTTCATTTCAAAAACAAATTAAATCCAGGGAAGTTGGAGAAAATTTACAGCTGTTCAAAAATGAGTGAAAATAATGAAGAAATTCGCTATATTTTGAAATTTTTGTATAAAAAAGGGAAGAATGCCACGCAAGCCACCAATGAAATTTGTGAAGTTTCGTCTCTGTGCGTGTAGTGCAACAGTGGTTCGCGTGCTTCCGTTTTGGAAATTTCGATGTGAAAGATGCCCCTCGCTCTGGTCGACTTATCGTTGAAAAAGTCGATGAAATTATGGAAAAGATTAACCAGGAGCGTCTCATAAGCAGCCATGACATCGCTAAGGAACGTAATACATATTCATCATCAAACAGTTTTGAACCATTGAAAAAAGACTGGTTACAAAAAGAAGCTCGATGTTTGAGTACCACATGAAAATTTAATGGACCGCATTCCGACCGGTGGATGTGTGAGTTGGTACTAGTTCATCTGCGTATCAGAAATGGGTTGAATTGGGCCAATACTTCCCTTCATATAAAGATTTTCGAACTTCGGGCTGACTTTATACCGTTTAAATCAGCCAATATTTTAGTTATTTTAATAAAACTTAGATATTGCCCTAGATTCCATGTAACTAACAATCCATGTACATGAAGGTACTTATTGAACTGTTCGATTATACCCGATCTTAGCTCTTCCTAACTGTTTTATATAATTTATGCGAACCCGGGAGCGGGGTGTATATTGTTGTATGTATTCACTCCAGTCAATGTTTCTCTTGCTTAAAATGTTTTTGGAAAATTAAATTAAGTACTTCGCCTGCGAGGAAAATATTCGCTTGATAGTTAAGCGTCTTCCATTTGAGCTCTGTGAAAATCTCTTCTCCTCTTAGCAATCAATAAAATTGACTATTCAAGCGAAAGTTGCAATACTTCACACACATTTACTCAAGTCTGCACACACTCACACACACTCAAGCATTTTGTGTACAGCTATTTGTAGCTATTTAAATGCATAGCAAATATGTGCTTAGCAATACGCCAAGCGCACACACACTCAGAATAGCTGTGTAGCTTTGAGTATGTAAGTCGGTGTGTATGCAGATGCAGACGAAAGAGTTTGTTAGGGCTTGTTAAGTGCACTTCAAGTGCATCAAGCGCTTTCCTTTATCCCTCCCTGCATGTGTGTGTATTTGTGATTGTGTGCATAAGCAGCTCAGCGATTTTGAAATAGCTCGTAGCTCATGTCGACGCTTTCCAACCCTACTTGTGTCTGCATGTGTGGTCGGATCGAATGCGTTTTAAAGATGTTCAACGAAATGCAGGAGTTTCTGGAAGATTGGTTAGCGAAACACCCTTTTTGAATCAATAATTTCGCTTGTTTGATGTTTTCTGGTAATTCTGCTGCTTATTTTCTCATGAAGTGTTTTAAAATATTAAAAAAAAAATGTGTTAAGGATTCGTAAGCATTTGGGAATCATCTTAGCTCTCGTTTGTGTGCCAACGAATATGTACACCGTGCAACAGTTTGTTGCAACTAAATAAAAATCATCGGCATTGACTGCAACTACTTGAGTGTCAATCAACAATTATCTTAATTAATTAAAAGTCAAAGTCTAGTTGTACGACTTCGCTAAGTGTGAGCACTTCAAAGATGCATGGCCGGTGGCACAACAACAAATGAGCAATAAGGCACTGCCACGTGAAAAATTAATTTTATCTCCACCCATTCCCTGCACTTCAGTAAACGGCCATCTTGTGAGAGCGTTAACACATCGCCGATGATAATGTCAGGTAACTGAATTGTAAGTGAAAAGGCAAAGGCAAAAACAAAAGCAATATCAATTACATATTTAATTGCCACCCACCCGACCGCGACCGTCCCCCATCTGCAGAGCTTGTACAATACCTCGAAAGGTCGTGTGGCCTCGTCGGAGCACACAATCGTGGTGACCAGAGATCGCTGTGTTGACGGAGGGTGAGGAGAGGCAAGGTAATGCGAAAGCAATGTATAGCTTTGTTTGAAGTCGCAGCAACACTTTATGTAATAAATACAAGCGCAACAACAAAGGTGCGAAATAACTGTTGCAATTGCAGACGCAATTAAAGGAAAAATACTGCACTTTACTTGCGACAGGTGAGAAAATAAACGACGGTTATCAAAGCGTTGAAATTCTGCAGAAAAGGCCAAGACACCAGAAAGCCAAAATGAGCTAACGCGCTCTTTTCGTAAGTACACTCAGCGGAGGGAGTAAAGACCAAGCAAAATGAACGGAAATGAAAACTATCTGCTTCCGGTTAAGCTGCCACGTTGGTCTCATTTACTAAGACACGCTTAGTCCAACGTAAGTTCAGGCTTCTTATATAACATTACTTCCTAAAACACAGACGAGGCAGTAAGAATTGGATGCTGTAGTTGACATAAGAGGAAGTCTTACGTCTGTGTGTTGCCTTCCAGCCATTAAATAAACATTTTGTATTATTCGACTTAAGTATGGTCGTTTAAATGCGAATAATGGCTTGGAATTATATTGATGAAGGATAATTTTTATTGTCAGATCTCAGATGTTGATGAGGAAGATATTATCGGAATCTGCTCTCGCAGTTATATCACTGAAGGTCTAGGAGGGAGCAGCTGTTGGAGAAGCTTTGTTGTGAAACGTTAGCTAGTCCTGTACCTTTTGGTCTTGATTCGACACTAGGTATTGAAAGCAGTTCCCGGAATTTTATGGGCGTGCTCAAGTTCGCAAGTCCATTTTCATCATCATTATGTCGGTGAGTGGAAAGCAAGTTAAAGATCTCAGTTTGATTGAATAACTCGTTTTTCTCATCTATTGAAGTTCAGTCAATATTATACTACATATTTATCACTTTGATATGGGTTTACTTGCTTTGCAGGTGCACATTGCAAATTACCATACTTTCGCAATTTATGCACCCATATCCGTTGGCACGTGTGTGTTTTAGGTGTGCGTTGACTTGGCTCACCGTTTGGTTGCGTGTGAGTCAAGCCTCGGAGCAACAACTGCCATTTGTGCAGCTTGACTGACAAGCCTGCCACTCTTTGTTGCACGCTGTTGCACCCGCATTAGTAATTCTAACTGATATAATGCACTTGCAACGTCGCTGCAACGCCAGCAGCAACATTGCCGGCAGCACCACCGCCAAGTGAGTATTTCCAGTCAACAGGTGGGGTCTTAGTGCCCTATCTACGTATATGTTCAAGCAATCTCACTCATTCAATCGTTGGCTGTCGTGCCAGCGCACGAGCTTGTGGGCAGTTGGCGTGAGGGTTGGAAGTGTTATTTGCCGCTTGAACGCAGCCACACCGATTTTTGTGTTACATCGGTCTTGCCACAATGCCAAGCAGGAGCAAGTCAAGCTCCTCAAGCGTGCAAACATATTTATCTAAATATATTAATATGCATGAGTGTGAATATGTGTAGGCAGATCTACCTGCGATATATATAAATGAATTGCTCTAGCCAGTTTTGCCATTTTTCTTCCGCAGTTGTTGTTGTTTTTGGTGGGCTGCCAGCGCCCGTGCTATTGATGTTTGCTGGGAAAGAGGATATTGATGCTGGCACAGCTATAACCGGCTAGACGGGACGTGCGGGTGCAAAGTGAGGCAGCGAGTGCGCAGCCACAATGTGTGTGTGTGTGTGTGTGGCCTTGCAACTGCCAACTGACTTACGTCGCCTATTTTAGCATTTTAAGATAACGTAAACGATGGCGCACCTTCTCACTCATCCACTGCTGCCACAGATGAGAAAGAAGAATTAAGTGCCCTTTCTCGCAGCGCTTAGCAGGGAGGCAACGGTGCAGCTGGGTTTCGGTGCGCTGTCGTTCGCGGAGTGAGTTAAGTAAAAGTGGATGGAAGTGATTTTCTAATCAGTCTATTGTAAGTAATTTTTCTCTCTTTTGCCTCACTTTTTGCGTTGTGCTGTGCTCCTTTTGTGTTCGACGTGTAATAAAATGCTCACTCACCTGACTGCGTTGGTGTTCTCACTTATCCATGGGTATAAGCATAAAGTGAGTCAACATGGAAGGAAATACTTTTCACGCATAACTAGTTCTAGTTCTAGTTCTAGTTCTGCCTCTTCGAAACTACTCTCAGAGTGACTAGCCTTGAAAGATTTATATTTTAACGAATTGTGCTCTTGTGTGAAGAATACCATGTAACAGAGAGACGTAAAGCCTGGTTTTATTGGAGTTAAGTCATTCGATGCCAACGTTTATTTTCGATGTTGGCGCACTCTCTCTTTTTGATTCAAGTTAGTGCAGATAACTTCCTCTCAGGCTATGTTCATCTAACTTTTAGTTTTACATGCCCATCTTATGTGCTTTTTCAAGGTTAGCAACTCGGGTTCAGTTTAGTTGCTTAGATCCTATCGTGTGAACATTATTAAAAAACAAATTTTTTTGGTTCTCGATAAACCATTCTTTCATTTATTTATTTTTGATAGAGTGAGAGTTAAAATAATTAGTTCTTGCATCCCTTTGGCTTAGTCCAAAAGCACTGTGTCTTCCGCGAGTTTTAAATATGGCACCACAGCGTGCAGTTTCTAACTGGTTCATCTATGGGAAAGGTACCGCTTTATCTCTTACCTTTTTACCGTTAGAAAGCGAATTTGTGCCGAGAGTAAGTCCACAGCACTGTGAAGGTCGCATCAACACTCTTATTAGTTCATAAATATTTATCCGCCAAACACATTTTACCACATTGAGCTAAATTAAATTCGCCTTCACTGCATCTGCCAAAGGATAGCTTACACCGCAGCTTATGGCGTGCTACACATAACCAAAATGATATTAAACATATGCAAATTATTTGCTCGAGATAAATTTATAAAATATAAATACACAATCTGTCGTTATCTTAACTTGCGAGAAGAAAGCCTAAGCTCTTCTTAAATGAACTTCAATTCTGCAAAACCAAAGCTTTTATGTGTCATAATTGGCATTGCTCTCATTGAAGTCAGCATTTACAATATTTTTGCATAGAAAATTATCCTTTAATTAAATTATTTCTGTTTTCGTTGATTTTCCGCACAAATATGCAAAACGAGCAAACTGTATTAAAGAGAACTTTTAATTTTAATGCAAGCTCATAAAAAGCTTTCGACAGGTGTGCATTCGAGCGTGCGGCCACAAAACCGCTGCCATGAACTAACCACAGTACTTTAAACATTTTTCGAGGTTTTACTTTTTAATTTTTTTTCATTTCGGCTATTTATTTACGTAATTTCCAGAAACAAAAACAAGAGTGCAATGCGTATGAAGTTTGCATTAGTCCGTTTGAAATTTTCACAGAAATGAAAAAATATTATTTTTAATGAAATGAAGTACGGTTCTTGTTCAGAGGCAGTTTCATGTTCAGAACAGTTTCTTTTCTCAAGGACTACAGTTTTTCGAACTCTTTGCTCTCTTTTTCAGGATTGAAGAACACTTGAGGAAACTCGAGGTTGGATTGTATAGAGAGATAAGCATCTTCTGTTTAGTTTTTTAATGATTTCTCAAAAATGCGAGTCACTTTAATCGGTAGGTATTAATCGGTCTTGCTAACGAAATATTCCAAAACGAAAGCGCATGCAGCTCATTTGCTCAGAGGCACTCACAATCAACTACGAGTACACACAATGATGCCTTTCCACACATGCTTTTGCAGGCAGCGGAGATATGCCCCTACGATCATGAAAACAAATACATGGCGACGCGAAAGTCCTCCCTCGGCTGTGAGCTTACTTGGCATTGACACTGCAATATTTACCTTGAATGTCGAATGTGGCATAAAAAATTACGAATGAGTGGATGGTGAGCAATGAACAGGAACAGGCAACTGGGAAGCATCCACGGACAAGGAAAACTCGGCCAAATTGAATTTTACCACGCTTGCCGATGTAGAGAATACTGCCTACCAAGGCGCGCACGTCGGCTGCATATAACTGTGCAGTTCGTGTGGTTGTATGTATACACATTATATGGCAATAAACCTTTTATACCCTTCCAACAGCGCCTGCGGTAGCGACAGCGGCGCAATTCAATTTATCATCTGGCCGGCGCAGTGACACTTTTGCTGCTTAACGCCAACAGTCACTTTATGCCACTTTACACACACACGTACCGTACACCCGACACATACGCACCCATACACATGTGACTACGCGGTCGCGTACATGGCATCTACTACATAGAGACGTATATATTGAGTTGGGGTCGGTGCGGTTTGTGGTGGCTCTACCATGCGGCCTCTGGGCTGCCACGGTGCCTCGGTGGCTTTGCGTCACGCTGCGCTGCTTTGGCGCTATGTTCCACTCAGCAAGTTTAAACGGTGCTCAGCCTGTGTGCGTGCGTGCGTGTGTATGTGTCGGGTGTCATGTAGTAAATTTGTTGTATGCCACATGCAATGGCAGGCACGCGTGATGATATATTATGGCGCCGACGGCGTTGCGCTGCCACTATGTGGTGATGAGAGTGGCAAAAGTAATGCTTTAGTGGCGAGGAACGTGGCTTCTGGGCTGCTGCAAGTGTTGCAGATTGCTTTCAGTGCGAAAGGCACCGCCTCATAGCTGCTAATATTTGTTGCAACTAAAAAAGAAAGTCTGCTTAAAGCGAAATTGCTTGCAGGGCTGAATCTTAGCCCATTTTATGAGCGAATGTGCGAGCCAAAGCCTTTAACGTAAAGGAGAATTTAGTATTTTTCAGGAAATTTGTGCGGAATGTGTTTAAATTTCACCTGTGTTTTGACCTTATTTAATATTTAAGCAAGCTTTAATAGCGAAGAATTGGCAGACATGTTCTCCTCTCCTTCGCAGTGGATTTTCCTGCCTTCGTGCTCATAGTAATTTCAGTATATCGAAACGCTCAGCCATATATGTATAAATAAATTCCTCGGGGGACTACATATCTGTAGCCACACTTGCACATGCGTAGCCTGGCACACAGCCATCTACACGCATGTAGGTGCTGTATCACCAAATTTGTTTGCGTCCTGCAGTAATGTTCTAATGTCACTCATACGCCCCAACGCACACGCGCTCGCCGCTTGTCGGCGAATTGACATGTCAGCAACGTTTTGGCACTGTAATTGTTCCATTTCTGATCTCCGCAGCATGCCTAGCCCCCCACATACACACATGCACAGTTGTGTGACTAGTGCTGTGCGTGTATGTGGCGGTCGGCGCTCGCTCCGTGTACGCGCATGTAAAAAAGCCATTAAATTTAAGCTGAAATTGCTCGTAAAAAGTACTTTGTGTTGGTCTCGCTGGGATTTTCGTTGATGGAGTGCGCCTCGCACAGCCACCGACGAACACGCACACACACACACACACGTATATATAGTGCGCATAAATGCTTTTAAGTGGATGCCACGCATTACAGAGTAATAAATATTATGCAAACTTTTCTTTATTGCCACTACTAATTGTCGGTTGAGTATCCCCACGAAAAGGGACCAAAGTGAGCTTTGGGAATATGCTCTGCCAGTTAATTCGGCAAATAGTATTATATACGCATCACAGCGGATATATTCGGGTGTGTGAATAGGGAAATAATACTGAGTGCATTTAATGGCAATTGGCAACCGCAGAAAGTGGCCAAATGTGTAGCGGCGCTGGCTTGGCAGCAAGATTTAATTAATAGTAATGTAATTTTGAGTAAAGTACATAACCTCCATTGAAATACGAGCGTGCGTTCTCTCAGCTGCAGGTATTTTATGCCTTTCGTGGGGCCATTAATAACCCGGTGGCTGATTAGAACCCTGAAATTTCCCAAAATGAGCTGCGTTGAATTCACCTGAATTTAAGGAATTAAACGACAAGTATCTTTGCGGCTTCTATGTCGATTCACTCTTTTTCAATTGAAATAATAAATTTAATGGAATTTTCCAGTAGCTACGAGTGTACATACGTTGTTTTGGAAATTGCTTTTGGGAGGATCTCATATAATTTCATGGTATCATACTTAACAGAGTCCCTGTAAAACTTTGGAAGCTACAGCGACAACCAGATATCAAAGGAGCGAAAGAAGCTGAGAATTATTTTCAGTTTTTAAGTTACTACAAGCTATTTCGACGTATTAAAAGGAGGCACGTGCTTCATGCTTCGTTTGCTAGCTCTTTATTGCAAGTTGTTAGAATGACTGCGCCAAAAAGGTTATTCATTTTGTTAGTGGATCGCCAACATAAAGGCCGTTTTAATGGTGGTTTCGCTGGCAAAAAAAAGCTCACAAATTTTTTGTGTTTTATTTCTGGTCTTCGAAAAATGTCGAAATTAATCACCTTTCTCATATTTCTACCCTACTTTCTTAGCAATCTGACTTACTCTTCTCAATAGCCGAGCGGCAGCCGACTTGAGGTCAAAACTAAAGTTACTTAATGCCTAAGTCAGCTCAAGTCTTAAATCTTAGATAATTTTCTATGAAAAATCTTTGATTGGAAGAGCCAACATTTTCGTTGTTGTTGTTATGGCGCACATTACTTTCGTGTGGCAGCACAAATGTGTTCACTGGTTTCTCGCGCTCTTCAGGTGCACTAGGCTACATAAATTTATCTACGTGCGGATATTGGTTGTCATTTTCACGACGATAAAACACACATCAAGCTAGGAAAAACCGCCCGACCTCATACAACAAACCCAAACGTAAGAGTGCGTGCGTGCGGCGTTTTACTGCTTTGCCTCGCTCCATTTGTCATCCGTGCGACGCACTCAAAAATCAAACACGTGGCCTGATTTAAGTTGATTTTTAATGTAAATATACAACAACAAAAGCAACAATACGTCACCAAAAGTCACAAGGTAAGCCAAGCGCCAGCCGACCCAGTGACGCTGTGCCGCCTTTTTATCTCGAAAATTTTCACTGCGTCTCGCCCATTTTCGGCAGTTTGAGGCAATGTGTTTTCAGCGAAAATATCGGCTTGAACATAATGTCATTGCACACACGTTGCGTTGGGTTATGGACGGACCTGTAAATCAGGGTGTGAGCGTTTAAGTAAATTAATGTAAATGTGTGTGTTGATGTGTGAAATTAGAAATTTGCGGCAAGCGCCGGCGTTCGGGGAATAATAGCAGATGCAAACATATGTACAAAAACAAATAAAATGTTGATGAAGTTGCGAATAAATGTACGAGAAACAAAGGAACGGTATGGAACAACGTAACTCTGTAAGTTAGCAACATTTGGGCTCGCGTTAGTGATTCGAAAATTTTAGTGAATTCTTTCTGGCGGTAATTTCAACGCCTAACGGAACGGAACAGCGAAAATCAAATTCCTAAAATTTTAAATTTTTATGGTTCATTCATTCGAGATCTTCGTCGAACATTGCCTCTATGAATCTCCAGCCAGTAGTATATCCAAATATCACACTAATAGCCAACGGTAACCAATAATTAGTGCTATGTAATTGATGCTATGAGTGCTCTCATTTAATTTCTGTTTTATTACAAAAATCTCAAAGCATTTAAGAGAAAGTGTAAAGTGCGCGAAACGACTCACAATGACTGGAAATTGTGTTCACAGTCAACTCGCTGTAAATGTGAAATGATGTGTTCGATTGTGGCGGCGCTGGTGTTGTAGCGGTGAGCAGCGCTAAACTTTTGTTTGCCAGACAAGTACATTCCAATGGACATAAATACTCAGGGTGAAGGGGTGTGGGACAAGTGTGGCGGCCAAGCTGTCAGTTAGTCAACACAACATTCAGCTAGCCATTTGAAGTCCTTGAAAAGGATGCATGTGAGTGTGTCTTTGTGTGTATGTATATAGTAAACATATCTCTTCAGCAAATTGTGTTGTATGTAAATACATGAGTATATATAGATATGTATGTGTATGTGTCGCTTAATAATTCACAGATTGCCACCGCCTTTGCTTCCTGCCGTCGCCACTTTTCCGGGCGACTGTGTACTGTCACTTCGGCGCTCGACTGCTGGCAACATTTCCCTGCTCTCGCGCACATTCACTCACACATACATACAGCATAGCACGAAATATATTCACTCGGATTTATTGCTGCCCTTGTTGCTGCTGTGCCGTTCGTTCCGCGCTCTGTGTGCCGCTAAAATTTATTGATTTTCCTTTTCGAATTTCTCATGGCAGCAGTGAGCGCTGTCGCTTTCTTCTTCGGCATGAAAATTTAATATTAACTCATCATTGTTTACTATTTCGTGGTTGAAAGGATTTTGCCCGTCACGTTTTGGGGTTTGGGGTAATTATCTGCAGCTTTTAATTCCCCGCCGAATATTCAGTTGCATTTGCTTATTAATGTTGTGGTCTTAAGTGCTCGAAAATAGTGGAGCAGCAAGGGAAATCGTAAGTAAAATTTCGTTTATTCGTGATAATTTTGAAATTCTTTAAAGCATTACTCAATCTAGAAATTATTCAGACTAACTATATGGGGAGAAATATGTGATATATGATTTTTTTTATGGATTTGAGGGAGTGATATTGTTTTTTACCAATATAGGAAGTGATGTTCTAACTATGATTTTTATTTATATATTTTTTATTTTATTAAATAGATAGATTTACAGACGGAATAGGAAACTAAGGGAACTGGTTACTTAGGCTCTCATCAAATTTTCCATAGAAACATTTTAATTTACGTATGTGTATGAGGTCTACCAGCTAACAGTGTTTTCGTAGACCAGTGTTGCTATAGCAATTGTTGAATGAAGGTATGTATAGTGAGTGTGTGTGTATATAAAATATTTATGTTTTAGTTTCACATGAGAGTCTTTTTGACCCTACGGGTAAGAATATCGCTAATAATCGTTAATATTAAAGCATTTATTGATGAGAGGCTCTCTGTGGCCGTTTTTTTGAACCATCACCGTTGCATTAGTCAGCTCTGTTGATTTCATTTTTGCACTTTCTAGGCATTTAGTTGTCTTTAGGCAAGTTGAACAGGCGTATTCCAAAGTAAACAGAACTTAAAAAAACAGAACAAATGGTTTCAAGCAAGCCTTTTGCATGGCCTTTACGTCTGCATAACGCTTTCCTTTAATGGGCAAATGCATTTTTTAGAAAAGGAAGAAGTCGCACGGTCCGACCACTTTGAAAACGTTGAAACTACTCGTGCACTCTGCGACGGGATAGGCAATCATCGCCATAAACTTGTTTAATCAATTGAAATGTTTCGGTAAAAAGTTTACCAATTTTAAAACAAAATTTAATTTTGCTATTTTTGGGGAAAATACTGGATGTCAAAAAAGTTGCTTCAAACTACCAGGGAGGACTGAATCCTTTGTAGGTTTTTAAATTTATATCTGTCTTCCTTAGCATTTTTGAGGATTTCTGTGATTGTATAATTAATTTTTTGGTATCTTTTCGAGTGAGCTAGAGCATTGAAGTCCGTGTGTAGGTAGTCATCGGAGTTTTGTAAACAGTTGAAAATTTTATTCCCAGTTAATTTAAAAATGCAGTCTTCAATAGTGGGGAAACAGCGTATGTATGTTTTGTCATATATGTATAAGAAGGTCATATTAGATCTTCCCCAGTACCAGGGCTCTCATAACGTGAATCCATCCATCTTGATTCTAGGGTTGTGTATATGTAGTACTCGCAGAATTATGATCGCTACCGTACTTTTCGTCCATCCTGCTCAATTCATCTCTTGACAACACTTCAGGAAATGGCTAGAGCAAGGCACCAGGAAAACAATGGAGCTTATCTTAAGTGCTTGTGCCGCATTATGATACACTGGAAGAGGAATCGATAGTGAGGCCGCAGAGTCTGTTGAAATTCGCGTCATCACATGCATCTTACTTCTCATGGACTTGGTAACTGAGTTCCATTTGGTATCGCAAAGAATCTATGCGTTGCTCATTGGCCTACCAGACTATCCTAAACTAACTTATGCTGAGAATTGCAGTTAATACATTTGATTTGAGTTCACTTTATTATTTCTGAGTGCTGGGGTAAGATACATGTGACACAAATGGAAGTATTGGTACCCCTGTTTTTTGTATGACCGATAACGTAACATATTTAAATAGTTTCGAAGCTGATTTTTATGTCTTAAGGGAGCTGGTGTAAGTCAAATGACAGGATATGCAAGGGCGTGTTTAGATTTCCAATTTTTTTTTATTTAGTTAACTTCGGATATGTTTTGATCCCTTGAATAGATCAATTTAGAGGGATTTTTTGTTTTTATTAAATTGTTTGAGATTTTTTTTGTTGTTGACGAGAACGTTGCCTGTGAATTTTGTTTGTTTTCTATTGCTCTCACCAATGATACCGTTTAGCGCTTTTATTAATAGAAAGATACTGTATGTGCTTAGTGATTTTTCATTGTTTGTACCTTTGATGGTTAGAAATGTTTGGAAGTTAATGTTTTCTTATTGGAGAGATTTTCTGTTATTGAGGATAGGGTAGGAAAAATTGTTGCATCTTTCGGTGTTTGGGTGGGAGATCCATATCCAGAATCCCATAATAACATCCACCAGAAGGCAGATGTTCACTATAAGATACTTCTAAAGTCGACGTTTGGCAAAAACTCTAAGTTCAACATACGATCATGTTTCTTTTTCAGAATATTGTTTGTTTACTGTGTTTCTATGACTTATTATTTTCGTATAACATATATGCTCATGCCAAGTTCTCTTCAATTCCACCCTTTACTATTCATATCATATTTTTGTGTAACATAACATATAATAACTAATAATAAATTGAAAACTTAAATATGTAACTAGAATAAAAACACTATTAAATCAGTTGCCTTTCTAGCTGCGGGTGTTGAATTTGAGTTTCTCTGTAAAAAAGTGGCATTGATAACCGCAATTGCCACTAATTTTAGCCCGCATTTTCTATCGCTAAGCAGAAGCTGTCAGCAAATAATCCACACAACGAGTTCAACCGCAAAAAGGTTTCAAGGGAAAATATATGAGAGTTGCAGCGGTGTAAATATGCTCCATTATGCTGGTTAATGTTTGCTTTAGCAACTAACATAGTGTGTGCAGACAATAGAAATAAAAAAAAACAAAAAGTTAGTTAATGATAATTTTTAGCAAAGTAAGCAGAGTGGAAATTTTAAATAAAATGTTTGAAATTGCAATAAAAAGAAAAACCACCAACTACGATTGCTCCGAAGCTATGTATAGTACCCTTCAGAGATGCATTTATTTTAGCACAAAAGGATATAAAAAGATCTTTAAATTGATTTTGTTTGGCCAGTTTCTATTGCAGCTGGTGGTCTGATCGGTAAAAATAACATGTCAAATAAAAAAATCTTTATCAGAATTTGATTTTGATTGGTCAGTTTTTATGGCAGCTTTGTCCTATACGGCTACGGTTGGTTGGTTGAAAAGAGAGGCGACACACTGAGGCGATCATTAAGCCCATTATGCTTCCGAGTGGTTTTCTGGATTTTTTCCGCGCCAGTTGCCAAATGTCTATTGAGTAGAAGAAGTAGGAGCCGCATATCGTCTGATTTCTGGGCATTCGCTTTGATAATGTCCTAGTGTCTCATCATCCGACTTCATTTTCCCCATTTTCTGATGGTGGCATTTTAAGGGTAGGTGCCCTGTAATGACTCATAAAATGTTTCTAAGTTCCCTTTTGCCCAAAAGTGAAGTACGAGCTTTTTGGTCTGCCCACCCTCAACGCAACCCTTAAGTAATTTTGGGGTATGACCTGTGTTACTTGTGTTCCAAGATCAAAGGTACATTGCTTCAAATAATCTTTAAAGGATCTGAATGGTTCGTTGTTATGCATTTTCATTTCTTTCTATTGTTATATGATCGTGTACCCAGATGATGTTAATTGAGGTATCTATTGAGAGCCTAGTTATTGGCTGTCGGCCGTCGGATTTTTTTTGGATGGCAAACTTAATACACTCTGTTTATGGTATAAAAATCTATTTAAGACAAAACCAATAATACGAGTATATTTAAGTACTTCACTTCATCTCGTTCCACATACGTCATGGTGTACTTCAAGTGCTCACTCCAGGGAGAAGTGATTCGCACTTCTGTACAATGTATTTTTGTGTTCACGTAATAACGCGTGCCTGAGGCACATAAAAAGTATTTGCATTTTATTAAATTCCATACTGAATGGCGGCTTCTTTGATTAAGCTGTTTGTTTCGCTTAACGCTTACAATAATATACCCAACACATGTCGCGTTGACTTAATAAGTGCCACAGGTGCGGAAAATTTACGCATTTGTACTCATAAATATATGTGCAATATATATTTATTGTAATAGTTTACTTTCAAGCTATTACTGAGCGTCTTTGAGCGAACGGTTGCAAGTGGGAAACGGAATCAGCCACTTACTATCAACTGATGTGTGTTGATATTGAGTCCCTTCTTGCAGTTTTCGAAGCTATTCATAACTTAATAATGGTGTCTGTTTATTTTATCATGTCATGTGCAGATTATTATGGTTATAATATTGCCGAAAAAGCGGGCATTTTTGATCGGAAACTCTGTGTGAAACTCGGTAAATCTGCGACAGAGACGTTTGATATAACTAAGCAGTCTTACCCAGATGTTGCAAAGTGAAAACGATGTTCACTATCTTTTTTGAAAGCAAAGGCATCGTTCGTAATGAATTTGTTCCCCCTGGACAAACCGTCAACAAAAGTTTTACGTGGAAGTCCTCAAGAGACTCAAACGAAGGGTCAATCGGGTCCGACAAGTCATCGCAGTCGATTGGAAGTTGCACCACGACAATGCCCCGGCTCACACCGTTTTTGTTCTGAACAGCTACCTAACTAACCCTTCCACAGCCTCCCTACAGTCCAGATGGGACTCTTCCGGATTTCTTTGCCTAAAAATGCCGATAAAAGGCAAGCTTTTTGGGCAAGTTTCAGACCATAAAATTTTTGGAAAAATAATTGCAATCGATATGAATATTCATTCCTTGTTAATTCAGAGAAGCACTTTACAGAAAGATGGTTTCCTATTTTGTAAATTAGTCTTAGTAATTTAGTTGGGTCTAACACCTCAGCGGCTAAGTTTCATTAAGTCACCGACAACAGTGTGTTCAATCTTGAAGCGATATGTGTGTGAGTATGCTTCAATAAACCCATAATTTAATGAATTTCACTGTGTTTATAAAAAGAGAGAACGAGCGCAACGTAAATCACTGTCATTCAGGCTGCGCGCAAATCCTCAAAGGAAGCATTTTTCACATACGCAAAGAGATAAAGCCCAACAAGCTGCGAGCGTAAAATACGCCAATACAAATACAAATATAAACACAATGGCACAATGAGTCCGCTGAGTGGCAGGGAAAAGCACAAATGCCGAACCGTTAGTCCGTGAGATGGAAGTTGACGGTGATGAATGACAGCTGTGAGATAGAGCGCGTCAAATAGGAGGTCAAACACAGTGTATGCCGTGGTATGTGGCTGCCGTTTGCTGTCAATTTACATACTCACACACTCTTGAGTATTTTTCTACGTGGACCTGTAAAGATGCGTGTGTGCCTGGGTTCGGCTCAATTGCTTTGCGTTGGTGTTGGTGTGCGTGCGTGCGTGCGTGCTGGCGTTAGAGACACTCAACTTAAACGGCCTAAGTGGCAGAGCGCTTGTAGAGCTCTCTCGTCGGTTTTATTTTCTGTATTTTTTGCTTTTGTTTTTGTTGTTGCACTTTTGGCTCAGTCCTATTTTATTTTATTTCATTATTCACTTATTCCTTTGCAGTCTGATTGCAAGCACTTTTGCCCATTATGTACGTTATGCAATGGTTTCTCCGCTGTGTGTGTGGTTGTTGTTTCGCGTCATTCCCGTCGGCTTGTTCTTGCTCCACATGCATCTCTTCCGCTGCGCGCTTTTTATTTGCTGCTGGTAAAGCAATTACTGGTGTTTTTACAAGTGCGTTTATTTGTTTTCATTATCGCTCATTGTTGTTTTTGTTTCTTTAGTTGTTGTTATTCTTGTTTTTGTTGTTAGTAGTGCGTATACATTTATTTGCACAGTGAGCACTTCATGAAATTGCTTCAACATGCTAAAGTGTGTACATTTGCCATGCGGCGGCACAGTGGTGGGCAACGAAATAGAAACGATACGCTGGGAGGATTAAGTATTTCGAAATTTCAAACTGTTTACTTTTTAATTTAAAATTTGTGTGCCTTAAAAGCTTTGCCGGCTGCCAGATATGGCTTGAAAGCAATATACGGGCATAAAAAATACATTTCTCACTTAAAAATGTTGACAGATTTCTCTGTCCTTAAATATGTACTAATTCGTTTCCTAAACTACATAGTGTTAATTAACTATTAAAATTTATTTTAAGATAAATATTCAATATTTGTGACCAAATTTGTAAGAAATTCTACAACCTGAACGAAAACCGTTCCAAAACTGTGTGATTTTCATGAAAATGTGATAAAGACAGCACTCGAGCATAACATGGAACATCGCTTTCCCCCATATTTCAACCAAATACGCACATTTGTATGTATATATACTCATATAGATATCTATAACATTGTTGCTGCGTTTTGTTTGTTTCAGCTTATTCGCACGCGCCTGGGCGTATGCTTCTTTTCATTGCGTTGACTTGAGTGGCAGAGCGCTAGTAATGGGTGGGACAGAAACATATGCTATTAGAAAAGCAAAACTTTAGTAATTTTCGGCTTTTGCAACAACAATCAAGAACTGCGCACATTCGAACACACACCTGTTGTTATTGCTAATACTCCCCTGCAAAATCAACAAAGTAAGACTATATATATATTCCATCGATGTCAGCTTAGCTGATATCCAGAATTTGTGCTGGGCCCACCCTAAATATATGCTACTGTGCTCGTTCTGTATTGGGTTAACACCGTTATGTGCGTATTGTTCGCATCTGAGTGCCAGTGCACGCTGGAGTGTTTCTCATGTAGGCCGCGCACTTGTGTTGCTCTCCAGTCGAGGTTCAAGTACTGTGTTTTTTTTTTCTGAGGGCCAAACTAGAAAATGTTCACCTTAGTCAAGGCATAGAAGAGGCTGGCTTATCTACTGCATATATTCAGTGTGGGCTGAGGTTCGTTGGCGGGTTGCCTGTCATTTGTAATTGCTTGTTTACATTTGCGTAAGACGTGATTTCCCACACGCGCCTTTCAAGATTACACACATTTACCTACAAATCCATCGACATGTGAGTGTGCGTTGTGTGGCGAGAAAATCAGCCTGTGAGTCTTTAATAAAGACTATTCTGTTTTTCACATCACTCTTGGGCGACATTACGGGATAACCTGAGCACTACTCCAATTAGCTGAGCGATGTTTCTTTGTTGCAAATAATGTTCTCAAACCCCAAAACAACTCACGACTTCACTGAACATATCTATACATATTTGGCATATATTTTTCGCAAACAATCAATCTTAATCTTTGGGTTTTTAAAAATTCAAATTATTGCTTTATTAAATTTATTCAAGTTGCGGAATTAGCTTAAATGGCTTCCAGCTAATTTTAACTCAAAAACGGTTCTGTATTTCTCAGTTTTAGTATACAGTTATCCCAATTGTGCGAACCTTTTTGACATTCCTATTATCTCCGAGTATTATTTGCTTATTTGTACACATATACACACACCCACACATGCACATGCACACACTTATTTGACACCACAAAGTCGATCGGCAGCTCCAGCGCTCGCCTGCTGGCATTTCCCGCTCCATACGTCATTTAACTTTATTGCTAATCTCTTCATTATGTGAGAAACGTAACAAATTTAAATGGAAATGTCAAAAGTTTAATGATTTTTATGCAAATAAAAAGCTTTCGCTTCATTGCTCTCTCGAATTGGGTGGAGCTTCTGATTTTGATTGTTCGAGTTAAATCTGGTATGTCAAATGACTTTTAGTTATTCAGTGGTTCTTTGTACACACACACACATACACGTACACATTTCTATATTTATGTGCGCTGGAGGAATAGTTATTTGTTGGTTTCCATCGGCATGCTTACGGCTTGTGTTATGTGGCTTGTTTGTCGCCTTTGTGGGTCAGCTGTGCGTGCGAGCAGACAGGGGAGAGGTAGCCAAGTAGATGGAAGTTGTGCAATTTCGTTTGAGTCTATTATACGATGAAGCAATGCGGAGACGGCATATGCCTTTGCGGAAAACATCAAGAGACTTGGCAGAGTAAGCGGAGGCTAACTGACTAACTTGACGCATAAATAATTCATTCAAATTTAATTGGAAAATTTTAGTCAAAAGCACTTATTGAAGGCTGGGGATTATTGGAACAAAAAGGGATTTCATGTTTTGAGGGTACGACACTCTCACCATCATTCTAGGGTTCAGGGGTTTGAGATACTGAAGCCTTGAGTTCGCTGAGCCTCTGTGAACATCTCATTGCATCTCTTTATTTTCACTGATTGAGATATTGGTTAATCGAAAGAGTCTTTTCATATTTGGTATGACACAATGTGATTAGTACGACTGAAGATATACGACTGAAACGACATCTAGTGACAAAATACGAAAATACTTTTTCGACTACCAAATATAACTTTGCATATGAGCGCAAACGACCGTTGCTGCCCTCAAAAATCAGTAGTTTTCGAAAATGTTTTCCTTAGAATTATATGCTCTGGTTCAATACAGCACATATATCGGGTTCCCCCTACTTTACTTTGCAAAGTATGCATTCGAATATCAGAGCCTGCTTGAGTTTCATTTCGAATCTTCCTCTTCGCATTGTAAACACTTTTTCACTTTCTATTTTATGCGACTGGGTCCATTGCTTAAACCGATTCAACATACTTCTGAGGTTAAAAAGAATACTCAATGCTTTACAAAGCGGCTAATTGGTATTCGCTTTTCTCAAAACAGATTTAGAATTAATTATTTTTCTGTCCACATACCAACACACATTGGCCATTTAAATACTGCAAGTGGAGTAATTGAATAAACGAAGCTTTCATTGTCAAAGCGAAATGTGTGCAAATGAAAGCTTTTGTGCCACACAATAAGCAATGCGAGCGTATTGGAAAAGAAGAAATGCAAATGGAAAAAAATGCCAAAAACAACAACAAGAAACAAATGGAGGAGGCAAGCTGCTTACAAACTGACCAACGGGAGCGCGTTGAACGCAGAAATTCAAGGAAATCTGGGAAATGCAATAAAGTTGTACACTGAAAATTGACGTTCCCAAGGGAGGTTGGGTAAATTCCAATTTAATATAAAGAAAAAAATATAATGCAATTTATTCTATTTTCAAATAAGTTTCGTTTCATACATACATATAGTATATGGAACTCTGAGTTTTATTTGATTAAAAGAAACTGAAATTCTCAGAAAATCTCAAAAATAATATTTTAAAAATAATTACAGCTCTTCAGAATTTCCTATAATAGCTATTAAAGTCATTATAATTATAATTGTTGTGCTTAAGTGGCCTCGTTGTTTTTGTTGTTAAATCAATGAAAATTCCTTTGAAAAACAGTTAACCGCACATTAATAGGAAAAATAAACGCCTGCAGATATGCAACGCAATAAATGTTGAATATCAACTGCTTTCAACCGCCGCTTTTACACCGGAGTGTTTGTAAAGCAGCTGCGAACAGTTAGTTAGTCGTCTTCCTGCGCCTTTGTGTGCAGCCGAGTTAATGAGTAGTGACTTTTAAGCCCTAGCATATGTAAGAGGGCGGTTCTGCTTCCTTGCCGTTAGCCACTTGCTTTGAACTCAGCCGCATTTACAAGCGAGCATGTGGAGTACGAATATGTATAGGTGTGTGTGCGTGTGTGTCCGTGTGGCATATGTATCAAATTCCTTCACCGTTTGAGGTGTTACACACATCCGCATGGAACGACGACGGGCGTGTGGGATGAGGACCTGTGTGTGTGTGTGCCAGTAGAGCAATTGGGGTTAAACATTCGCAGATCTGCACTCTTGCAGAGACCGCATTACACAGCGACATGCGAGTTATTTGATTCCCAGCAACGCGACTGCGGTTGATTTACATGAACTTCAAGAGGGAATTTTCTGAGTCTTCGAGTGCAGTTAGTTTGTTGGCGGCAAAGTTTGTTGCTTTATAATTACATAGTAACGATTTTAATTAGAGAATTAATTGGTGGGTTATTAATGGAGTGACTTCTTGCTTCAATGGGTTTGAATTCGGCAGGCTTTACAACAACAGTGGATAGTGATATGAATAGTAAACTTGGAATGATGATTTTGTGGCAAAATATAAATTATATAACATATAAGCCTGCCAATAAGACGATATGAAGAAAGGCTCTGCAAGAAGAACTGCTTGCAATTTGCTTTGACAAACCGATTAAGCGCTTCAAATATGGAAAATATATACAATGGCATTTGAGAAAGATTCTGAGCTTTGCTAGGGATTGCATTATTAGCAAAGTATCGGCAAGATGCATATTCAGATCAGCCTTCAGTTATCTAAACATAGCTCCGGGACGGAAAAGCTTCACAAAGCATCTGACTCATCCACTTAATCATAAGGTCTAACAACCATAATTTTCTTCAATATTTATTATGACTTTACAGAGAATTCTGTAAACTATTTTTATTAGATTCTACTACCGACTATTTAATAACACTTTTTATTCTTCAAATAATGAAACGATTACATTTTACCGCATATAACCACACAGCCTATTTCAATTGTTGTTGCATATGCATGTGTGTGTATGTGCAAAGGCAAGCGACAACTGAAATTACAGTTTGAAATTCGTTTTATGCTATCAAAGATTCATCAAACGCTTACAGGCGCTGTCATAAAGGCTGCCTTCCGTCCTTTTGTTGGCGAATAAAACCAACTGCCTCACACTTCCAATACACAGTCGCCCGTATACGGCATATACATACACGTACGAAGCCGACCCCAGGGCGTATGAGTAATAACAATTTGACACATCAGCAGTCATAATGCATTCAAACGCTTCGCTCGCTTGCAGGGCACATGTAGGCGTGTGCAGGAAGACGATGGCTGGCGGCGTGTGTCATTTCGTATGCAAAACGCTCTTATTTGTTTAGAAGGGTTGCCGTTCGTTTGGCTGTAGTGCTGTTTTTGCCTCAACACACACGAAAACACACGAAAACGCGCTTCTGTGTCAATACTTTTATGAAAATTTGAAGCCTTGTGGCGATGCATGCAAAAAGTGGGTCCATAAATGGTTTACAAACATATGGAACAATACGAGCATGAATGAGGGATCATCCAAATTTAGTAGCAAACGAAGTAGTATGTTCTGGATTGCTTTCATGCAGCCGCAGGCAAATGACAAAAAACTAGTAAATTAGAAAAACAAAGGCGCTCGAAATGAAATGGGTCAAAAATAATATCAAAAATGTTTGTGACCCAGTCGAAATGTGATTGCTTCGCTTTTCATTTGCTGACAACTTCACTTGCAAGGTCCTATAACTTGATAAAATAAACTTCGCTTTTACTTCAAAAGCTGCAGCAGAACGTCTTGTTAACATACCGAAGGACGGCGAGAATGTTGTTCTTTCCAAGATCAGTTTTTCAGAGAAAGCTTTGACTTACCTCAAAAGAAAAAATTTAATCATTTCTTGTATTTTTTATGCCTTGCTTGTTTCTAAAAAGAAAATAATATTAATTTTTAATTCACATATTTTCTGTCCAGTCGCATTTAAGCCCCAGCCACAGTCCAACTCTATCGCAGAATCAGACACACACATTCAACGGAAATGCAGCGTAGTTTCAAATTAATGAAACTTTTGTCGTGCGCACCGTTATAATTACCGCTTTCTGAAGTTCTACCCAACAGAAGACGAACTGTTTGAACAATCGTATTAATTTCGCTGTAATTAGATGCGGCCCGCTACTGCATATTCGTGGCAGTCATGCATTTTCGCATACCTTACCGCACGCCGACCCTCAGCAGGCACACATACATTTGTACTTGCATACTTCACACACGTTCACTGTGTTTATGAACAGTTTTGCTCTCGTTTTGAGTTTGCACTTTTTTACGCGACAATTACAAGAGTTATTTCGATTCATGTAATTCCGTTCCGCTGCGAGCGTAAAAATTTTCAATGACATTTCAACATTCTGACAAAATGCAACTTTCGAGCATTTTTAATTGCGTCGTGAAACTTTTTGTTTCCTATTCGATTTGTGCGGCAAAAAAACGAATATTTCAACGAGAGTGTTTGTAGCCATGTGTGTGTGCGCTATTCTCGGTTAGAAATGCAGGAAACTATTTCATGATTTCGTTTTTTCAATTTTTATTATTTATTTTTTTTCTTGTTTTTGTTTGAATGCTGATTACCCAATTAAATTGACTTCATTCGTAATGATTTTGATGAGTTTTGTCATTCATAAAAACTTTGCTTGAATAAATTCATATTTATGAATAGTTAGTGACGTAAATGCCTGCGTTCTGATTATGTAAGAGTGTATATATTATGAATTGAGGTTTAAATTAACATTTACTGCGAGTGAGGAAAGTGCTCTGGTTGTCATTCACTTGGGAGTGGCCAGAAAATACTCTTTTACATAGGGTTAAAGCAGCTCACAACTTCCGGTCTTTGATCAAGTATTCTCTGGGTAGCTAAAGAACATCCGTTTGAAATCGAGCTAAAGTGATGGTTGAGCGCTGGGTTTAGGGTTCTTCAGGTAAAAAACGGCCGAATGAAGAAGCGTAAACAGTTTCGCATGAGGAGGCAAACAGAATGGAATGTCCGGTCTCTTAATTGGTAAGGTGCCGCTGTCCAGCTTGTTGATGTCCTCGTGAAAATAAAGGCTTACATCACCGCCGTCCAAGAAATGCGATGGACGTAACAAGGACTGAGGCGATTAGGCCGTTGTGGAATTTACTACAGCAGCCATATAAAGGAGCGCAAATTCGGTGTGGGATTCGTCGCCGACTTCTGACATTCCTCCCAGTGGAAGAACGTCCACACAATCCGCATCAAAGCGAAATTCTTCAACATTTCGCTGATTTGCGCACAAGCCCCGACGGAAGAGGAAGACGATGTGACCAAAGAGCGCTTTGAGCACTCCTATCAGGGCTGCCCCCGCAACGATGTCAAAATCGTGTTTGGTGACTTTAACGCCAGGGTGGGCAAAGAAGATATCTTTGGCATACAAGAGGAAACATCCCCAAATGGGTTGAGGCAGATTCGGAAAAGGCAAAGGAACACAATATGTGCATAATGGGATAGATACCGAGAGTTGAAGAGGGAAGTGAGACGCATTTGCAAACAGAAAAGGAGAGATGTGTGAGTATGAAGAGCTTGACAAGCTGGCCGACAGGGATAATGTTCGAAAATTCTACGAAAAGATGCGGCGACCGGAGCATACTCTTGTAGAACTCCCAGAGGTGATCTAGTAACAGATGCACAAAGCATACTAAAATTATGGAAGGAACACTTCTCCAACTTGCTGAATGGCAGTCCAGACCATAGAGATGTCCGGCCGAACTGTTTAAACACAAAGAACAGATAAGGAGCATGCATCAGGTTCTTTGTAGAATATGGTCGGAAGAAATCATGTCTAGGCGACCAAGTCACTGTAGACAGTCATAACTTAGAGGTCGTAGATAATTTCGTATATCTTGGAGCCTATCTATTAACACCAACAACAATGTCAGCCATGAAATCCCACGCAGAATAGCTCTTGCCAACAGGAGCTGTTTTGGACTAAGTAGGCAATTGAGAAGTAAAGTACTCTCTCGACGAACAAAAACCAAGCTCTACAAGTCACTCATTTTCCTGCGCTGCTATACAAGTATGGCAGTACGAGTTTTCGAGAGAAAGGAGACTGAGACTTATAGTCTTTTTGCCATTGGTAACGGCGAATACCGCAGTCGATGGAACGATGAGCTGTACGAAAAATACCACGACATTGACATAGTTCAGCGAATAAAGAGACAGAAGACAGGTTGCCCGAATGGACGAAAGCTCTGAAAGTATTCGGCACAGTACCCGCCGGGGGAAGCAGAAAAGAGGAAGACCTCCACTCCAGCGAAGAGATCAGATGGAGTTGACCTGGCTGCACTTGGTATCTTAAATTGGCGCCAAATTGCGAAATGATGAAACGATGGGCGTGCTGTTGAATAAAAAAAAATTAAGTTCGGTTGCAGCAAAGCTAAAATACCCTACTCGGTACATTGTTATAGTTATAAAAATATCTCATTGATTTTGAACGGTCGGTTTGCATGACATCCATATGCTTTAGTAGTCCAATATCAGTGGTTTCGACAAGCAAACATCTTCCTGAGATGAAAAAGAGACTTTACTTTGGAAGAAGCACTAAGTGCATATTTGATTTTAATAAATGCGGCGATGAATAAATTAAATTCGTTATTAAAACCGTTCTTCTTCTCGCAAGAGTGATTAAGACTTATTATCTAATTCCTTCATTTTGACCTTCGCAACGGCGATAATTCCTTCATGAATATTTAATTTTACCCAAAAATCCCGCGCAACTCTTTAAGTTCGAACCCGCAACCCTTAGCTCCTTGAGACGTATCTCATTTCCATCATATTTAAGCTTTTCTCTAAATTAACATTATTTGCTTAATATTTCTCCGCGTAAACGGCGCAATCGACGCTTCACAGCGACGGAAGCAACCGAGATGACGCAGGCGATGACACCCGCGCTGCTGCGAGCTCAATGCAATTTAAATTTAATGAAAAAATCAATAAATTACTGAGTTTTTGTAGCGCCAGGTGCTGCTGCCGCTCACCAATTTCTTTCCCCGGACCATGAAGGGCGGCCGAAATTACGTGGCATGTAGAGTGGCAAGCGTATTGATTAGCTGCTGCAGTAATCATGCTCACTCAAAAAGCACCCCGCACAAGTCGAAGGAGCGAACCCAGATGGTAGCAGCTGCTGTGCCTGAGCCACGAGCGTACACGTATGTGGTTACAACACACACGCACACAGACACACACACACATGGGTGGGCTCCGTCAGGCGGTGCTGAAATGTAATTTATGACGGTCTTTGGCAAAGATGAAGGCTAATTGCGAAAAACAATCACGTATTCATTAAAAATTCTGCATCGGAATATTGAACGAGCGAGTGAATGATGGCATGGCGGAACAGACAGCGTCGAACCCAAGTTTGCTGCGACGGGAGAGCGTACAAGCGGGAAGACGGAGTGCGACACCAGGAACAGCAGCGCTGCGGGGAAGTGGGGCTGCAGTTGGGCAAATATTAAGACTCTTGCTGCCGCATATGTGCGCATGTGTGCGTATGCGAGTGTGTAGTTTGGTGCACAACTGGCAAATAAGTTGGCGAAATACGGCATATTCTGCCGCAATTTGGACAGATTGAGAATTGACGAGAAGAATGTTTGATCAGCAGACGAGATTAGTTATCTACGGCAAATTGGAACATTGTGTTTCACATAAACAACAACAACAACTATATGTTACTCCTGGACAAACCGTCACCGCCAAGTTTTACGTGGAGGTCCTCAAGAGACTCAAACGAAGGGTCAAAAGCAGGGTCACCACGACAAAGCCCCGGCTCAAACCGCCTTTCTTGTGAACAGCTACCTAACCAAGGCCGGCATCCCAATGCTTCCGCCGCTGCCTTACAGTTCAGATGTGGCCCACCGGACTCTTCTTTGTTTCTTTGCCTAAAAAAGCCGATGAAATGAGATCCAAGCAGCATGATGCTCGGCTCTCAAGGTTATTCCGGAGAATGCCTTTCTCGATGCCAAAACATAGCTCGTGCAAGAACTGAAGCCGTCCAGTATCCCAAGTTACATCGTTTGAAAAGTTTCAAGGAGCACTGAGGCCCATTTCTAGCTCAATTTAAACAAGCAAGACTGCCGCATATGAGGCAAAGAGCAGCCTGAAGAGCTTCAAGAGCATATGTCTTTAGAAATGGTGTCGTCGAGAACGTAACCGTGGCGTCACTTCTCAAACAACGCTTCAATCAATGGATTTACTGAGAGAACACTCCGGTGATTAGATAATTTCACGTTTAGGACTGATCGATTGGTCACCAAGATCGTGTGTTATCACATCGTTCGACTTTTTCCTGTGGGGATATGTAAAGTCTAAAGTCCATGCGGACAATCCCGCTTCGATTCAGGCATTGGAGCAAAACATCACGAGTTCATTTGCCAGTTAGCAGTCCAAATTCTCCAAAGAGTCATCGAAAATTGAACTCAATAGCTTAACCATTTAAGACGTAGTCGCAGCCAACGTTTGAAAGAGCCTCCCCAGCTATCCATTAACAACACTTTCAACTAGCCATAGTAGTAGTTTTAAGTTTTAGTTTTAAAATATATTTTCACTTTATCGCTTTAAAATTTATCATTTACTGTACACATTTAGCTTTGATAATTAAGTCATTTAACAAATTCCACAAACAAACAGTGAAACTTATTAGTGTAATATCATTTGTGTGCAAATTGAAGCAAAAGCGGCAAACAAACAACAAACAAGTTGGTGAAATCGGTGGCTTGTGGCCTCTATGAGGACACGTGTAAAGGACATCAAAAGGTAAGAGCGCGTGTGTGTGTGTGGGCGTAATAGGCTGAGTTGTTATGCCACTGAGCTGCTGAGCTGCTTAGCGGCAGGCGAGCATATGTAGTACACCTACACCTACCTAAAGTTGCGAAAAAACAAAAACAAAGAATATGGTTTTGCCGTGTAAGCGAGTGTGAAAAATATTTTGCTGGCAAAAAGCTTTGCTCCTTTTTCATTTCATTTCCACATTCACTTTGTTGCGCCGCCTTCTGCCTTTGTTTGTTAGACGCCACATTGAAGTGGCTCTAATTGTGGCACAACAACTCATACACACTTCATTAGCGCCATGAATTGCACGCACACATTCAACCACACATACACATGTATTATGTGGGAAAAGTGGTGCGGGGATTGCCTTGCTTCATACACGCATGTTTATTTATATATACCAAAGCCTTGTTTGTATAAGCATGTATGTATGTTAGCCTGTATGTAGCAGAGCGTGGTGTGTCAAAATATTTTGTCGGCACTTTATGCCTTTTGTCGCAATGACAGCCAGAAAAACAAGGAAAAACCAAGGCTGCGACACTTTAGTAATGCTTGCTGGTGCTTACAATAGGTACACAGTGTTTTCAGGAACTGTTCTTTTTTGTTATTGAATTGTGCGATGCGAAGAATTTTGATATCCCCTTCTATAATTGCTAATTCAGCATTTTCAAAGAGAGAGCAGAGATATTAGGGCATCTCAATTTCAGATCAAAGTCCTCAGGTATAACTTCAGTAGATAACTAAGAACTACATTTTGATCATAGCACTTGGCTATAATTTCTGAAAGCAGTGTATTTCCTTAAATGTACGCAATATTGTTCAAATGTCTCAAGTGCACAGGGGTGCCTTTATATGTTTACATTTCCAAAGTACAACAATAAAAGAGCTAAGTAGGGTTGCTAATCGCAAACCATACTTCAGCGAAGATGTATTCCTCATATTTGAGAGCTCCGCCAACTGACTGTCAGCTGTGGGGGAAGGAAACCGTGCGGTGAAAATCAAAACAAAGAGTTGCCAAAGAGAAATGCCAGCTAAACGGTTAGAGCGCTGAAAGTCATATGTGAAAGTGAAACTTTTTAGAATGTTTCATAATTAGGCATTTGTTAGCATTGAAGAAACTCTTTGCCGCGTCGCTTGTTAGCTTAAGTCGCATGTCGGATTGCACACATTCGGTTCGTCGTACTTCTTTGTCCATGTGTATGTTCTACGACTTTGTTGGCGTGCCGCAAAGATTTTCATTTTGACATTTGCTTACGCGAAAGGGAACTTTTAATTACTTTCTGAGGCTTACTAAGAAATTTATTCTAGCATTTAATAGTGAAAATTACAGTGTTCCACAGAACTATTGGCGATAGTGTGGGCAACAAGAATGCGGAGAGAGAGACATACTTTTTGTTTATTCACAACTAATAACACACGCTGGTATTTTTTTAGAATGATTGTGTTATATTCGATAACGGAATTTGAATCTAGATTTGTAGAGTAATAGAGTGAAAAAAATAAATAACTTCCGTAGAAGAAGCAAAGGAGAGGGATAACTCGTTTGAGGCACAAAATTGATGTTTACTCGCAGGATGAAGAAAAAACATTGACTTCGCCTACTTCTTCTTCTTGTTTACTGACGTAGGAACTGCTTACGGTTATATCCGAGTTGCCTGAAGCCTCGTTTGGTATCGAACGGCTTGGAGAGCTCCTTCCCGTATCCGACGGAGCTTTTGGTGTTGCTCAATGTCAGTTTACACAGCCGTATTACCATGGTTTTGAGGGAATACCAAATTCAGTTCTTCATACGGATAGTTGCTATTCGAACTTCTTTATGGTCGGGCAATAGAACGTCTTTTCCATCGTCATAGATTGGAAAATCGTGTTCACAGTCCTATCGTTATATTTTCTCTGCCATTTGGCAGGCTAGATAAGTGTTCCCTCCATAATTTTTGTATGCTCTGGGCATCAGTCACTAGATCACCTCTGGGGTTCTACAAGACTTCGCCTACAGCGAGGCTATAATACCCCTCACAAGTGTACTTTCTATAGGATACAAGGCTAAAAAATGTTTATCTTCATTTGGTCAGTTAGTTTGAGTGGCGACTGTTGAGCCATGGTTCATGTGAAGTAATTAGTTGGCATACCCGGTTGGGACTGAGATGACATCTGCGAGAAATTTGACTATTGTTACCCTTATAAAAATACCAGAAAAGAAGCAGAACTGGTAAATGTAGAAGATTGTTATGACCCCGTCAGAAGTGTCGCATGAGAAACGCCAAACATGCAGCGAACGACGAAGAGAAATGGAAGCAAATGACAAAGTGTGCAAAAAGCGCCATTAAAGTAAAGAGTGAAGCGATAAAAATATCAACAGCGCTGAGGGCAATAAAAACGAGTCACAGTTATCACCATACACACACACACTTATGCACACATTCAGACATTCAAAAATACAAGTCGAGAAGAAGAATAGCGGTTGGTGACAAATGTGAAGTGACAAGTGTGTTGGACAATAACTCGCTGTCATTGGCGTTGTTGTTGTGGTTGCCGTTGTCAAACACAATGTACAAAGATGCGCAGTTGTTGCAGACAAGTGCGGTCTGTTGTTTGCCAGTCGCAGCTGCTGCCCACCCTAATGTGACAGCAGCAGCGCAAAGGCAACAAGCCAAGCCAAGTCGTCTCGGGCTATGAGGCCGTTAGTTAACGTGGAGCCCCGTCATCTCCATACACATATGTCCTAGCGTTATAGCATATGTGTGTGCGTTTTATCACCACTTTTGGGTCATTAAAATAATATGAGCATGAAATTGCGTTGGAAAAAATATTTCCGCACAAATATTGCTGCACCAGCAATTAAAGACATACCACACACACACACACATGTAAGGGAAGGAGAATCTAGCTGGCACTCAACTATTGAGGCGGTCCTTGGGGACGTCGCAACGCTCGCGTGTGAAACGGTTAATTGTTCCCGCCTGTAGAGCCGTAATTGCGTGCTAATCGTTGGCGTGCCATCAGTTTGCTCCCCACCAACAGCAACAACTGGCACACATACTCAACTGTATAATATAACTAGAAACAAATAAAAACAAAAAGCCGAAACAGAAGTGGAAAATATGTTTCCGCCACTTCTAATCAATCAAACGAATGGAAGAGTGAGAGTGCACACGAACAATTGGTCATTGTCAGGCGAGCTTTGCTGCGACGCAATGCGTGAATTACGCTCAGCGTCGTCTCATACGCACACACTAATGCAAAAGTGTGCGTGTGATCTTCAATAACTTCCACGCCCCTCGTTGTTGGCATTAGCCTGTTTGGCGATTAATTTCGTCTTGTAGCCTTAGTTTTTGGTATACTCTACGTTGGACATTGCCGACTGAAAATAACCGAAGAATGGAGTATTCTAATGAGTCTAAAATAACGCTCTTCCAAACAGTAGGATAATTACGAGATATTAAGTTAGTATATACAAGTATTATCACCTATAATATTGGGTAGTCGAAAAAGTATTTTCGTATTTTTAACCAAACTTCAACGTATTTAATTTTATATTCATACTAACAAATAAATAAAGAAATATGTACCATTTTAGTCGACAACTGTTTGCCATTTCTCCGCTAGTGACATCTATTGACGAAAAATACGAAAAGACTTTTTCGACTAACCAATATAACTGTTACTCTTAGTGATTCTTGCTTTTGCGCAAGCGGATACCAGCACAGAGGGCGTTGGGTCTCCTGCTTAAGTGTCAAAGCGCTAATTTTGGCGTAGAAAACGAAAACTGTTCCTTACATTAATCAAAATTTTCACTCCATCAGCAACCAAGTGTATTAAAATCGCAAATTGGCTTGCAGTAATTTGAAATTAAGCGCGTTTTAAATTAGTGCGGCAATTTTCCGCTCACTGTTTTCCTTTCGCTTTTCCATCTTTGTTTTCACACAATTAAAACAAAGTAGAACAGACCTAAAACTATTACTCAGCAGCCAACCAATGGAGATGCTTGCTGATTTGTGGCTGCTGAATGCGGTGTGGTACATTTCAGCGAGAGAAAAAGTTCGCAAAAAGCGCATAAAAAACATAAACAAAACAAAGCAGAAAACTAAAATAACAGGACAATGCAACAAGGGAAGCAAGGTGAGCGAAGCGAAAGCAGCACCGAAAGCGCCAGCGCCAGCGCCTGTGTAGCAATGCATGAATATAAGAAAAAGTGCCAGCAAATATTTGGAATTTACTATTGTGGAGCAGACACAGAAATAAAAATGCGAGGCAAAAAAGAAAAGCAGCAAAACAAAAAGAATTACATAGCCTTCGCGTAGCTCATTTACCGCAGCCGCAGCCGCCTCCACAGCACGGCCGCAGCCACAGGATTACTCTAGATGAACGTCGAACTTATGGACGGCAAGTTGAGGCTTATGAAAGGCGACTGAAGCGCGCGCACACACACACACAGCAACACCCATTTACTTGAGTTTTCCATAGAGAAAATTAGAATATTAAAATGGGAGCAGCGGAACAAAGAGCTAAATTACAACAAAGCAAAGTAGGTGAAACAAAAACCATAACAAATTACTGAAATATGACATACAACCGGTGAAAACTGTGCGACAGTGCGGCATTGCCACTATGCAAGTTTGAGTTGAAAAATTTAAATGTTACGTATACGCCATGGCAACGGTGAAGATGCTTTCTTGGAATTCGCTAAATACGAAAAGTTCTGCGCCAATTGTCGAACACAAACTGTCTGTTATTTGACACTTTTGACAGAGTTTGATGGAGGATATTAAATATTTTAAGAGCTAGAAGAGTTAGCAGTTCTAACTTTTGGGGAATGTCAAAATATAGCAATGAAAGTTTGAATTCAGTTTTTTGTAACTTTGATTTAGAAATAATTGCACTTGAAGTATCAAAGTATGCTTTGAAGCAGTAGTCTTCTGAACAGACCGAATCGATTTTACTATGGATGTCATGGAAAAAGCCGGTAAAAAAATGAAGCTAAGGTTGAGCTTCGACAAGAGTCTTTCTCTTTTTCGCTGATGTCGGAGGCCTGCCTGTGTACCATGTGCGTGTGCAGGCTTTTAGCTACTAAGTAACAGCTTCAAAATGACTTCGTTATAGTATTTATCTGATATACAGTGCTGTCCACAGCAAACCCCGCAACAAGCATTTGCCTTCAGTACTAATTTTAAAGCATTTGGAAAGTATTTTTAATGGAGCTTTCCCGAATGCACTACGTGGTTGTTGCTGCTCCTGGTGCGTTGAAGAGTGTGCGTGAAGCTGTTTCTATTGGGGACGTGGCTCCCGTTATAGGTAGGCAATGCACATGTGCCAGCGCCTGGTTGTGCAGTTTTGCATTTATTCTCGCTTTTCGACGACAGTGTGAAAGCGTGTGAGAGTAAATTGGCTGGCGGTTGAGTCAATTCAACTTTGTTTACAAACTAAGTTTATATGCACGATACACGATACGCGTGCGGGTAGGAGTAAATATGACTTGCACACATGGGGGCCACAACACTTTGCGCTGCGGTTCTCATCAGAGTCAAAGCCTCCGTTTCGAAAACTTTTCACTGGCGGTAATTTTGATGTGGCAGTTTGAATACATTTTGCGCATTTCGCCGCTGCCGAGTTGCAATTCATGAACCAAGCTGCGCTTGCACACACATACATGCATGTGCATTTTCCATAAACGTCGCTCTACTCGCTTCGGTGCCATGCATTGCAGCCAAAACGGATACGTGCGGACTGCCAGCGCAAAGTTGTGGGAATATTTTATTTTCCCACGCACATTTCGGTTATCTGGGCAATCAATTTCGCTTGTCAAGCGAAACTATAATAGAAACAAAGTGAAAGCTGGACATTCAAAGCGCTCAGTTCGAAAGCGAATTTGCATATCGATGGGGATGGATTCAATATTCGGGGCATTTTGCCTATTCAAAATGGAATGTCACTGCATCAGTCAATTTAGTTTTGTCTGCTTTTGATGCTTCCATTGTGGTTACGACAAAACGATCTCACCATTCGCTATCGCCACAGAGTCCGCGTAACTACTGAGGGACTTGGCGTGGGAGAAAGCGCCCAAAATTGCAATGCCAAGTGCAAATAGTACTTCGAAACATTGGCTTGGCTGCCACATCAAGTCCGCAGCCGACCTTCAATTGCACCAATGTTCAAGTATGCTCTTGGCTGTTGGTGTCTTACTTTGCACTTTAACTGACATCTCATGCTCGTTCTTATATGCAATTTGTTTCGCTTTTAGTTTCGAGCCGGTTCTTCGAACGCCAAATTGAGTCCACTCAGTTCATTGGCACTGACAGTTGTCGAGTTTCTTAATTTGTGTTCTGCTGCTGTTAGCTGTCATTCTGTCTGTTACGATTTCGTGAGAAGGGAGTTCTTTTACTTTGCAGTAAAATAGTCTAAATCAGTGTAAAGTGCATAACTGAGAAGTTCGAGAACTCGATTCTGTGTAGTTTGGCGAAAAGAACACTACAAAAGCAGGAAATATTTGCCGCACATCTTTTGTTGGAAATTGAATTGAGAAGTATGTTCTTAAAATTTAATTTCTTGGCGCATTATGTGCTAGTTCTGTTGGCAGTTGGATGCCTGATGTGAAGGATACCAAAGACTTTTCGAGTCAAGGTATATCCATAATTAATCCCTTGATTAGCAGGAACCTTTGAAGTCTTTAAAGAGAGCGTGCCGGCGGCACGGGTGAGAGCATTTTGTTATCAAATGTGCCTACTTAGGGGGTCTGTCAGTGAATTGTTTCAAAGACCAAATGGTTTTGAGAACAAAACTGCACTCTCGAGTCATTGCATCGAAGTTCAAGTGGAAATAAGCACTGAACCGAAAGCAAAAAAAAAAGCTTGGTGTGAAATATATCATACAATAGTTTTCCCTTTACTCGCAGTACACGGTAGCACCGTTATTAGCTTACATGCATGCGCATCCAAAGTGTGGCATCAACTCCAGCGGATCTCCCTCTTCTTGTCGGCAACAAAATCGCTGCAGATCAGAGAATGCATATCTCTTCTGATGGCACTAATTTCTTATACCGATGATGCCAATGACGCCAGGGCACGCATTTTACGCATTCAGCGAAGCTGCCACTCTAAGGTTTGGTTTTTGCTAACGGTAGTTTTATGCTATCAACTGCTGTCTGAGCGCAGTTAGTTTGCGCAGCATTTGGACCTTCGCGTTATTATTTTTCTGCGTTTCAGCGGCTTTTTTCTCTCATTCAAGTTCTCTTGGCATCACTGTACAAAGCTGAGTATTTCTAAATGCTGGCATTTTTCCACTAAGCGAAGCGTATAACTTTGATGTGCGTACAAATAGCCGCTGCACGCATGCGGCGGGTTCCCGGTAGGAAACGGTGAATAGTTAAGTGGTTTAGATACAGTCGCTAACTGATGTTTCCTGGTTAAACGCTGGTAAAGAGGGGCGAGCACTTGTCAGTTGTTAGTACTTTGGTTTTAGAAGTAGAATCTTCAGCACTTGCATTCATTTAGGAAAATCTTTTGAATGGCTTTCCATATTAGTGTTGCTGTTGTTTAATATGGACTTTAAAGCTTGTTCGAAGTGATGTGGAGATTTGAGATAATCCAAAAAAGTTTTCATTAAGATATTTCGTATCAAATCGCCAAAAGTGGGAGGTTTCAATAGCAGCTTCGAACAAAATAATTCGCGACATTATAAAATTACTTAAGCTACAATCTTAAAATATTGTGTACTTAGTTGTTATTGTTATTGCTTTAACACTAATATCGTATGTGTTCGTACTTTCTCAGCACAATCTTAAAATATGCTTCGCCAATTTTCTTGGTTTTTTGTTAAGATGCTCCACTCGTTCATGCAAGTCCATTCTTTGCGAAGGCAGCAACATGGTCGCTGACTCGCAGTTTTCCTCACCTGCCTTGCAGGCCACTAGTTCCCGCATGGGCTGCCACTCACACATTTACTCTGCATGCACTGAAGGACTAACGCTCGCACTGCAGGTCTACTAGCCATGTGCTATACTCCTGTGTGTTTGTGGGCGTATAAAAAATGGAACATTTTGCAAAACGCTTTTCGCAGTTTTCATAAAAAATTATGCGCTCACTGTCTGTCCTGTGGCTGGTTGCGCTAACCGACGGCTGACTGACGCGTTGGTTAGTTGCTTGGTTAGTTGTTTGTCTTCTGTGTTTGTGTGTTGGTCTTTCCGCTTCGGTGGCTTGCCGCTATTATCCTTTATTTTTGTCCTTATTTGTGCGTATTCTGCGCTTCGTGGCTAGTTTAGGTTCAGTTGGATGTTCCGTTACTTTTCCATTGTTCTTTATTACTATGCTGCAAATAAATACGCATGTTCACTGCTGTTCGAATGTTTAGCTCGCTACACTAGTGATGCTTCGTCCATTATACTCATCCTCGTAAACCTTTTAGCTGCTTATTGCGTTCCTTTATAGTCCAAGGATTTATTTGACAACGCTGCTGAGTCTAATTATTATAAGAATAACTGTATTGTTATGCTGCCCAAAATTGCGAAACAAATATACGGTAAAGTGGAATAAAAAGTGCTTAAAATTCATATATTATTGCCAAAACCCTTTCACAATAATATCAAATATGTGGCAGCATATTTTGCTTTTCTAAATAATGTGTAGGCTTACACCTTTTCTGGGTGCGGTCTATTTTTAGATCGCCCAACTCACGGGTTCACCCCTTCTAAACAGGCTTTTAATGAATTCATTCGTGCTCGCGGGTATTCCGCTGGGAGTCACGTTAATGTGTGCCTTCGCTACTTTTGCGGAAGGAGGCGGGGGGTATGCACCTTTTATGAGTTAATGCGAAAAACGTGTTCTCGCATCTTTTGCGATATCTTCTGCTGGAGCTTTCAGATGGCAACGGAATGTTCGCGTTAAATTATTTTTTGCCTTTTTTAATGTGAAATTATTTAATAGAATATGTCACGATGTGTAAGGAGATTTAATGGAATATGCTTTCGTGGAGTCTGGCTGCTGGGCCACCCCTGCGTATGCGTAACTGATAACTTGAAGGCGCTAACTTAAACTTGAGGAGCTTAATACATGGCCGCCTCTCAGCAGTGCATTAATACCTCAGCAGCTAACTGGATAGTTTCAAGCGGTATTGGAACTTAAGATTTCCAAATGCACTTTTCTTCGCAAGTATTTTTCTAAAAACTTCCATCGGCTGTCTCGACACCTTATGTTCTTGCTGTTGCTGAGGTAAAATGTTGTACACAATTAAAAGTATTTGTGGAAATATGCTATTTCACTAGCCATACACACACACACACACACACATAAACATTACAGGTGGCACATGCAGTTTTGTAAATATTCGTTGCGGAGGAGATTGGTTAACTTCGTTTGAAAATCGGAAAGTTTGGTATATGTTGGACGGCGTGCTTGATGCCTTAGTCTTGAGGCGAACTTTACTAACTCGACTTTGTGAAAATGTTGGTGTGTTGTGACTTACTAGCGAAGTTTCACAACTTAAGAATGTTATTGTAAACAATGGCATGTGTGTGTGGTGTGTGTGTGTGGTGGTAAAGCAATCAACTTCAAATTCTACAAATTTGCCATGAAACGCTTCATACCTGAAAGTTGCTCGGCATTTAAGTTAAGTCATTTTATGCTACATTTCTGACTGTAAACGAAAGTTCGAACACATTTTCATAGCTTGTGATGTAAATTTAAAAGCAAAGGATTCAGGGCAAGCAGTCAACCGGCAAACTTTATTTTACTTTGCTTTTTTGAAGAGAGCCTGAAGTTATTCCGCAGCAACTTTTATTAATTTCACAAATAATTTAAAATGCTGCCATATTGCCATATTGGCGTAATGAAATCAGTGAAGCTTGCAAGCATTTAGTCTTACATATTCAGAGTTGATTCTTCGCCTTGCCAAGCAACGGGTTGAAATTTGTTGAATTATGAATAGCCTTCTGCGGCGGCGGTAAGCTTGAGAGCTGTTGCTTCTCATATACTTGCGACTGAGTTCTTTCTAAAGACTGCGAATGCTGCTTCACAGAACTTGAAGAGTTGAAAATGTGTTTGTTGTTGTATTAATTTTCAAGCTATTCGCTGTGGAAAGGTTCGAAGAATTTTGATTGTTTGTTAACGTTGTTTGCAAAATTGAATGCGAAAACGCCTTTGCATATAAGTAAGCAAACATATTAATCTATGAGGTTTGAGCACCAGTGTATAAAAGTGTTTTCGTATTAAATTTTGTAAAAACTTTGCTATTATTCATCCATGCATTGCATAAATGAGTTCCGCCTTAGACCACTTTTTCGACTGTGAGTCGTATAACTTTGATGGAATTAGACATTTTAGTAATTTTGAACACTCTGCCTATCATAAGCGAATGATTCTTTGAAAACGTAAAAAGAAAAACAACAATATATATTACTGGAAGTAATAAAGAAAACAAACCAAGATAATTTTTGAGACCACGTCGTTTGTTTTAGTAAAGTGGTATGCAATGACATAGCTGCCTAGACGCATTATCCAAGTTATTTCCATAAAAATACATTGCAACTTCTAGCTTTTCAAATTTAGCTGGCTCTCTTGCATATTTACCATATTTACAAATACATATATTACCGAAAACGGAGCTGCCGGTATTCAATTTGCTGTCTTCTCCTTTCTGTACTTCGGCTTGTGTCATAATCAATATCCAATCATTTGCATACTCAGTTAAATTCTTAAATCTACTCGTAAGTGTGTGTGGATTCCAATCCACTTAAACGCGCGTGAGACCGCTTTATTTGCTTTTGCGGGACTCCGACATTTTTGCTTCTAAAATTTCAGTGACGCGTTGAAATAAGCAGAGAAAGCTCAACTCGCCCGCTGGAAGGAAGGACGAAGGGAACGAGTATTTTGTCGAAAGTATTTGACGAATTGTAAATGCGTTCAGTAACGTGATATGAGCACTCACATATTATTGCTAAGCACTAGAGTTATGGCTGTGTGAGCGTCATTACGTAAATATGCACACAAGTAAAAGTGTCTGTTTACAGTTGCTAAAGTATGCCATTTTCATCTGTCAAAGCAAATTTACTTCCTTAGGCAAGTATTTATATATGAAAGAGATTGCAAAAAAAATATATATATATAAATATCTGTGTTGGTTTCAAGCATATGCAAAGCACGTATATTACGCGTATGATATGCTATATTGGAAAGTACAATAAGCTGTCCTGTTCATTGATTGCTTTAAATTTCGATGTGAAAATTGCGTCTCGCTCTGGTCCAACTATTGTTGAATAAGTCGATGGAATTACGGCAGAGATTGACCAGGAGTGTCACATAAGCTGCCATGACATCGCTAAGGAACTTAACATTCATCATTAAACGGTTTTGAGCCATTTAAAGAAAGGGCTGACTACAAAAAGAAGCTCGATGTTTGGGTAACACATGAATCGTCTGTGAAAACTTTAATGAACCGAATTAACATCTGCGATTTTTTGCTGAAAGCGAAATGGTAATAAGAGAAGAAAAGAAGAAGTGTGAGAAAGATCATGGACCAAGCATGGTGAAGCTCAACGAATGGTCGCAAAGCCAGGATTGACGTCTCGAAAGATTATGCTCAGTGTTTGGTGGGATTGGAAAGGAATCATCCACTATGAGCTTCTCCAGCCTGGTCGAAAGATTGATTCCACATTTTACTCTCAACAACTGATGAGATTGAAACAAGCAACCGATAAAATCGGCCAGAACTGATCAACAGAAAGGACTTCGTCTTCCATCAGGACAACGGTAGGCCACACACATCTTTTAGGACTCGGCAATCAATGTTTCGGTCAATGCAGAACTCCCTTAATGGACTAAAGGTGACTTGAAGAGAAGCCTGTGAAAATTACTTGTCGCAGTTTTTCGCCGAGAAATCAGAAAAGTTTTACACTAATGGAATAATGTCTCTAGCGGAAAAATGGAAAAAAGTGGTCGACCAAAATGGTACAAGTTCGGTTCATTAAAGTTCATTATAAACATAGAAGCGAGTAAGTTGAAATTTGATTAGAAATACGAAAAGGCTTTTTTGATTACCCAATATTAGATTTGCGATGGAGTGTACCTTACGTATTTTCTACGATTACAGATCTATGCGCTTTTAATGGTCTAAATAACAAAGAACACTAAAGATGATAATTTGTGTTTACGTGGTTATTTCAAATAGAGATAATTTGATGGTTTCACTGCTTCAAAGAGTGCAACCGGCGGCCTTTATTGTATAAGCAGATAGTTTAACAACAACTTACCTGATTTTCAATGATTTAAGTAAAACTTTTTAATTACAGAAATTATGGAGACACCTATTTTACAATATATTTTATGTGTTTCTCTGCTTTATAACCGTTATTATTAGTAAATTCGCGGGGTAATGCCGCCAGTTCCAGGGAATTATTCTCTGACGTAGGAGGCACCGTTTGGCTTGCAGTTTCGAGAATTTTATTTTAGAATAAAATAAGCAATAAATACGAACTACACTAGAGAAAACAAGAAGGTCAACTGAACATATATGTATATACATTTTGGAAATATGACAGTGAATCAAGTCATAGTAAGCTCACAGGAAGGTCTTCATCTGAATTGAGGTATACATATTAGTTTGAAATTTTTTCAGATAAACAATATGTCTTTACAGAGCGATTTTTCTTGCGCTTTGGCGCCTGCAGGGTATTAATAAACTAAATATCAAAATTGCAAATTTTTCCAAATCGAAATGGAGACGAAAGCTATAGTTGCCGCTGCCAAATTACTAGTTGTTGTCATAATACTGTTGCTTCAAGCAATCAATATCGCAAAGTCTTTCAAGACTACTTCCGCCGCACGCACATTTTGGCGCTCGACCAGCGATAAATCTTCAAGAAATCTGATAGTAAACCAACAAGCGCATACATATATGTATGCTTGTGCATTCTTGCGTGTTATTATTATCCAAGCGCCGCCGTAGTAGTTTCTATATTCCTTTTCTTTCTTTGTTTTCACTCATTCGCATTTTTGGCGTTGAAACGAAATTTGAATTTTCCGCTTCGATCTGCTGAGTTTTAATTATTTATACACTCTTTGTGATGCTCACCTATTTCATATTTCTTAACTCGCCCTTAAGAATCACTTAAATTTCACTGAAAATGTGCAACCGAACAACACTACCGTTAATTGAAAGTCGCGAAACTCAAATGCGCAAATCAAAAATAATTTTTTGTTCCACTAGTATTTGCTTAAAGAAGTCGGTAGAAATGCTGTAACTATTTGTAATGAAATTGAAATTCACTGTTGAAAGCGCGCACGCCGCCGTTTCAGCGCAAAGCACGTCCAAATTCGCGTAGTCCATTCGGCAAACTGAATTGATGATAAATTCAGAATGTTTATCAGACGAAGCTGCAGCCGTGAAGTCGTGGCCACGGCGACGACGCAGAGCCACGAGCTGAAGACGAGCGCCCAGCGGCAGCGGCAGTGGCCGAGGCAGAGGCAGTGGCAGCGGCAGAGCATCGAGAGGAGCAACGGCGAGTGTCATTGAAGGCTGCCGCACGCTGATGCTGACACCTCCGAGCCTTGCGGCGGCGACCACCAGCATGGCGGGGCTGCCAAAAGCACAAAGTGACCGCAGCGAAGGCGTGCGTGTAAGCTAGTGGCGATAAGAAATTCGCTGGAGCTGTGTGACATGTCGCACGCAGCGCTGCCTGCACCGACTGCGTCGCTGACAATGAATTTTCTAATCATTTCAATGGGCGCAGCAGCAGCAGTGCGTCTGTGTGTTTCCACAACGGTCTCTGGGTGCTGCTACATCCGGTGGCGTATACGTAACTTCGAAATACAAATGTGTACTCGGCTGTCGTTCGTTGCTCGCTGCTCGGCTCTCGCCATTCGATACTATTAGGCGAATGCTGTAGACTTTGACGCAAACAGTTGGCCGTCGTGGCGCTCTTCGCACGCTTGCCAAGAGAGTGGACGTGTAGCAAGTGCTCTTTGTGCATGTTCGAAAGTTCGAAAGACTCCCAGTGTTGCTATGGTTAGGCGGCTTCACCCTCAATTTGACTTGTATTGTGCGGTAAATTTATCTCGGTGATTTGGTGCTTTCGGAGTGCCATCGAATTCGAGAGTTTGCCGAACAATTGCTATTTTAATTATAATGTTTTGAATGAAGTCTGAAAGTTATGATTTATTAAGGTATTATTCCACTTAGTGTTTGTCTTATTTAGATATTTAGTTTCTTTTATAAGTTGCTAGTTTCTTAGTCGAAATGTACATTTTAATGGAAATTCGAATTCGAACACATTTGCCGCTACAAATACTTGTGCGCGCAAGAGTGTAGTTTCAGGATACATACACAAACATACATACAAATCAGTATTTTTTGGAGTAGAGTTTTTAAATTAATAGATCTGCTTTTATTTTGTTAATTTGCGTTTTGAGTTCAAAAATGAGTAAGTGAGGTTAGAGTCGACCCGAAAATTAACAAACAACAACAAATGAGGTTGGATTTTGTTTTAGCAAAACAGTTCATGAGAATTTTTTTTCCTAATTTTGTTGTAATCAATGGTTAGATTTTTGGCATGAAATTTTAATGAAAAGCGGGCGGCAATTCTCATTTGAGTAATTTGAAAATTCAATAATATATTATTAAGGGACTTTTGGAAACAATTTGCAGTTAGCTTGCAAGTGCTATGAAACCTGCTATACGAAATTGATTAATAGCCAAAATGAGCGCCACAAGCAACAGTCGAAAGCGAGGGCAAGCAGTTGGAGCTGTGCCCAGCTATGCGTAATTACACTGCCAATGCCATTAATAAGTCGAATTGGCAGGAGTACTCAAAGTGTGCTGTGCCACTTTTAATCATCGCAAGTGATTTGTTCCTCCAGCAAGGCGAAGAGCGAGGCAATATTGAAAATTCGAAAAATTAAATGTTGCATGCCATACTTGGCCGTGCGGCAATGCGCGTAATTAATGTTGCCTTTGTAGTCGAAATAATAATAATGAGAATTGCAATGGCCGGGCCAAGAGTGCTCGCCACTGGCTCTGCCACATTACGTCAAGGGTTCCACTTGAATGACCACTGAGGGGCTTAAAAGCCAAATTTATCGTTCTAAGTAATTCGAAAACGTCAGGTGCGCTCGGCATTAATGGTACGTTGACGGCTGATTTGCGAATTTAAGACGGACTGATTAGCTGCCAACTCTTCAAGATATTTGCTTTTGCTGGTAAGCACAATCAATCAACTGAACATTCAAAAGCTTTCAACGGTTCCAACATTCTTTGCTGGTGCTCTTCAAGAATTATTGACTCGAAAGAGTTGCCGAGTGGCCAGCGTTGAGTTTAAGAAATGTGAAAAACGTGTACCCAACCGCCTAAGCAAGCCAAACCTTCCAGCTCTTTACCGTTATTCAATTCGTCAATTCTCTTTTATTAAGCGCCTCATACCTTGCTGGAACTCATTTTGAGTTTTAATAATTAAACGTAAACAAGCACGTCATCGGGTGCATAAAGGCGCACAAAAAATGGCATGTGTTTGTTGTAGTGTTGTAGTGTGTTTTAAGTGGCCGCTAAATGTTTTATTTGCCTTTCGCCAAATTAACTGCTGCAACTAATTAAATACGCGCGCAACGCGGCGCTGCAAAAACACTTCAGCGCGACTAAAAGCGCGTGTTTGCACACTTTGTTTATTAATTAATTATGAATAAGTTCTGTTTAAGGCAATTAGGCCTTCTAGTGGCATATAGAGGCCAGCAGCTGTTAGCTGTCAGCCATCAGCCAGCGCGCCCGCAACAACCGAAAAATGCGTGTGCAAAGAGAGAAGTGGCGCGATGAGAAACGCATTAGCCGCAAATCTGTTTGAAGGAGCGCTCCAAATGGGAAAAAAGTGAACTTGATATGAACCAAATAGTTTTTAATTGTTGCTAATTGCTCTTCGAGGGTATTTGACCTTGGCTTTTCTATCAGATTATATAATATAAGTAATTATCGTAATGGCAGGATGCTAACAATCTGTAGTAAATTAATTTCCCGCTGAATAGCTTTATGCTAAAGCACATATGCGATTTTCGAGTCGCAAATTTCAATGTTCTTCGGTAGTATTATACATGGTTCTTCCTGACGCTTTTAGCACGTTCTTTATAAAAAAATTAGTTTTTTCTCGAATAAAATTCTAAATTTAAAAAGTCAAAAAAAAGCGGCTTGATATTTTTCAAACGTCTAACATTTATTTAAAAGGTTGTTTTATGAAATTTATTTGTGGAAAACAATTTCGGACAAATGACCACCACGGCTGAGTTTACAGTAGCTTATCCGATCCACCCAATTTTGGAGTACTTTCTCGATGGTTTCAGGCCTTATGGCAGCTACAGCAGCTTGAATCTCTTACTTTAGATCTTGAATTGTTTCTGGATGGTTGGCGTAACATTTATCTTTAACAGCTCCCCACAGAAAATAGTCCAACGGAGTTAAATCGCAGCTTCTGGGAGGCCATTTCACGGCACCTCTTTTGCTAATTGTGCGATTTTCGAAGATAGGGCGTAAATGATTAAGTGTAGCGTTTGCTGTATGGCACGTAGCGCCGTCCTGTACCCCAAGTGCGACAATTCTGCTTGTTAACGTTACCATCGAGGTGGAAATGAGCCTCTTCCGAAAAGATGATTTTTCGGTAAAATTGACCATCCTCGGTTTTTTTTTTCAATATTTCCCAGTTTTCTTCTAGTAAATAGCGATCCATTTCGTAAATTTTAGACTTTTTGCTGAATATCTGTCACTTTCCGATTAGTATTTGACGTTTCCAATATCGAAATATAGATAATTCAAATTTAAAACGTTAGATGGCTCTCCCGTTACGTGTGTAGTTTCCTTTACATACGGACAGCCGTTGACAGCTAATTAGAAACGCTACGAAGTTTGGAGTAAATGATATTATTTTCCAATAAACTACTTATTTTTACTGTTCTTTCACTCATTTTCTTGAAACTTACGTTAAACTTAAACTCTAATAGTAAAAATTTTAATTAAAAATCCTTTTTTTAAGAGATTTAACAAAAATGTGTAGAATCAACGATTTGAGTGCGACAGCTAATTAGAAACGAAAATATTTTATAAGCCAAAAAACTGTTATTAAAAAAAATTGCTTACTTTCAGTTAGTATTGTGTTACTTAACCCTTTTACTTTAATACTGCTTCACATCCACTGCGAATTGACGTTAAAAGACTCAAACAGCACACCACTAGTGTTGCTTGCCATGCCGTCCTAATTTCATCAAAAAGGACATCCATATTTGTGATATTTTTGGTACCCACAGCTTTTTTCACATCCACAGATATGTGTTCTCTTAAGGCCACCCCAAAACATTCATGGAATTTTTAACAAAAAACTCTTGTGTCAACTTTCATGTATTCTTTGGATTGTTATTTTGTTGGCATTTCCATATAACAGGCAAATTCTTCCTTAGTATATGGCAAAATGGCATTTTTTAGAATGCCGACGTATTTCTCCTTTTTTGAAAATATATCAATCGTATGGAGCGGACCTACAACATTCCAGAGAAAAAATTCCCACACCATAATTGATCCTCCATCATGGTTCACTACCCGCGAAACATAGCGAGGATCAAATTCTTGATAGATTGGTCGGCGAACATACTTTCGACCATCAGGATCTATGCGATTAATTTTTGTTACATCGCTCCAATCAACATACTGCCATTGATTTGTTGTCCAAGATCAATAATAGTTGGAACAGTCTACGCGTCATTTCTTCGAATTTTAGTCAGAAGTGGTTTCCTGCGTGCTGCCCTTCCATGAAGTTCAAATTCGACCAAACGCCGGGAAGTTGTTTTCTTGGATATTTGGCCATTATATTCGTCTTGAGTTTTATGTAGATTGTCAGTGGAACTCTTTTTTGTGGCTTTTCGGGTGATGGTAGTAATTCAGCGGTCTATTTCTGTTGAAGTTTTTAAGGTTATTCTTTGCGTGTAGCATTGGAAATAGTTTTAAAATTCTGTACATGCTTGAGTGCATTGAAAACAATACTTTTGACCTGATTAAAAAATTCTTTGTACATCTTTCCAGACTGACGAATGTCAAAAATGTAGCTTCGAGGGGTAGGTGTACAGCTGCAGCCTTTTCTCATTAAAAAACTTGAACAATACATTTTAAACCACAACTTTGAAACACATCCTTACCAGAAATCAATAATATTAATAATAAAAATTAATTAATTCCTTAAAGAACTGTTTCTAATTAACTGTCGCACTTAATTATAAAAAGTAAATCGTAACGTATTTAACATTTGGTAAAATCTTAATAGAACTTCAACTGCACAACTACAAATATCAGCGAATTTAGTAGTAAATAGAGTAATGCAAAAACATTTAATTATTATACTCATCAGCCACCTACAATAAAGGGAGCGTTTTTAATTAGCTGTCAACCGCTGTACATATGTCAATTCGTGAGTCCTTGGTAGCTATTTGTTTACCCAAAAGTGGCTGGCTTCAGTTAGATAGCAGAGCAACTCTACATGTGTTGGTTATATTTTGGTTAATGTTTTGGGTATAAAGCTTGTCGCTGCTGGATTCGTAACAAAACAGCTGGAACTTTTGCAAAAACGGTGGCGAGTAGACGACGAAAACGAGATAATGAGTCAAAAATTAAAAATAGCGAAATGCACTGAAGACCAGTGTCTCAGCCGTGACGTAGAACTAGTGTATAGATGGAATACTATTGTATATTGGAATGCTTGTATTAGCTCAAGAGTTAACTTAAAGACGATAAGAATTATTTCTATTAAAATACGTGAAAATGTAGTTTTTTCAGTCTGGGTTAAAATTGATCGGTTGGTAAGGCAACTAAAGAAGATAAAAATGTTATTAATAAAACTTCCCATCAACTTCTGAAACTGTGAATATAAATAAAATAAGATAAGTCTATCACTACTCCATGCTATTGAGGAGGGCAATGAGGTTTTTGTCTGTCCATAAACTAGGTGTTGCCAAGCAAGCAAGCAAAAATTTGTACGGAAGTGTTAACATAAAATAAAGTGCTCGCGTTCTACCGATGCTTGCACGCTTAAACTTTTCACAATATCCTTTAATATGTGATTACATAATTTATTAGTATTCAGGCGCTGTCACTCCAAGAGTTTTATGTGTTTCATAGGCGCAATGTTATCATAATAAAGGCAACGCGCGTAAAAAGCAAGAGTAATTCGAACTACTTGGCTAAGTGAGATTCTCACCAGCAGAGATTTACTGTGCGAATACTATCACATACATGTATGTGTGTGTGTGAGTGTGGGCGCCAGTGCAATCCATAACATACACCACCGCATTTCTGTTGCAACGGATATTGCTAGGCATCTGAAATAGCATCCATGGCCAGAGTGTGTAGTTGGCAGGGTGTAAGAGTTGGAAGGCGCAGGGAACTGCAGCAGGCAGTCTCAGTTACTCAAGCGTGTCGCTGTAATCTAGCATCTCCGGGTACCCTGCCATCAACACGTGCAAGGCGGTGTTAGGCATGTATGTAAGACTGCCGTCGAGCGTATGTGTGCAGCAGTGCGTATGCCCCACAAGTGGGTTTGTATGCTTTTGTGTTCGGCTTGTGCGAAGCTACTTGCCACTCATTTGTTCCTTAAATGCTTTCAACTACTACCACATTCACAGGCCGTCTATGCCACATATTTTCATTGCTTCACTCAGCGTTTGCCGGCCTCCAGCAGCCCCGCCGCTCGCCCGCCCTGTGGTTGTGCTGCTGGCGCTGCCTTGCGGTTGCCTGCCGTTCAATGCCATTCACAGCGCAAATGTCATGTTAAATGTTGCATGTGCGCTTATCAAATTAAAATGCAAAGCATTAATGCAATTATGGGTGGCCCATTTTCTCCGCCGCACTTTGTTTATATTCCGTGATTTTTTCTCCACGAAAGGTACTTAATGTTTATTATTTACATTGTAAATAATAATGCAATAATGCTCTTTACCGAAGCTTCGCACTTTATGGAACGGAGGGTGGGGGGTGGAGGGTAGTAATTTTTTGCCTTCGCTTTTGCTTTCGCTCTTCAATTAATTTTTTGCTTTTGCGCTTTGGCTGGTGTGGCGTGCAAAAAATTATCGCATTATCCAGCGCTATGTTTTATTATTCGCGCGCTTCCTTTCCGCTCTTGGGTGAATTGTGAATATTACTCATACGCCACGCTGTGCCGCCCGAAGTGGCTAAGTGCATTTTAATTTCAGACATAATGGTTAGCAGATAAGCTGCGGAAAAGGTTGGCGCACAAGTTAGATTCACAAAAAAGTAAGCAGTCTCGCGATGTGGCAACGCTGAAAACACTTCTTGTTGTTGTGGGTGCAATTGTATGCGAGAAAGTTGAGTGCTTTTGTTTGTTACATTTGCTCAACTTATAGGTTAAGTTAATTTCGGTTTAAAAACGTTATAAAAATCAATTGTCTGTGTGCCGAACAGTTGTTTGATGCTTCCAAGGCATATTTATAATTAAATGGCCTAATTTGGATAGAATATGTGATAGTTGCTATACTATACTTGAGAGCAGCCTAAAATGGTCCCCACTGACAACGACGAAAGTTAGCCAGCGTGATGAATGGCTTGCTTGACCACGGTGGGCGTTTTGTTTTCCGACGAAACATATAACGGGTGATCCAAGTATTGGTACTTTTTTCAATAGCCTTTTTTTTACTGACCACGTGTGAGTCGTATCACGCTTTCATGTGATTTTTGTTTAGTATTTTATGCCATTTCATCATATCCTTTGAACACTTTAACTTTAACTTTAACTTTACTATTCGTAGCACCATCACCCATCTTGAGACCCAGCATTCATTATTGGATAATAGTCGATCGATGGAACGACTTGGCGCACTTTACATCGCAATCTTAATTTGAAAGCATACAAAACGCAGCTTGTGCAAGAACTGAAGTCGCTCGGTCTTCCCAAGCTACATCACTTCGCTCTATGGGCTTTTCGATGTTTTCGAGCCAAAGAGTGTTCAGCGATGACCCCATTTCTGGACCAATGGGTATGTAAACAAGCAAATTGTCGCATTTGGGATGAAGAACAACTTGAAGAGATTCAAGAGCTGTCATTTCATCCAGAAAGAAACAACGGTTTGGTGTGGTTTGTGGGCTTGTGGTGGAATCATCGGTCCATATTTCATCAAAAATGTTGCTGGTGAGAACGTAAACGTGGATGGCGACCGTTATCGCGCTATGATAACCAAGTATTTGATGTTGAAATTTAAGTTCGTGATCTCGGCGACATTTGGTTTCAGCAAGACAGCGTCACTTCCCACACATCGCACATCAATGTATTTACTTGTATTACTTCGGTGAGCAGAAAATTTCCCGTTTCGAGCCGTTCGATTGACCACCAAGATCGTGTAATATCACACTGTTAAACTTTTTCCTGTGGGGATGTGTAAAGTCTAAAGCTTATGCGGATAATCCAGTTGCCATTCAGACCTTGGAGCAAAACATTACGCGTGTCATTCGACAGTTACAAGTCAAAATGTTTGAACGAAACATCAAAAATTGAACTCAATGGATGAACCAACGTTTAAAAAAGAAGGGAACATCGAAATGGATCACCCTTTACAATCCCATACGCGCACTCTCGTGCGTAAGCCAATTTGAAAAAGTTTCAGAGCTGCGCGTTGCTTGGCTTAGTTTTGGCATTTGCAGATCTTTGTTATTCTTTCACTTTATTTATTGGTATTTCTGCGAGAATCTCGCATTCACAAAGTGTACATATGTACATTACTGTAAATTAACAACGTGCGCCAATAAATTCAAAAATATGCTGCGATGTGTTCTCGCGTCGTTGATGTTAATTGTGTTTTCATATTCGTAAACATTTCAAATCGTTTTATGAGCGCACTCTTTACAGTTGATTGATTGATCATATGGCCGATTGACGGGCACGCGGACCCATTCGGAATATCGCCGAATATCAACTTAGATGCTTTCGGAACTTAATTGGGTTAATCAGAGTGCAGCTGTTTGATGCCAGACGGCTTCGCTTTCAGACGAATTGTTGGCACTATTAGAGAAAATTAGTAATAATAGGCTGAATATATTCAATTGGCCTTGTGTGTGTGTGTGTGCGTGTATAGAAGACAACTTCATTGAAAATACATATTAATTGACTTTTCTGAACAGATTGCAATGTAAATTTCACTTCAGAGATTAAGTCAGAAGCAGAATTTGTTCGATAGTGTTCTATTTAGATTGAGAATTGAATGAAGAAGCTTTAGAGACCGTTAGAAGGAAGACAAAAATGCGTCAATTTCTATCTTTGTCGGATTCCTAGAAAATTTTAAAATGAAAAACTTAAATTACTTTCACTTTAATCGGTCAATTGAGAAATATTGACACAGCCAGTATTTACTACGAATATCAGTAGTGAAAATGATTCAGTGACTCCGCTTTCTTCAAGCAGTTTCGACTTCAAAATATTATCTTGAATATTTTATCGCTGTTATGCATTCAGCAGAGACGTGTTTTCTCAGTATTTGGAGGTAACCTATGTTGAAATAACCGATGCAGCCGATTAAGGTACGTCAGCTGTGAGCATGGTTGCTCACAATCTGACGTTAGCAAGTTCACTCTCACGAGAACAATTATACCCAAATATTTATACATACTGCACCCATCCTCATTTCAATTATTATAATGTTGTTTTTGATATGATTTTATTTAAATTGTCAAATGCATTGCTCTCGCAACATACGCCCCGAAAAGGTCAAAAAGCACAGCTCAAGCCATGCTGCCACTCAAATGCAATGTGGCACTGTGAGAGGCTCAGAAACCGAAACAAACATTTGCCGTGCGGAGCCAAACATTTGTGCCGTCAATTGCATTACGGCCATGCATACGTGGCTCCTGTGGCAGACGGGGCGGACACTTGTAAGTTCGGTCGACCTCAGCTCTAACAAGACAACGGAAACTGCTGAGGCGCCAAACGGTACTACAATTGGAGCGGCAACAAGAACGGAAACAACTGCGACAGAAGCAACTGCTACATAGTAGGAGCATACGTACGCTTGTGTGTGGGCTCACCACCAGATTTTGGCACTTGCAACAAATGTCACAGAAGTTGCCAAAGCGAGAAACCGGTTGTAAGCTTGCAGTTTTGAACGGCTGGACGAAGTGTTAAAAATTATACCACTAGGAGAGGCTAAAAAAGGAAAGCAGAACCAGTAAAGGACCAAGGTGTAGCCAGCCCTAGTTCACTCTCCGACTCTATGCAACGAATAGGGGATTGGCCGTTTCCATAACAGTCGGGTCGACGTAACCGGAACGGACCCGCATTTTTATCCGGCCAAGGATTGTCAACTCGGTTCAATAAGAGATTATGCAGTAACCGTGATAGCTACGAAAAAGTTGTGGACAATTAAAAATGTCATATTATCGTTTGTTTTTGTTGTATTAGCGATATTTGCCACTTTTCTCACATATGTGGGAACGAGAAGGCTCAGTGTTCAGATTCTGATGTTTTTATCTTGCTGTCTACGTCTTTTTAACTCTAAACGAATTATTTGTTGTCTTCAAGCGACTCTGCAGCTAATTGCCTGCCACGTTCAACTTACAGTTTTTCGGTTCTCAAGCATGTGGGACGATTTGTAAACGCTCACTGTTTTATTGAATAAACTTTTTGCATATTGGATTGTGAGTAAGATGTTCGGATATTCTCGGAATTATGTTTGCTTTATGGCTGCATGCTTGGCATGCGGGCAGAAGTCCGCAGGCGCTTTAAAACTTAATTTAGTTTGCCTTGCCCTTTGTTGTTGTAAATACCGGGAATGGACTAGTCAAAGCCTAGGATTCCGCTGCAGGCTGACTGGCTTCGAAAGTTTGTGTTGCGAAAACATTAAAAAATGCCGTTATTAAGCGTAAACCGTTGCTGCGTATTAATTCTTGCCTACCTCCCCGGCTTCCGATTGCCCTAAACAAATTTAATTTAAATTTACCACTTACCACTTTGGGCCCGGCAGTTGGCGGTGATTTCTTTTCGTTTCAGTCGGTTGGCCTCGGTGCGGTTGCGCTTTTGTGAGTCTTGCTAAGTCAACAGAAAGATGCCGCCCTGAGGCCTTTGTACCGCACACTCACCCAGTTGCAACTGCTTGCCACACGATTTCTGCAACTATCGAATTCAGTATCGAGTAGTCTATTGGCAGATTTCTAAGCTCAGCGCCGACGCTCCTTTACATTATTAGAGCTGGCTTACACTCTTCATGAGTTGGTAACCTTGGCAGTTTTGTGCTTTTTTCAGTGCGCATTTTGATGCAAAGTACATAACTAACCGCAATGCTTTATTCGCAGGCCAACAATGCACAATGAAATGTAAGTTTTGTCCTGGCCACCCCTCTTTGCACCTTGGGGATTTTTCGTGAATTTCTTTTTTGTGCAAAACCTTTAGTTATTGCTAAATATAATATTTCTAAATATGAAATGCTTCTGGCATTTTCCTCGTACACACTTCATCGAGTGCCACTTTCGCACAGCGTGTTGCATGTAGCAAGCGGAGGAATTCTCTTCCATCAACACTGTCATATTCAAGCAGTTTGCAACAGCACAACTTTTCAGCAAATTTGAATGCAATTCCGCATGTAAATTGTTGTGTTGCAGCACCATGTTTATACTACATAAATACATATGTACACGTGCATAGCGTGAAGGGCTCCCGGTGGCTGTCCATCAGAATGCTTACATCCATTTCGAATATAAATTCAGTTTTCTCGTAAATTTTCCATCAGTTGTGACTCAAAATGTTTACGTGTATATAAAAGCTGTGACTAAAGTTGTTGTTGTTGTTGTAGCTGTATAAAATTTTTCTAATTCGGTTGGGGTGTATTGGTACTTTCGGAGCATGTTGCACAGAGTATAAACATTTTGTTCACCTACTAACGTTTGTCGCTAAGGAACTTAACATTCATCATCAAACGGTTCTGAACTTTTTAAGAAAGACTGGCTACGAAAAGAATCTCGATGCTTGAGTATTGTCTGTGAAAAATTTAATGGATTGAGCAAACATCCGCGTTTTTCTCGGCAAAAAGTGGGAGAACTAGGCTGGCAAGTTTTGATGCATCCACCATATAGCCCTGACCTTGCACCATCGGATTGCCATTTGTTTCGGTCAATGCAGAACTTCCTTAATGGAGTAAAGTTGGCTTCAAAAGAGCCTGTGAAAATTACTTCTTGCAGTTTTTCGCCGAAATTGCGGAAATGTTTTAGTCTGATGGAATAATGTCTTTAGCGGAAAAATAGCAAAAAGTGGTCGATCAAAGTGGTCCATATTTCGTTCATTATAAATGTTAAAGACAATAATTTGAAATTTGATTCAAAAAGACTTTTTCGACTACCCAATATTTGCGTGCACCCGAACGGAGTGTTTCCATGTATCTTTTATTTGACAATGTGTTTACAT